>CM053792.1:793412445-793712445 GCA_028749045.1 Cupressus sempervirens
TTTTGTCTCTTAGAATTAAGGTTACAATTTAGCATTTAGGATAAGGGTGAGGCTTACATTTAATATTACAATGTAGCATTTAGTATTAGGATTAGGTTTTAACATTAAAATATTATTTTAGCATTTGTAATTAGGGATTGGATTTGATTCGATTATGGTTTGTTGTTGAAAACTATGGTTTACAATTTAGAGTTAGTGGGTTTATGGTTTGTTTTTGAGAACTATGGTTTAGTATTTAGAGTTAGCGTTTATATTTGGAATCACCATTTACTATTTCAGAATGCTATTTTATATAGTTATAATTTAAATGGATTAGGGTTAAGTTTAGGGTATGGATTTACATCAACTTAAAGTCTTTACTGTTTAGACTAATAAGGAGGAGCTCAAGGACAACATAATATTAATGGAAATTTTTTACATTTTTTGGTTTTCTAAGTTTACAATGTTCAAATTTAGTTTTCTTTTGTGGGATGAACTTTATTTTTAAATTTGTTTAACTAATTTTTCAATGTATTTTATCTTTATTGTTTTATCTAACTATACTATTTATGTTCTCTACTTAAATTTTATGTTTTTGAATTGAAATTGAACCTATTGTTTATATTTTCAATATCAATTGAACCTATGTTTTATGTTTTCATTTATAGTTTACCTATTCTATGTTTTATATACTAAATTTGTCAATGTGATGGGGACACAACCCAAAAACCAGAATAGACACAATAGAAAGGGGGAATTATATTAACTGAGAAAATAAGCTGGTACAAACAGTGTAGAGAAAATAAACTCAAAACATGCCCTGCGGGCTTACAATAGCATAAATCTGGAGAATATTTCTCCTTTAAGCACCTCTTCTCAAGCTCCAATCTGAACTCCTTTTACAATGCCAAAATCTCCTTAAATAGACCCCAGAGGGTTAAGGACTAGGAGTACATTCTAGAAAGTGCTAGTAGGCATCCACCAACAAAATAGAAGGTTCTAGAAGCCGCGTTAGAAGTCGGTGCAAATCTAGAAGAATCCAGATACGGTAGCCGAACTTCCAGAAGGCATAACTTTTGAACCGTAGCTCCGATTGACGAACCGTTTACATTTTTGGAAAGCTCTCAAAGCGCTCTATAGCCCTATGGACCAGCTTCGCTCATCCCCCATTTTTTGACCCTTTTCGAGGTCATTTAATGCCCCAAACCTGACTTTGAAGCATTCTTAGGAGGTCTCCAAAACTCAAAAAACTACAATAACTTTCAAACCGTGGGGCCTTTTGACCTGATTCTTTTTTTGGAATGCTCTAAATCTCAATTACATTCATCTGGCCAAGTCGCACCTTCTAGGTCACCAAAATGATGGTCAAATTGCATGCTCCTATTTTTTTGGGATTTTCAAATGCACTGATAGTTGAACTATGAGAGTTGGAACCTTTATTTGAGCCAAATGGGTATCCAAAAATGTAAAGACATAAAACAGAAACTAAGTCTAAGTACATTTTTTGGGTGACACAGGATTGCCCTTATACCTCTGGATGCTCCTGCATCAGACACCCAGGGTAGATTGAAAAGTGACCCTGTCACTTTATGGATGGTAGAGGAAATCCCAAATGGGAAACCTCAGCTGCTGAAATCCAAGTTGAGTCTTCGATCGGTCGTCCTTTCCATTTGACCAAATACTCTTCATACTGCCTGTTTCTGGTACTCCTACCCACACGTTGATCTAGAATGTCTTCTATCTCCTCCTTCTTAGAAGCAGGAATTGGACATGGCTCTAAAACCAGCTCCTCATCTACACCATCATCATGATACTCTATTAAATCTGCAATGTTGAATATGGGAGAAATGTGAATACCATCTGGCAGCTCCACCTCATATGCATTTCCTGAGTTATGTTTCTTCAAAACTTTGCAGGGGCCAAATTTCTTCATTTTCAGCTTGTTGTAAGTACCAACTGGAAATCTTTCTTTTCGTAAGTGCACCATGACTAGATCCCCTACTTGGAATTCCTTATGTCTTCTCCTTGCATCAGCCCTAGCTTTATACTCTTGATTCATCTTGATAATGTGTGCTTGAACCTCCTCATGTAGACGCTTGATGTGTTCAACAAATTCTTCAGCTTCAGCACTTGTTCTCTCCCCTTGTTCTATCTTCCTCAATTCTGGTGCAGTCCTTGGGCTATTTCCATATACAATTTGAAATGGTGATTTTCCAATACTCCTATTTACAGAGTTATTATAAGAAAACTCTGCCTGTGGTAGAATCAAATCCCATCCCTTGGGCTTATCTCCAACTAAACATCTCAGCAAATTGCCCAGACTTCTATTTACCACTTCTGTTTGGCCATCAGTCTGTGGGTGATGCGTGGAACTGAATTTCAAGTCTGTTCTCAACTTTTTCCACAATGTCCTCCAGAAGTACCCCACAAATTTAGTATCTCGGTCAGAAACTATACTCCTTGGAAGACCATGTAGTCTTACCACCTCTTTGAAAAACAAGTCTGCAATATGGACAGCATCATGAGTTTTGTGGCATGGAATGAAATGTGCCATTTTGGAGAACCTATCAACCACCACGAATACTGAGTCATTACCCCTTTGTGTCCTTGGAAATCCAAGAACAAAATCCATACTTATGTCCTCCCATGGCCTTAATGGAACAGGCAATGGCTGATATAGGCCAGTATTTTGACTAAACCCCTTGGCAACTTGACAAACCTGGCAACTCTGTACAAACTTCTTCACATCCTGTGTAATTTGAGGCCAAAAATAATGTTCTCTAAGAATGGCAATGGTCTTATCCCAACCAAAATGTCCTGCCATCCCTCCATTGTGTTTCTCCTTAATCAAATTTTCCCTCATGGAACTCCTTGGAATGCACAATTGACTACCTTTGAACAACATGCCATCCTGAATCAAATAGTCTAACCACTTGGTTCTATCTACAGCAACAGGTTTTTTACAAGCTTTCCATGCTTCAGCAAAATCAGGATCCTCGGGGTACAAATTCTTGAGTTCATCAAACCCAACTACTTCAACCTGCATTGTTGTAAGCAATAGCTGTCTCCTACTTAATGCATCTGCAACCCTGTTAGATTTTCCACTTCTATGCTTCAACACAAATGTATAACTCTGCAAGAATTCTACCCACTTCATATGCCTCTGATTCAATTTACCTTGGCTATTTAGGTACTGTACTACCTGATGATCAGTATACAAAACAAATTCCTTTGGCAATAAATAATGCCTCCATTTCTTTAAGGCCTGAACTATCGCATAGAACTCTTGATCATAAACAGAATACTTCTTCTTTGCATCATTCAATTTTTCACTAAAATATGCAATAGGCTTACCTTCTTGGCTTAATACAGCCCCAATAGCGCTACCACTAGCATCACAGTCCACCTGGAATACTTTTCTGAAATCTGGAAGTGCCAACACAGGCTGTTCAGTCACCTTCTTCTTTAGCAATTCAAAACTTCTCGCAGCTGCTGCAGTCCATTTTAACTCTTTTCTATCCCCTCTTATTGTATCAGTTAGAGGTGCACATATGCCACTAAAATTCTTAATAAACTTCCTGTAAAAACTAACCAGACCATGAAATGATCTTGCCTCAGTAGCAGACCTTGGAGTAGGCCATTCCAAGATGGCTTTTACCTTCTCTGGATCCATTTTGAGACCTTCAGGTGATATAAAAAATCCCAAATAGACTAACTCCCTTTTTGCAAAGACACACTTCTTTAGATTAATTAACAGTTTCTCTTCCCTTAGCCTTTCAAAGACACTACGAATATGCAGTAAATGTTCTTCCAAAGTCTTGCTGAAAATTAAAATATCATCCAAATAGACAATAACAAATTTTCCCAAGAACTTCTTAAGTACCTCATTCATGAGCCGCATGAAGGTGCTTGGGGCATTCATCAATCCAAAGGGCATGACTAACCACTCATAAAGACCCTCCTTGGTCTTGAAGGCTATTTTCCACTCATCTCCTTCTCGAATCCGTATCTGATGATAGCCACTCTTCAGATCTATCTTTGTGAAGTACTGAGCTCCACTCAAGCAGTCCATAAGATCATCCATCCTTGGTAAAGGAAATCGGTACTTGATGGTTATCCTATTTATAGCTCGAGAATCTGTACACATCCTCCACTCTCCATCCTTCTTTGGTGCGAGTACTGTAGGTACTGCACATGGACTCAGGCTCTCTCGAATCAAGCCCTTCCTCAACAGCTCCTGAACCTGTCTATTTAGCTCCTCTATTTTAGTAGGAGTCATCCTGTGAGCAGCCTTGTTAGGCAAACTAGCTCCTGAAATCAGATCTATCTGATGACTGATTTGCCTTACTGGTGGCAATCCATCTGGAACGTTATCAGAGATAATATCTCCAAATTCCCCTAGTAAATTTGAAACTTCAAATGGTATTTCACTACTACCTTCTTTATCTTTCCTAGGAATCAAAGCATAGCACATACGCTGATGTTTCATGCCATCTAAAAACTTCCTTCCATCAACAAGACAAATCCTAGCACTGCTACATACCTTTTCACCTTCCTTTTTCATGGGCTTCAATTTGTGGTGAACTCCATCCTTTGTCAGAGAGTATGTGTTTGCATGTCCATCATGTATTGCATGTCTATCAAACTGCCATGGTCTACCCAACAATAGATGGAAAACATCCATCGAAATAACATCACAGAGAACTTCATCATGGTAACTCCCAATTTTGAATTTTACTAAACATTGTTCACTTACCAGGACCTTATGATCATCTTTTACCCAAGAAATCTGATAGGGCTGGGGATGTTTCTCCCTCTTGAGCTTCAGCTTAGAGACCATCTCTTCTGATACTAAGTTATCAGTGCTACCACCATCAATGATCACATCAAAACATTTATCCTCACACGTGCATCTGGTACGGAACAAACTCCTCCATTTTCCTGGTTCATTTTCACCACTTAGTAGGACTCTTTCATTTACCAAGGTCTCTCCTCTTTCTGCATCCTCTGAATGTGATGATTGTGCATCCTCATCCACATGAGCAACCCTAGCCTTGCCCTTAGCTCTCCTATCTATCCTTCCTTGTCTTTTAGGGCATTCAAAGGCACGATGACCTTCTTCATTGCAATGGAAATAGGTACCACGAAAGCCTCCTCTTCCTTGCCCATGTCCTCTACCTCTTCCTCTTTGATTTCCAAAGTCTTGATCACGGGAGCGGTTGAAACCCTCATTCCTCTGGTTCCTGATAGTACCCTCATCTTCATTTTTCTTTTGAGTTTCATTGCGGCCTCCAGATGATCTACTGCTTCCCCTTCCTCCTTGACCGCACCCTCTTTGTCTTCCTTCAAACCTTTTACTCAGCTTCTCTTCAACTCGTAGGGCAAACTGGTATGCTTCTTCAACGCTGGTCATTCTTACCAGACTTAGTTCCTCTTGGATGCTAGGTCGTAACCCACTAATATAACGAGCAACCTTCTCCTTATTTGCTTCTGCATGCCCTGCTCTAATCAGGAGTTGGTAAAACTCCTCTGTATATTCTTGGACTGACCTTCCTGCTTGCTTTAACCCATGGATCTTCTTAAACAGATCAAGCTCGTAGTCCACAGGAATGAACTGCTTCTTCAATTTGTCCACCATGCGATCCCATCTTGTGATCTTCTCCTTTCCTCTTCTAAGTCTTTCCAGTTGAATCTCTTGCCACTAGATTTTGGCATGGCCTTTTAGTTTGGCCTTTGCAAACTTAACCCTATCTGGGTCCCTTATATCCTCATACTCAAAGTATTCGTCCAGTTCATTGATCCAATCGATCAACTCATCTGGTTTCAAATTTCCCAAAAATATACCCACTTCAATTGTAGGTCTTTTCCCAAACCTAGAAATGGCCCTAAAAATCCTTTCCTCTACAGGATTCAGAACTTCCCCGTCAACTTCCATTACTTCCTCTTCATTGTCATCCTCACTATTGTCATCTGCGGCAATATTTGCTCCTCTACGAAGCTCCTCTTGCAATGCTTGTACCTACCTCTAGAGGGCTCTAACCTCCTCAGGATCAACAGCTTTGGCCCTTCCACCACGCTCTCTTCATGGTGGCATCTTCTAACTCGAACCCACAACCACACAGTCCTGGTGCAAACTGCCTCACAGTCGGCGCTCTGTCTACACACTCAGGAAAATCGGCTCTGATACCACTTGATGGGGACACAACCCAAAAACCAGAATAGACACAATAGAAAGGGGGAATTATATTAACTGAGAAAATAAGCTGGTACAAACAGTGTAGAGAAAATAAACTCAAAACATGCCCTGCGGGCTTACAATAGCATAAATCTGGAGAATATTTCTCCTTTAAGCACCTCTTCTCAAGCTCCAATCCAAACTCCTTTTACAATGCCAAAATCTCCTTAAATAGACCCCAGAGGGTTAAGGACTAGGAGTACATTCTAGAAAGTGCTAGTAGGCATCCACCGACAAAATAGAAGGTTCCAGAAGCCGCATTAGAAGTCGGTGCAAATCTAGAAGAATCCAGAAACGGTAGCCGAACTTCCGGGAGGCATAACTTTTGAACCGTAGCTCCGATTGACGAACCATTTACATTTTCGGAAAGCTCTCGAAGCGCTTTATAGCCCTATGGACCAGCTTCACTCGTACTCCATTTTTCGACCCTTTTCGAGGTCATTTAATGCCCCAAACCTGACTTTGAAGCATTCTTAGGAGGTCTCCAAAACTCAAAAAACTACAATAACTTTCAAACCATGGGGCCTTTTGACCTGATTCTTTTTCTGGAATGCTCTAAATCTCAATTACATTCATCTGGCCAAGTTGCACCTTCTAGGTCACCAAAATGATGGTCAAATTGCATGCTCCTATTTTTTCGGGATTTTCAAATGCACTGATAGTTGAACTATGAGAGTTGGAACCTTTATTTGAGCCAAATGGGTATCCAAAAATGTAAAGACATAAAATAGAAACTAAGTCTAAGTAAATTTTTTGGGTGACACAGGATTGCCCTTATACCTCTAGATGCTCCTGCATCACAATGAAAACAATTATTTAACTAAATACAGTGCAAATCTAATTATAAATATAAAACTAATAATCAAGAAAAAAAATAAAATTGACCAAATTTTAAAGAAAAAAACAAAAAAAACAATGAAATTAAATAATAGAAAACAAATTAAAATACCTATAAGAGTGAAAAAAATCTTTCTTTTTCTTTTTTTTTTTGGGGGGGGGGGGGGGGATGTCGGTTGGTAGGGCTTCTAAAATTGGGCTTCTGTCTTCAAAAGTCACTATCACCAAAACAAATGACAAAAAAATCCCAAAAAAGGGGATATAAGATTTTATGAATCAGGTACTTGATTTGTTTAAAATCAAGAACCCAATTTTTAAAATCACATGGCTATTTAGGTTTGATAGCCTAATTTATACTTAAGAATTAGACACCCAATTTTCGAAAATTGATTGGCTACAAAACCATAATGGGTACCCAATTCTTAAAAATTGGGTTCCTAGTTTGGAAGAAGTCTCATTTTGAGAAAAGGACTTCCATGGAATTGAGACTCATCCTCTTGGTCTTACCCACATATCTAGTTCTTTAAATATCTAGATATAAAAGGGCACAGTGAGCTCAATAAAAATTAGTAGATACACAAGGGAGACCTAAAGGTGTGAAGAATGCATTCAATAACTATTGCTGATTTACTCTTAAGATATAGCTCTTTTTCAATGATACAAATAACAAGCCAAAATGAGGTATGAAAAAAACTTATTAAATCATAAGTTTTGAAAAATTAAAATATCAGCTATGTCATCTCACTAAAGCAATGTCTTAGTCTAGTAAGAAATCCTTACTAATGAATCAATTGACTTGAACATAATATTACATATACTGATATTTGAAAAAAATTTGAGTGCTACAAAGGAATTCAAAAAAAAATTGTGAGGTATTGATGTGGTTGATTCAATGGTATGGGTTGGAAGATGCAAGACTTTAGAAGGTTAGAGTCACAAATTCAGAGTGCAGGAAGTATCACATAGTTTAGAAACTTTTGAAAATATATTTTTGAGATGCTTGGGAACCAAGTTCTTTTCAAATTTTCTTTCAATTTGAATTCAATTAAATTCTATGTATTCCTTTCTCTTGGAAGAGCAGTTGCCACTTAAGACAACACTTATTTGAAAATTTTATCTCTGTAGATCGTGTACTCATTTGAAATCATAGTCATTATTTGAAATCTTTTTAATAGAAAAGCACAATTCTTTGAATATTAAATCTCTCAACATTATGAATAGTTCAAACTGAGTTTGGGAGAAAATGGAACATGATTAAAGGTTCAAAAGTTTACTCAATCGATATCTTCTCAAGTGTTAAAATACATAATTGTAGTATATTTTAATTATAATAAACTATATCTAATTAAAACACTATAAACTCTATATGAGAATATTCTTGACTTTGAGATCTATAAAATGTTGTTTATATGTTATTTAAAAAAGTCATTAAAAAGGGTAAGAGTTATTGAAATGTGAGCTTTCTCAAATAATATATATTTTAAGTAATTGGACATAAACTATATAGAACATGCATTTAATAGAAATTTCCAATTGGAAAAGTGTGAGAACATATATAGCTTAACTACAATTAATTTATCTAGATCATGTGTTTGAAGAAAATTGATTTTTAGATAGAAATAATCAAATTCAATTGTTCTAATGAGTTAGCCTAAAAAGTGACACAAATTTCTACTTTTTCACCTAACCTTCTTTGAAATGACTCCATCTAGGCTTGATATTATGTCTAAATGGGGGATCTGGCATCAAGATGTTCAAATCTTGGACCCTTGAGCTATTATACACCTTTCCTTTAATCAAGGTCATTTTAATTCTCAATGTTAGAGGGCCATACAATCACAAGTTTCTATATGTTTTAATTTTCTTACAGAGCCCAGTAAATGCTATTAGCCATCTAGGCATATAGAGTTAGAGTGGGTTTCTTTTTTTCACCTTATATTAACTGGGGTCAACATTTGACCATGCCTAATAAGGTTCCTCCTCCTTTAGAAGCTTCAACAATTTTCTCAATATACGATAGTCTTGTTAAGTTCTATCACACTTTGGCCATAATGAACAAGAAAATTTTAGTTAATGGAGAAAGAATATGTGACTCATGGATAAATTTCTCAACATCTCCTTTCTTCTATACTTTACATGGCCTCTTGGTCAAAATTTGTGAAGCATTAATGGCAAGCACTTGTCATTAGGAAAAGTAAATTATAATGCAGTTATTATTTAAAACTCAACTTCCATAGCTATTCTAGATTGGCTACATAATATTGAAAAAATATTTTGTTCTAGTTCTCTGTAGTAAACTATTCTCCCACTATTTACATGTGGTATTACGAAGAAAAAAAAAAAACTTATGCTCTATAGATATATTGATGAATTTAGTAAATGATATGGAACTAGTAGTTGGCTTGGATGTCTATGATAAAATTAACTACCAAGAAATGTTCAAAGACTTAGTGCTCAGAAACCAACTAGTAATGTTTAAGGATCACGGAAGATAATTAAGATTCTATGTCCCAATTGTTGAGTTATATGTACCTTATGTGGATGAAGAGGAAAATACACTTGCACAAAAAATGAGGTATAAGTATGTACAAGTGTACCAAACTAGAGGGATTCAATAGGTACCCGTCTCCATTAGTGTGGCAAGGAGGAAGAGGGTACTTTGGAATTTGAGGACTTTGACTAGTATCAGTCTCTTGCAATCAATTACTCATCGCCAGAGAAGGTCACCCAAACTAAGACTCCCAAGATGCATGGGAGAAAGAAAAAGGGAAAAAAACTGTAGAAGAAGTCCATACTAGATTATAGTCTACAGTTACATATAAATTTTCTGTTTCAATATATAAAAGGATTATGAGGAGAACTAAATATTTTTCTCAAGACCAATGAAGAAAATTACATAGAATTTCATAGGTATTAATGCCTTTAAAAAAAGGTATAGGATAAAGAAACAATGAGATGCATCCTTATCTAATATAATTATGCTCCAGGAAACAAAGTTAGCTAATGACACATATCAAAGAACAATTCCAAAGTGACCCAACTAGAGGTCAACACACTCTTCTATACAAGGAGTATTAGGTGAGCTCAATGGCTTACGGAATCCTTCTACTATCACTTACAAGCTGATTTCCCAAGGTAAAAATTGGTAAGATTTAATGAAAAATCCTTTTGAGCTAATATTTGCCATTATTAACACCTATATTTTGTTAATAACACATATGGTCAAATAATTATTGTTTAGCTATCATTATGCATGATGCTAAATGGCAAGAATTCTTTCAAACTCCTCTCTTGAAAAGTCAATCTTGTGAATCAACTCCAAGGTTTTGGGCGATCTTGTGACCTACTAGAATCTACTCAGTTGAAGATAAATGTTTTTTTTCAGGAGGAGGCCTTTGCTTGTTTGAATGGTTTTAGATGAGATGTAGAATCTATTCATTTCTTCAAAATAAAATGTACAAAAATAACTATGTTTTTATATTTTTATGTTTTCCAATGAATGCAATCTAATAATGCAACTAATATGAATTCCTAATTTAACAAGGGGTTAGTTAAAGAAAATAACAAAGGAAAGGTAACAAGAGGTTTAAGCAAATAACATGGAAATAAAATCCTAACAGATATAAGCTACGAAAACAACGCGTCTGCAAGTTAAGCTTTCAAAGAAATCTGTGGGTAACCAATGAAAGTAGAAGCAATGCTTCCTTAATTCCACTAATGCAATTTTCGATGGGAATTTAGAAACCATAAGATGTTTCACTTTTCATAGAATTAAAAGGCCGTAGAAAGTGTGCTCATGTGAGATAAAAAGTTATGTAGGAAAAATTTGGTGATTTCTTCTCAAGCTAGAAACATCAATGAAATTTATAAAATTGTTGTAAACAACAAAATTAAAAGATTATACACTAAAAAATAACACAATAAACTATTGGCTCAATCACAATTCCATGAACATAAATTTTCAAAAATATGACACATTCATGCAAGAATTACTACACTCCAAATGCGAGCACCAAAAGCATATATTATTGCAAAATAACAATGGCCCTGATTACATATTACAATCCTATATTTATATGAAATCATCTCCTCAATTTGTGCTAAGAGTGAGAGATATCTTCATGCAATCATATGCTTTTAATTTAATAAAAAAAACTAATTATGTACAAACTAACAATCTAACTAGTGCTTAGTAGGACTCCATCCATTTTTATATTCATTAATTGAATGCATGAGCCTTTAAATGTCATAAAAAAAAAAAAAATTTATGAGAAAATAAGAAGAAGGTCTTTAGTCGATGTGGAAGTGTCTAGAAGTGTCAAAAATGAAAGCTAGTCCTTCACTGGGCATCTTGCAGAGTTAAATTGCTATAAGAATGTGTTTCCAATGCATGGAAAGCTCTAATTTTGGAACTTGTAGTTAACTATTAGTGAACCTCTGGAAAAGTGCACCTCAGAAGAAGTGGATCATCACACCTATGCACCTCTAACTTCTTCAAAATTCTTCCAACATTTTGTAACCAAAAAGTGCACCAATGCACTAGCATAGCTCAAAGGTCCAAATTTACAAAATTTCACTAAGTGTCAAAAATGAAATTCTGTCTGGATGTGTGCCTTTGAATTTCTCAATAATCTCAGTAATTTTTGTCACATCTGGTAAATCTAAAGCATCATACTTATCCTTGACCTTCTGCCTGTAGTTGCTTACAATATGGGTCTCAACAAAATCCTTGAGTTTATTATCCAACTCTAGTAAGGCTTCTTCTATCCTGAATACTTGCTAGATATCTCCATCACTAGAAACCTCATAAAAAATCTTTCTAAATTTCTACACTACTACCTCAACTAATATCAACTTTTCCTGTGCATCATCTTCAAAAATGTCAAGATATGCATCACTATAATGTTTCTCTACTTCAAAATCGGCTCTCAAGCTTGATCCTTGAGCCGGTAAATCTCCACATGTAATGATTCTATTAACTTATTAGTATTTGGTATCTTTTTTATCCAATCATCAATTAAATCGAGTTCTTTTGTAGTATATATATCCATGAGAATTCTATATCTCTACCCCTTTGTGGCCTGTGGTACCTATAAATCTTTTCCCCATGTGGATACCTCATTCATAATGCTGAAACCTTGTTTCAAAATTGCTACCATTTTATCCACATTTTCTTGCATAGCATGAAGTAGCTTTGGATTTCCTTGGATGATGAGAACACCTTTTTGCTCAAAAAATTCCCACCATTGTTGAAAGACATTTAAAAATGGATCTAGTCACACTTCTCCTCCATCTCATATTTTATTTGCAGCACTCAAAGTCTCGTCAGGGTGTTTAGGATCCAAGGGACCAACAACTTTGGCTATATATCCTTTTAGGATTTCATTTTGCCTTTGAAGTGCTATCAGTTCTACCCCTTCTTGTTCCAAACTTCTAAATACCTCCTTCATCCCCATTGTAACCATTAACTTGGTTGTATTGAATGTAGGCTTTGCAAGCTTAACCTCTTTAATTTGATAGTCACATGGATTCAAATCCTCTATGTCTACATCAGGAGGAGGAATAGCCACTTGTGCAAATAAATCTTGGTTCTGGTCACAGTTGATGAATGTTAATGCTCTTGCCCCTTTTGATGGGGCCTCGAGTTTCCCTAGAACCTCGATCAATTCTATCATATATTCTTCATTAGCATTGAATTGTTTCTTTTTATTTCTTATCATTTCTTTTCACGACCATCTTGGGATCCATTCCACCGAAGGCCCGCCTCTCAAGGATAAAGAAGTTTTCTTTGCTACCCCTTTTCCCTTATTGCTCCTTTGTAGAGTTTTCTCTCTTTGTGATGGCTCTCCCTCTATAGTCTCTATTTTAGTGAAGCCCATAGTTCTTACCTCAATGTCTTGGGAAGGCTGCTAAGGATATTGAACTATTTTCCCTTCTCTAGACACTTTATTGGTTGATACTTTCTATGGATCTTCCTCTTGTTCCTTTAGAACTTGTTCTTCCTCTATACTTGGTGGTAGAGGAGTAGCTAAGCCTTTATTTGAAACTATGACTTGCAATTGGGATGAAGGAGTTATCTTAGAACCCTATGACTCTAAGGGGATTTGAATCCAATCTTCCTATTGGGGCTCATTGGTCAATGTATCCCTGATCTTGTCTCCAATTAACTCAGTCACCATAGGCATGAAATCAAAATTTGACATCTTAAATATGTTAGTACCCTCTACATCTTGCTCATCAATCCATTGCTTCATTTCATCCTCTGATGTAGTTGTTTGTAGAGGTTCTTCTGGGATTGTTGGTGATGTAGCACTGGAAGTTCTTCTCCTTTCTTGTTTCATGGCTCTTGTTAGCTAGGTTCTTTTATTCAAAGGTACATTATCCTCATCATCCTCTTCTTCATCTTCCTTAGGAATAGGTTTTAAGATTGATGGGATAGGGACTACTTTTTGTACCACCCTTTTCCTTTTCTTGATAGGAGTCTTGATCTTTCTTCCTTTCTTAAGCATAGAAGGGGATGCTTGTTTTATTTGCTAAGGTAGAGAGACCTCTTCAATCTCAACTTCTATCTCTATTTGGCTAGGTGCAGTAGCTGGTGGTAGTTGCGGGTCATCTTGAACTTGTAATGCCCTAGTATCCTCCAACCCTTGTACATTTACTTCTCATTACTATGGAGGTGCCATGATTTCACCCTCTTCTGGCTCGACTCTTTGGGGAGAATTCCTCTTTCTTTTTCCCTTTCCTCTTTTCTCCTTGGGGTGATAGTATCCAACTAGTCTATCAAGTTGGTACACCATTTTGGGTCTTATTGGTGACTGAGTTGTAAAGGTAGGGATGGTGACTTTCTTCCGTCTATCTTTGGTTGGATGGGCTTGTGCATGGAAGATTACTATCTTAGGTATTAGATGAATTTTAAATGGTTTCTTGATCCAATCTTGTGTCATTTTAATGATGTGCCTCACCCTACGGTTAATGTTAGAATTCACTTCTCTGTCAACCTCAACATTCACTATGGGTCATTTCCCAATTTTATCTTTGTTGAACAAAGGATCAAGTAGCTCCCCTAAGTCTTATTATAATATCTTCAATGGAATCTTTATCTTTAGGGCCTTCTCTACCAAGTACAAAGTCATCCTACAATAATCCCTTATTCAAACATCATAGTCATTTGTAGCATTCACCCAATGATCCTGAATAGCTTCTTCATGCCAAAATATCTTCCCTGCTAGATACTGTACTCTTTTGATATTATCAAAACATGGCCTTGGATAATTGTACTATTCTATGGGATATTGATCCCATTCACATTCAAAAGATGAAATATATTATTTCCAAAGTACCCAAAAGGGTCCTATGGTTAGAGGCCACATCCAACAATGTTTATGTTGTTTTCTAACACTGTTGAATGTAGACACAATTTATCAAGAAATCTCCAAGAGGACAAGTCTATCACAAGGGTACCTTGGAAGCTTCTTTGGGTTGACTATGGTACTAGTTACCCTTAGATAGCTAATTTTTTTGAATTGAATGTAGTATGCTTTAAGTACCATTATTTGTGCCACTTCATCATCTAATATTCTCTTCACATATTCTCCTTCTATGAATATAATTATGGAAAATATGAAGGCATCATTAACAATTATATACTCCTTTCTCTACTTAGAGAGCTTCTTCTTTACCAATTGAGGGTAGATGATTTATGGCCATGCATTAGGATCTTGCATGCTACCCCTCTTGTAAAACCCTGGATAGTCTATCATCCTTGTAGCTAATAAGTACACCAAATATTATGTCATATAGAACTTCCTTTTGTTCTTTACAACCTCCAATTATTCACATAAATTTTCACTCAAAGTAGAGGCCCAATCAAGTGGTGTCTTTGCCATCTTGATGGTCTTGATAAAATGCACCATAAAGATGTTCAAATTTCTGGCTGCTAGCAAACCCATAACCATACTTAAAAGTATAATTGATTACCCAATGTCTTCTTTCATATATCCTTTGGTCATGTCAACTTTTCCAATTTTTTTTCCCAAAGGAGTCTTGTCTATAAGGTAGGATGATTAAATGATCTCAGGGGTTTCCTCAACATGCTCTTGGTACCACCTCTGCTTTCTCATAGGTAAGCTTGATAAATTGATCTACATGTGGGAGATGGAATACCTTCTTAATGTTTTTGAGTCAAAGATCAAGGATAATTTCCCCGATTATACTTTTCACAACCCTTTCTTCAAGGACAAAGTGATCCATAAGTGTCATTATGAGCTTTGAAGATTGTACTAACATTGAGTGCAAAGCTAGATTCACCAGCCTTGATCGTATCAACACAAAGACCATAGCTGACCTCTTAGTAGGTTTGTTACAAATATTTAGGAATTCCCCCAAATCATTATGCCCCAAGTCTGTATCATTTATTTCTGAGTAGTCATCTTGGAACCTTGACTTTGATGGAACTCCTTGGAATTTGAAGACCATGGGCTTAAGTTTCATTTTCTCACCAAGTGAAGATGATGAAGATTCCATTATATTTGCAAAAAGGACATCCATTAGTCCAAGTTTGGAGAAAAATGAATTGATTGAACCCTAATGCTAATACAAAGAAAACCTGGACAAACTAGACATTCTAAAAATACCAAAAAAACCTACTTTTAACCTTAGAATGCAAAAATAAGTGCACCATGTGCACCTAGGAGGTGTGCATGATGTTCACATCTCTTTTTGGTTTTAAAGTTTCTTTTCAAAATTATAGGTGCACACTATCACACCAAGTTAGGTGTGCTAGTGTGCATCTAAATTGTGAAATATGCCTTTAGTTTTTATGCTCTTTTTTGTTTTGTTATTATTTAGGGTGTGTACTAGTGCACCAAGTTAGGTGTGCTAGTTCATACCCAACTTTTGTTTTTTGTTTTTTTTGCTTTAAGTCTTTTTAAAATTTCTTAGTGTATTTTGCTGTGCACACTAGTGCACCCAACTAGGTGTGCCAGTGTGCACCTCAAAATGGTCTTTTGTTGTTTTCTCCTTTTTAAAGTTCTTAGTGTTTTGCAAAGGGGGAGGTGCACAAAAGTGCACTTGATCAGGTGTGCTACTATGCACCTCACACTTGTTTATGCTTCTTTGTTTGTAGGTTAGAGCAAAAGGTGTAGCAGGGGAGGGTACACCTTATGGGCATGGGAGTTGTGACACATGCAAGGTTCAGAGATGAACTTAGTACATAGATACAAGGTAAGGAGTGAAAGGGAGGGAGGGTGTTCTTATAGCCCCTAGGATCCAAAGACCCCTTTGTGGTGTGCAGGTGCACTTTTGCACATCTGCATATCACAAAATTCCTCCTTTTGACTTGATTTGGAAAACTAGCACACCAAGTTAGGTGTGTTGGTGCACCTTTTAAGTTTTCTACAATTTAAACTTATTTCCACTAATATTTTGATTTTTCAAAAACTGGGTTTCTTCGTCAGGACCTAAGACATGAACTAGGGGCTTATGGGGGACCTTAAAATGACTTAGATACTAAATTTAGGGGTCCAAAAGCTAGAAATTTAAAGTAGGGGGTCCCTATTTGCTTCTAAAAATGGGGTGTGCATTGTGGAACCACAACAATTACCATATATAAGAATATACTTTGGAAGCTCTTAAAAGAGATTATACAAGACTTGGCTTACCATCTTTTAATTATTGTTAAGGACTTTAATGTTATTATTTCCCTTTGAGAAAAGAAAGGTGGAATCTGTCCACCTCATAAGTTATGGATGACTTTTCAGATTTCATTAATGATCATAATCTAATGGATGATAATCCCCTGTCTGGCATGTTCACATGGACAAATAGAAGATTTGGTTTCCCAAAAAATGTATAAGGGTTGATAAGTTTATCATTTTTTAGTGTTGAAAGCATACAAATTTTGATTATCAATCTAAAATTTTACCTCTAACTAGGTTAGATTATTTTCTAGTCTTAATCAACATCATGAAAAGAGATGCAAAGTCTTCTTGCTAGTATAGATCATCCTTTAAATTTGAGAAAATGTGGCCTCGACATGCCTATCTTGTACCCTTAGTTTGTTAATGGTGGGTGAGTACTCCACTTCAAGAAGGAACAAGAATGTTTCAGTTTCATAAGAAGATGCAGCATCTTAAAATTCAAATTAAGGATTGGAACAAAAATGCTTTTAAAAATGTATTATGTGAAAAATAAAAAGTTTGGAAAAAACTTGAAGAAATCAATAATAACATCATTTCCATAGAATTGGATAATGATAATTTTGTAGTTAAAGATCAAATGTAGTAGGAATGGGAGGAACTATGCAAATGGGAGAGGAATACTAGCAGAAAAAGTAAAGAGAAACATGGCTTCAAGATGGAGATAAAAATATGCATCTTTCACATGTCTGCTAAAAAAAACTAGAATCTAGTTTAATATTTAAGTTTGAAAATCATATAAGAGGCCAATATATCATAGATTATCTAGGTATTTGAGATGAAGTGGTAGATTTCTATAAGAACCTATTGGTGCCTAATGATATCATCCCAACATCAAGAGCAAAAGAGGATCAACTTGTTGATGCTGTAACTTATCTAATTTTCCCTTTAAATAACATTTTCTGTATGATCTAGTTCACTCAGGATGAAATTCATAATGTGGTTTTCTCATTTCCTCCTAATAAATTTCCAAGTCTAGGTGGTTTTACAAACCCTTTTTCCAAAGTAAAGGGATGTAGTAATTTTAAACTCTTTAAATTGGAAGAATCAAGGAAGAGTACCTCCATGTTGAGAAACTTCAAGACATCAAATATTACACTTAATCCAAAGACAAACAAGCCAAAGACATTTTCTGATTTTAGACCTATCTCTCTTTGATGAAATCTAAAAAATTATAAATAAAGATATCTTTTTGAGATTGCAACATATGATACGAAGATAATCTCCCTTGAACAACGATATTTAAAAATGATTGTTATGTCAACCTTAATCGAAAGGATTTTCACTAGACCGATACAATGATTAGAATGTAATAGTAAGGCTTGATCTAATAATAAATTACAACTCACTTGTAAGTTATAGATCCCTATTTAAGTCCTTCATTGTTCTTGGCTTTCACACACTTCAGCTCTGATAGCTTCTTCACCCTTTAAGGATTCATATTCTTAAGCCTTCTTTATTTACATGCCAATTGTAGTCTCTTCTATTTGGCCATTGAATGAAGAAAATACCCTAGACTCCTTGTCTTCCTTAGGTTCTTGTACATGAAAACCTTTTCTTTTGAGCAACTCTCTCTATAAATAGAGATTTTATATCTTTTCTCATTTAACCTCAATTGTTTGTTTTAGGGTTAGGTAGGATTAGGTAGGATACAATGAATCTACCCACTTTTCTATTTGGTTCCTCTAGAAATTTCTTCCTCAATCCTCTTTGAATTTGTCACAAAATAGTTTCCCTTGAATTAAGTGTCACCAATTCATCATAGTTATCTTCCATATACTTCACACAATTCAAGAAAAGAAAACTAGTCAGCTTAGATTAATCAAATCAATGATTTAACATGAATAGTAGCACTTCCCATTAATATTATATCACTTAGCTTCCATACTATTCTTCTACTCATCATCCACTAGTTATCTTGACAAACACTAAAGTTTACAGGTGCTTGCTTCAACTTAAAGTTTACTTGGCTTACAAAAGTTCACTCGGCATACACTGAATCTTCACTTTTCTTAGATCCAATTGATTTTTTGCTTGCCTTGCACTAACTTTTATTGGCACCTATTGTCCACTTAGTTAAGCTTGGTAGACTCAATTATTCATACTTTTTCTTCTAGAATTCATCAGTGTATCCATCATTTGTAGCCTTAAGTAGATAAATAATACACTATATCATCACTATCTTAACTGACCTTTGTACTCCTTTTTCTTACTATAACTCAACCTTTCCTCTAGGTACTCTTGTTATCTTATTTGGTCAAATCCTCTCCATCAATCAAACAAATGATTGTATTCACTTTAACTAAGTAGTTGTCTTACTAGGAAGTAGTAGGATTGACATTAGTGACAAAGCAATGATTGATCCATTACAGGTTCTTTACTTCAAATCAATCTCATATCAAAAATCTTCCTCTTTAGGATTGATGGAAAAGCAATACCAACAACAATACCAAAACCAAAATAATTCCTTGTATTGAAATCTCTCCCTCTACCATCTGCTATATAGGCTACAAAATTCTATTCCAATCAATAGAAAATCAAATCTTCATGTTCTTATATCTCCCTTAGCACTTTCTCCCTCTTACTAGGTAGATGCATTTCTTTTCTATCTTTTATTTTCTATCTTTTCTCCCTCTATGGTAACTATTAGATACACTATCTCCCTCTGAATATATATTACACTATTTCTCCTTCTTTCCCATGTTATTTGATATTCTTTATTTCTCCTTCTACTATCTCTTCTCCCTTCTGTTATCTCTCCCTCTTTGACAAAAATGTCAAAGAATTTTCATCTCAACATGGATATATAATACTTGACTTGTGATTGATCTTCTATTGGAGCTTCTTGATTACTTTAGGCTGCTCCTAAAGTAAGATCCGCTACATCAAGTTGTACGACACAACATTTAGGTTGGTTGATGTAGGGAACTACTCATGCTTCTCAAGTAGCTTTGGATAGGGATATCAACCCTAATTTACCTCTTAGTTATTCATGAGCATCTTTAGGTAATACTTTTGTGAAAATATCATCTATCTACTCCTTTGTATTCACATATTCCATCTTAACATCTTTTTCTTGAACTAACTCTCTCAAGTAATGATACTTGATTGCAATGTGCTTAGTCTCTATGTGAATCATAGGGTTCTTTGGTATATTTATATCACTTGTATTATCACAATAAAGTATCACAAGTTCAGTGATTTCTTCCTGCATACCTTTGAATATCTATTTGATCCTTACAATGTTTGTACAATTTACTACAACAAACACATATTCAACTTCAGCAATTGATTGAGATATGCAATATTGTTTTTTGTTAGTCCAAGTAACCAACTTCTTTCCTAAGAAAAGTTCTCCTCCACTAGCTCTCTTTCTGTCATCAATGTTTCAATCCCAATCAACATCAGTGTAGACTCTCAACTCAAAATTCTCATTTTTCTTGTAGTATAGACCATAGTCTTATGTTCCTTTCAAATATCTCATAGTTTTCTTAACAACCATCAAATGATTCTCCTTAGGATTAACCAAGAATCTTCCAATAATCCCAAAAGAAATGCAATTTCAATTCTTCTGCGTACTACATATTGCAATTTTCCAATCATAGACCTAAAAAATGTTTGATTCACATTAGTTGGATCTTCATTTTTTGACAACTTGTGTCCTATCACCATAGGTGTGCTAACTAGTTTTGAATCTTTTAGTCCAAGAAATTTCAATATATCCTTCACATACTTAGACTAAGTGATGTATATGCAATATTTCATCTAATTACTTATAAACCAACAAAGAACTTGATCTCTCCAAACATAGACATCTCAAATTCTTTCTTAATTTAATTTTCAAATGCCTTAAATCATCCATGTTGATCTCCAAATATGATATCATCAACAATCTATCTTCAAGTATAGATTGTTGTTATCATCAGTCTTTTCAAATCCAATCTTCATAAGATAGTTTTGGATCATTTCATACCATGCTCTTTGGGATTTCTTTTTACAATATAAATATTTGTGTAGTCTACATGCCATGTTCTTGTTGTTAGCATAAAAAAATACCTCTAATTATTCTATATAGAACTCTTCTTCTAATATGTCATTCAAAAATGTCAACTTCCCATCCATTTGATAAACTTTAAAACCTTTGTATTCAGAGTAAGCAAGCAAAGTTCTTACTCATTCCAAACTTACAATTGGGGCAAATGTTTCTACATAGTTTATCCCTTCTTCTAGTGCATACCCCTTGCGAACTAATCTTGCCTTATTTATTGTGACTTCACCATTTTCATCTAACTTATTTCTCTACACCCACTTGGTTTCAATCACATTGTTGTCCTTTGGTATAGGAACTAGAGTCAATGTCTTATTCTTCTCAATCTATTTAGTTTATTCTTTCATGTCTTTGCTCTAGTTTACATTTTCTAGGGCATTTTTCACTGACTTAGGATCATGCACACTCAAAAAATATGTATCACTTCTTAGCTTGTTGTTTGTCATTGCTCTAGCCTCTTTATCACCAATAATTTGTTCAGAAGGGTAATGTCTTTTAACATACTTTGAAAATCTTGGTTCTACTCTATTTTCCTGATTAGGTCTATAAACTTCTAAATCATTATGTACTTCTCTATCAAGTAATTCAAAATTTCTTTCATGTACACTAATTTTAGAATCAGAATGTGTCTCAGCTTCACTCTATAACTTGACACCTAATAGTAGCTCAGTTCATAAATGCAACTTGACATTCATTTTATGTGACTTGACAATCACTAAAACTTGTTGTTGATTTGCAACTTAATTTACAACATCTTTATTAGTAGGTATACCTTCATAAAAATATACAACATATTTTTATTCCTCTAGCTCTTTTATAGGTTCAGCCTCATGTACCTCTGTATATTCATCAAAATTCACATTTGCACTTTCCTCAACTTTGTTAGTGTTAGTATTTAAACACTTATAACCTTTAATTCTTGTGGAATATCTAAGGAATATACCTTCTTCACTTTTAGCATCTAATTTACCATTCCTAAAATATTTAAGAATAAAACACTTGCTTCCAAATACCTTAAAATATTTTACATTAGGTGAGTATCCATACCATAGTTCAAAAGGTGTTTAATGAGCACCTATCTTGACTTGCACATAGTTCAAGGTATACACATCTATACTTACAACCTCTCTCTAGTATTTCAAAGAAACATTCTTCTCCATCATGAGTGTAATAGCATAGTCCATTATAGCCTTGTTCCTCCTTTTAACAATTTCATTTTGTGGAGTGTTCCTCGATGAAGATATATGTCTTTTGATTCCTCTATCATTATAACATCTCAAACTTATTTGATGTAAATTCTCCTCCTCTATCAAAACTCAGACATTTTAGGCTTTTACATATCTACTTCTCAATTCTTGCTAAGTACCGCTTAAATATTTGAAAAGCATCAGATTTCTATTTCATAAACATAATTGTCATCACCCTATAATAATCATCAACAAATAGGAAAATGTACATGTCACCCTTGTAGCTTTGCACATTGATTGGTCCACACATGTCAGTATGAAAAATCTCAATAATTTCTTTAGAGGTGTGAGTCTTACTCTTAAAATTATATTTTGTCATCTTTGCTAACTAAAATTTTTTACAAATTATATTGTTAGGATTTTTCAATTTAGAAAAAAATCTGACTCTCCTCATGTTACTATTACTAACTATGTTATCAAAATTAACATGACATAACCTCTTGTGCCATAACCACACATCATCAAATTCTACAACAAGACAAGTAGCATCATTCATATCAAGATAAAATAGATTATCTCTAATTTGATCACCTTTCTCAATTAGTTTCTCATCAGTGTCATAGATCTTAGCTATCTTGTTCTCAAAATCAACCTTGGAACCTAAACTATTTAGTTGTGACAAACTCAACAAACTACAGTTCAGTTCTTCAACATAGTAAGCATTGTTACACAAAATCTTTTATGTGTGTTTGATAGATCCTTTTTTCTTTTATCAGACATTTACCAAACCTTATACTATTTCCATCATAGCAATTCAAGGTAATGAAATTACTTTTATCTCTAGTCATATGATGTGAACACCCACTATGAATGATCCATCCATTACTCTTGCTCACATGAGATATGAATCTAGTTGCCTCATCCTCATCAAATTCAACCTTCATTGCAACATACACCACTTCATCTTCATGATCATTAGATCCATCTCTGGTTTCTTCCTCTATAATGTAGCAAGACTTCTTGCCTTTTTCTTTGTAATCTTTAATGTCCTCATCTCTTTTACTTTTGTAATTATCTCCACTTCTATTGTTCTTCCTCTCTAGACATCTAGTAGTAATATGACCAACCTCATTGCAATTGAAACACATGACAGGTAACTTTCCTTTATATTTTCTTTTTCCTCTATGAAATATCCTTGCAAGTAGTGCTTCGAGCAATTTTGCATACACCTAATCTATGTCACTATCCCTAGACACATAGTTTCAATCTTTTTCTTTTTCTCCTTAGGTTCCTTTATTGACATCTTAGTTTTGAAGCAAGTTTCAACATTGTCAAGTTTGTAATTATCAAAATTAGAGAGCTCAAAGGCAGTGATCCTACCTACCAAACCTTCTAGAGTCAAATTAGATCCTAGTAGATATCTTAGTTCTTTTATGATAGAAATTCTAATACCAGAGATGGAAAATAGTGTTCTCAATACTTTTCTCAATATACTATTGATGCAGGGGACTCCCCTTTATACCATAAACTCATAATAGAAATAAAGAAACAACAAGACATGCAAGAACAAAATATGGAATTCTTATTATTGCTGCAAATAAAAAATTATAGAATTATCAATTACAATATGCTAACCCAAATGGGCACCTTCATTATAGTAATATGCAAGACGATGCTGCAAACTATCACCTAGAGCTCTTCTAGACAATGTTCAGGCCTTTCTTAAATAGGTAGTTTTATGCCACCCGAGAAGGTTGTAGATACTCAAACTTAATACCTAGGGCTGATAGACCCTAACAATACATATAGAGTTAGCCAAATACATCTTTGACAAATTACTTTAGAAATTTTGGTAGCACAACTTTCAAAGGCCATAACTCACAAACCATTTCTCTAATTGGCTATTATAACCACTTTTTAGAAATGCTAGCTCCCAATCTATAGCCTTGAAATTATGCTACTACCTTTACATCAAGTTTTTGGACCTCATCCAGGCACTCTAAGGCCTCCAATGATGAGCCTGAAGATTTTTCTACAAATTTTTCCATCGAAAATCTGTAATAACTTCTCTAATACTTAAGCTAGAGTAATAAGAGTTTATGGTAGGCTTATATCACTAAAATGAACCTTCCTATAGAAAATAAGAACATCCCAAGATCGTATGACAAACTTACTAAAAATAGCAAGTTTCCATAAATAATAACCACCTTGTCTACTAGTCCTTATTAAAATTGAAAAGACTAAAAATAAAATATTTTTGGATGATGCAAGATTTTCCTTACACCCAAGATGCTCCTACATCAAACACCCAAGGTAAATTGAGAAGTGAACCCATCATGTTTTAGGTTTTTAGAGGAAAACCAAGATGGTCGACCTCCTCATTTGCTAGCCATGATGAATCCTCAACTACTCTCCCTTTCCATTTGACCAAATATTCCTCGTAAGTTTTGTTTTTGGTACTTTTTACAATACAATTGTCTAGTACTCTTCTGCAACTTCTTCTCCAACACCTCCTTCATAATACTCTATCAAATCTAAACTATTAAATACTAGTGAAATATTCAATTCAATAGGAAACTCCACTTCATACACATTCCCAGAATCATGCCTCTTCACTATCTTGCATGGTTCAAACTTCTTCATCTTCAACTTATTATATGTACCCACTAGAAAATCCTCCTTTCTCGAATGAACCCTAACTTCATCTCCAATATAAAATTCCTTATATCTCCTTTTCATATCTACCTTAGCCTTACATTTTGTATTCATCTTTATGATGTGCTTCCTCACCTCCTCATGGATATTCTTCAAATGTTTAGCAAAATCTTCTGCTTTAGCACTACTTATCTCTCCCTTATCCAACTTCCTCAATTCAAAAACATTTCTAGGACTACTCCCATATACAATCTAGAATGGTGATTTACTAGTACTCCTATTGACAAAATTATTATATGTAAATTCTTCCTATGGTAAAATGATATCCCATCCTTTTGGTTTATCTCCAACCAAACATCTCAACAAGTTTTTGAAACTATGATTCACAACTTCTTTCTATCCATCAATTTGTGGATGATGTGATGAACTAAAGTTCAAATCTATCTACAACTTCTTCCACAATGTATGCCAGAAACACCCAACAAATTCGGTATCTTGATTTGAAACTATACTCTTTGGCAAACCATGTAATCTCACCACTTCTTTGAACAACAAATCTGCTACATGAACAACATCACTAGTCTTCTTGCAAGGCTATCTTTGAAAACCTGTCAACCACCACAAAAATGGAATCATGCCTAGACTGTGTCCTCGGTAATTCAAGAACAAAATCCATGCCAACGTCCTCCCATGGCTTCTCTAGTATATGTAATGGTTGATACAACCCTATACTCATCTTCACTTCTTTCAAAATCTAAAATACTCAAAAAATTTGTATAAACTTCATCACGTCTTACTATAACTATGGTCAATAATATTTTTAGCAACCAAAACTCTAGTTTTATCTTTGCCAAAATGTCCAACCAATCCTCCACTATGCTTCTCTTTGATGAGGTTCTCTCTCATTGAACTTCTTAAAATGCACAAATGGCTTCCTTTGACCAACATATTATCTTGGATCATAAAATCCAACCACTTTGTCCTATCATGTGTAACAGGTTCTGTACAAGCCTTCCACACTTCACCAAAATTAGGATCATCTAGATACAACGTACTAAGTTCCTTGAACCCAACCACCTCTATCTTCATTTTTTTCAATAAAACTTTTCTTCTACTAAGAGCATCTATAGTTTTTTTAGATTTCCCACTTCTGTGTTTCAAAACAAATGTATAACTCTACAATAACTCAACCCACTTTAAATGCCTTTGGTTCAATTTTCCTTGACTATTCAAATATTGCAAAGCTTGATGATGAGTATACAAAAAAAAATCCTTGGGAAGAAGATAGTGTCACCACTTCTTCAATGCTTGAAATATAGCATAAAATTCTTGATCATAAACATAATATTTAATTTTTGCATCATTCAACTTCTCACTAAAATAAGCAACTGGTCAACCTTCATAGCTCAAAATAGATCCTATTGCAGTACCACTAGCATCACAATCTACTTGAAACACCTTTTTAAAATTAGGAAGTGCTAAAATATTTTGCTCAGTAACTTTTTGTTTCAATAGATTGAAACTCTTATCTACTCCTACAGTACACTTAAACTCTTTTCTATCTCCTCTCATTGTTTCAGTTAAGGGTCCACAAATACTGCTAAAACTTCTAATGAACTTTCTATAAAATGTAGCCAATCCATTAAAATATCTTACCTTTATTACACTCCTTGGAGTAGGCCAGTCAAGGATAGCCTTCACTTTCTCTGGGTCCATTTTTAGACCTTCTTCTAAGACTACAAATCCCAAGTACACTAACTCCTTTACAAAACTACACTTTTTTAGGTTTATCAACAACTTTTCTTTCCTCAAATTTTCAAACACCTTTAGAATATGAATCAAATGCTCCTCCAATGTCTTACTAAAGATCAATATATCATCTACATAAAAAGTGACAAACTTACCTATAAACTCATTCAATACCTCATTCATGAGCCTCATGAAAGTGCTCGGTGCATTGGTTAGCCCGAAAGACATGACTAACCACTCATACAGTCCTTCCCTTTTTGTAAAAGTAGTCTTCCACTCATCACCTTCTCTAATATGAATCTGATGGTACCCACTATTCAAATCTATCTTTATGAAATCCTAAGCTCCACTCAAATAGCCCATAATATCATCCATCCTCAGAAAAAGAAATCTATACTTGATGGTGATCTTGTTAATAGCACAAGAATTTGTGCACGTCCTCCATTCTCTATTCTACTTTGGTGCTAACATTGGTGGTACAACACATGGACTTAGACTCTCTCAAATCAACCCCTTCTACAATAACTCATGAAATTTCCTATTCAACTCTTTACTTTTTTCTATTGTCATTCTATGCATTGCCTTGTTTGGCAAACTAGCTCCTAGAACCAAATCTATTTGGTGATTGATCTTCCTCATTGGGGCCAATCCATAAGGTACATTATCTAATACAATATCAGAAACCTCTTCCAACATATCTACAACTTTTGCAGGTACATCCTCTACTTCTTCTTTACTATCTTTAGGAAATATAGAAAAACACATATATGCTTCTGTTTCATACCTTTAAGAAACTCTTTTCCATCAAGAAAACATATTTTTCTAGCACTACATACCTTTTCTTCTTTATCGTTCAACAACTACAACTTATGTTTCACTCCATTCTTAGTTAGAGTGTAGGTATTTGCTCAACCATCATATACAACATGCCAATTAAATTTCCATAACCTACCCAACAACATATGTTATATGTGCATAGGTATGATATCACATAGTACCTCATCCTAGTAGCTCCTAGTCTTGAACTTCACCGAGCATTGCTCATTGACCATAACCTTAAGGTCATCTTGGACCCAAACAATATGGTATTGACATGAGTGTTTTTGTCTCTCTAGCTTCAACTTAACGACCATCATTTCTAAAACTAGATTGTCAATAGTTCCACTATCAATGTTTACATTAAACACTTATCTTCACATTTACACCTTATTCGAAACAAACTCTAATCAGGTTCATTATAACCACTCAGTAGGACTCTTCTATTAACTAGGTGTTCTCCTCTTTTGGCATCTTCAAAATGTGAGGATCTGGAATCTTCATCAACATGTGCAACTCTTGCCTAACCTTCTATTCTTTGATCTATCCTTTGTTGGCACTTTGTACATTAAAATTCTCTATGCCCTTCTTCTCCACAGTGAAAACATTTTCCATAGAAGCTTCCTCTTCCAAATCCTTGTCCTTTGCCTCTTCCTCTCTAATCTCTATTGTTCTTATCATGAAAACATTTGGAATTGTTTCCCCTTTGTTTCTGGTTGCTACTTTTAGCCTCATCCTTATTCTTTTGGTCATCATTATGGCCTCCATAAGATCATCTACTAGATCTTCCACCATGACCTCTTCCACTATTCTTATTGTCAAACTTCTTGCTTAGTTTCTCCTGAACTCTTAGGAAAAATTGATATGCCTCCTTAATACTACTCATTCAAACTAGACTTAGCTTGTTTTGAATGCTTGGTCTTAACCCATTAAGATAATGGGAAACTTTCTCCTTATCAACTTCTGCATGGCTAGTTCTAATGAGAACTCAATAGAACTCTTTGGTATACTCTTGAAATTTTTTTCCTGCTTGCTTGATTCCTTGCATCTTTTTTTATGGATCAAGCTCATAATCTATAGGAATGAATTGTCTCTTCATTTTAGTTATCATCTAATCCCATCTAGTGATTTTGTCCTTTCCCTTTCTATTTTGCTCTAACTAAATGTCTTGCCACCAGATCTTTGTATGTCCCTATAGTTTTTCTTTCATAAAATTAACCCTATCTAGATCCTCAATATCTTCATACACAAAGTACTTCTCTAGTTCATTGATCCAATCGATCAACTCTTATGGGTTAAGATTTCCTAAAAATGTGGGAACCTCAAACTTATGTCTTGTTCCAATCTGAGAGATGGCCCTAAAAAGCCTCTCTTCCTCTGGATTTAGAACTACCTCTACTTCAACATTTTCTTCTACTTTGTCCTCATCCTCACTATCATCTCTTATAGGAAGGTTTATTCCTTTCTACATTTTTTCTTCCAACTATTGCATTTTCCTTTGGAGGGCTTGGAAACCCTTAGGTGTAACACGTATAGCTCTTCTTTCGTGCTCTCTTTGTGGAAGCATTTTTACACTTCCACTAAAACCCTAGTGTAAAGTACCTCACAATCAATGATCTATCTACATGCTCAGCTCAAACCATGGTCTTGGTGCAAATTGCCTCACAAATGGCAATTTGTCCACACACTCAAGAACTCTAGCTCTAATACCACTTGATGCAAGGGACACCCCTTAATACCATAAAGTCATAATAGAAACAAAGAAACAACAAAAAATGTGAGAACAAAATATGGACTTCTTATTATCATTGCAAATGCAGAATTATAGAATACTCAATTACAATATGCTAACCCAAATGGGCACCTTCATTATAGTAATATGCAAGATAGTGCTACGAACTATCACCCAGAGCTCTCCTAGACAATGTTCGGGTCCTTCTTAAATTGATAATTTTATGCCACTTAGGAAGATTCTAAATGCTCAAACTTAATACATATGGCTGATAGAGCCTAACAATACACATAGAGTTAGCCAAATATATCTTTGACAAATTATATTAGAAATTTTGGTAGCCCAACTTCCAAAGGCCATAACTCACGAACCATTGCTCTAAGTGGCTATTATAACCACTTTTTAGAAATGCCAACTCCTAATCCATAGGCTTAGAATGGTGCTAGCATCCCTTTGTCAATTTTTTAGACCTTATCTGGGCAATCTAAAGCCTCCAATAATGAGCATAAAGATTTTTCTGCAAATTTTTCCAGTGAAAATCTACAATAACTTCTCTGATACTTAAGCTAGAGAAATGAGGATTTTATGGTAGGCTTATATTTCTAAAGTGAACCTTCCTATAGAAAATGAGAACATTCCAAGCTCATATGACAAACTTACTAAAAATAGGAAGTTCCCATAAATAGTAACCACCCTGTCTACTAGTCCTTATTAAAATTGAAAAGGTTGAAAATAAAATATTTTTGGTTGGTGCAAGATTTCCCTTACACCTAGGATGCTCCTGCATCAAGTATCATCATCAATAATACCATTAGCTCTTGTTATAACATTGACAATATCTTTTATTCTAGAGTAATATTAAGAAATATTCTCACTTTCTTACATCCTCATATTATTGAACTTACCTCTTAGACTTTTAGATTTGTCTCTTAAGAAATTTGTGTCTCCTCCATGGATAGTACATGGAGTATCCCACATCTTCTTTATAGAATCACAATTCTTGATGTCATCAAATTCAGCATAACTTAGGATAGAGGTAATGTCCAACGTTGTCTGATTGTGTTCTTTCTTCCTTTTTAGATCATCAGTAGTTAGGACTCCAATAGGATCAACATGCTTAGTGATGATGGTAGATTGTACATGGTCTCCAAGACCTCCTCAGTGTAACTTCATCAGAATTTTCCATGCAAGGATGTTCTCCTTTTTAAGCATGGGTACCTCTCTTTTTGACATTTTGATTTTTTTCTTCTAATACATTCAAATTAGTCTTCTTAAGGAGATGGCTCTGATACCAATTTTATGTTGTAAATCTAATTGAAAAAGAATACTATCAAAGAGGGAGATTGTTGCAAAGAAGGAAGATTGTTGATAAAGAATATTTTCAATAATTGTTTTGTCATTGATGTCAAACTTTCTATTTGGTGGAATGGCAATTGCTTATAAGATCCAAGTACTATCACTTACTTGATTGATGAAGAGGACTTAATCAAAAAGATATAACAAAAGCACCTAAGGGAAAGGCTGAGTTATGATTTTGTAATGAAATGCAAGGATCAGTTAAGACATTGGTAAAATGATGTATTGATAATATACTTGAATACACAAAGGTTGGTTACACTTAAAAAATTTGGAAGAATAAGTTGAAACAAGGATGATTGCAAAGCTTAACTAAATTTATTAGTGAGTGTCGAGCAAGCTAGTTCAAGCTGAGTAGATTTTTAATTAGAGATAAGAAAATGCTAAATCTAGTGTGTGCCAAGTGATATAGGAGGATCCGAGCATGTTTAGGTGCCGAGCATCAGAAAAACTTAGTAGATGTTGAGTGAATCCATACTAGGTGTCAAGCATTAGTAAAACATAATTGATATCAAGTAACATAGTATGTGCGGAGCACTAGAATTTCAATAATGTCAAGCTACTGCATTATTTGAAAAGTCAAAGATTTGCCAAATCTAAGCCAACAAGTTTGTTACCTTGAATTTTGTGAACTAGTTGGAGGATAAGGATGATGAGTTGGAAGCATAGAATTCTATGTAAACCATTTTTGAGAAAATTCAAGAGAATTCTTCATGATGTTTCTAGAAGGAACAAGATATGGGTTAGATTCAATGAATCCTACATAATCCATTCAAATAGGAATTAAAGGAGGGAAGCATTTAGTGAGAAAAGAAATTCTAGACTTCTATTTAAGGAGTCATAGACCAAGAAACAAGAGCTACTAGTGTGCCAAAATTGTGAAGTGGCTGAAAGGTGTTAAGGAGAAGACATCAAGAGGAGAAGGAAGAACAGAGCATATAGACTCTAATTCAATTAGTGGTTAGAAGGAATATTGAACTGGTACAATGAGCATGAATACTCAAGGAGACAAAGCTTGAAAGGAGGACAAGCTGTTAAAGCTACAGAGAGTGAAAGCTAGGCAAATGTTGTGAGCTAAATTGTGATTTGAAATCTACAAGATAAGTTGTGAACTGTAATTAGGTTAAAACCCCTTATTGTTACTCTCTAGAAATTATATCAGTTAGGGAAAAAATCTTATGGACCTGGGTTGATTTAACAATCATTTATAAATCCTTTACCAGGGTGACATTCCAAGTGAATGTTCTAAAGTTCTCTAACCAGACCCACTTCTAACAGGGTGGTTAAATCCTTTAACCAAGTCACATTTAATAGTGTGTTGTAGCCTTTAACAGGGTAGGCCTTTCATAGGGCATCACTTCATAAGAGTAAGAATTGAGTAGCATGTTACTAGTGGTCTTTTCCAAACTAGTTTTCCATGTAAATCACTGTGTTATGGGTTTATTTTACATGTGTTATGCTTGCATGAATGAACAATTTAATAGGCTCACTTTACTTGGTGAAAAAGTTTTAATTTATATTTGGACCTTGAATACTTGATTCATTCCCCTATTTGTGTTATTCTAAAGCATTTCTAACATTTTAGGAATTCTTTAGAATAAATGGTTGTGTGGGGGGTGCGGGGGAGGGGGGAGGAGGGGGGGTGAATTAGTTATCCAAGGTCTAGATGTACAAATAAAACTTCTCACAACTTATTTAACACATATCCATAAAACCTTATTATTTACTTATTCATTAGATCATACAACTTTTAAACTTTGTAGGTTGATTTCCTAGGTCAAAAAAAATTTGCAAAAATGGAAACATGAAATATCATAGATTCAATAACACATTTGACACAAGGATTTTACATAGAAATCCAATTTGGGAAAAACCACTAGTAACATGCTACTAATTCTCACTCTTTTGAAGTGATGCCTTGTGAAAAGCCAAGTCTGTTAAAGGTTACAATACACACTATTAAATGTGACATGGTTAGAGGATTTCAATCACCCTATTAGGAGTGAGCCTTGTTAGAGGACTTTAGATCATTCACTTAGAATGTCACCCAGTTAAATAATTTACAAGTGACTACTAGGTCAACCTTAATCAAAAAGATTTACTCTAGACTGATACAATGATTACAAAGTAACAATAAGGCTTGATTTGATAAAAAATTACAACTCACTTGTAGATTATAGATCTTTGTTTCAATCCTCCATTCTACTTGGCTTTCACACACTTTAGCTCTTTTTACTTGTTCACCCTTCAAGCATTCATACTCTTAAGCCTTCTTACTTTGCATGCCAATTGGAGTCTCTTCTATTCTACCACTGAATGGAGGAAATACCCTAGAATCCTTGTTTTTCTTAGGTTATTGCACATGAAAACCTTTTCCTCTAACCAAATCTCTCTATAAATAGAGATTTTAGATCTTTTGTCATTTAACCTCAATCATCCATTTCAGTGTTAGGTAAAATTAGGTGGGACACAATGAATTTACCCACTTTTTCATTTGGTTCCTCTAAGAACCTCTTCCTCAATCGTCATTGAATTCACCACAAAATGATTTACCTTGAATTTTGTGTCACCAACTCATCATTTTTATCTTCCACATAGTTCACATAGTTCAAGGAAATAAAAATAGTTGGCACCAATACTAGTACTCGACATGAATATATTGTCACTTGGCTTCTATACTGCTCTTCCACTTGTCATCCACTAGTTAACTCAACAAACATTATAGTTTACTTATGCTAGGCATCAACATAACATTTACTTTGCTTACACTAAGTTCACTTAGCATATGTTGAATCTTCAATTTATTCAGCTCCAACTAATTTTTTGCTTGACTTGGACTAACTTTTCTCGGCACCTACTATCCACTCAGTCAAGTTTGGCAGACTCAATTTTTCATACTTGTTCTTCTAGACTTAATTAGTATATCCATCCTTTGTAGCCTTAAGTAGATAAATAGTACACTATGTCATCACTATCTTAACCGATCTTTATACTCCATTTTCTTACCATAACTCAACCTTTCCTCTAGGTACTCTTATTATCTTATTTAATTGAATCAACTCCATCAATCAAACAAATGATAGTACTAACATCAACTAAGTAGTTGTCTTACCAGTAAGTAGCAAATTTGGCACTAGTGAAAACACAATGATTGTTCCATTATAGGTTCTTTACTTCAAAACAATCTCATATCAACAATATTTAAAAACTTAAAGAAATTAAAAGGACTTCAGACTCATGCCATAAAATTTTAGCGCTTTAAAATCCAAAATATTCTTCTCCATACAAATCAAGTTGTGGCTGATAGAATAGTTTTCATTTTTGGCTTACACACAAGAGGAACTACCTTCTACATATTGTGGGATCCCCTTCTTTGTGGGTTTGAGAATGACTCACTATTTTAAAGGTATTATAGATAAAATTGAAACCAACAATTTTGGCTTGGAAAGCTAGATGGCTTTCACTATCAAGAAGAATTTATTAGTAATAATTGTTTTATTTTCTATCCCAAACTATTCCATATTAGTTATTAAGGTACCCTCCAACATTATCAAATAGATTGAAAGATTGTTAAAAAGTTTATCAAGAAATGAAATCTACCAAAATAATAATAGATTTCTCTTATATCACATTTTGATATGGCCTCTAAGAATTTAGGTGGGCTGGGCATCTTGGATATGGTAGCTAGGATTATGGATTCTGTGGGGAGACTTTTTTGGATTTTTTTTCAAAATCCTTTAGCCAGGTGATGCAAAATTATGTCCATAAAATATCCTGATTCACAAGATCTAATGTGAGTTATTACAATCTTTGACACACCTTCAGGCTCTGTAGTATGGGATTTAAGAATGACATCAAGTGATAAAATTGTAAAATACATTATGTATGGGAAGTCAAAAATGGAGAAAAGGTTAAGTTATAGGAGGATTCATGGAATGGTTTTCCTCCATTAAATAAGTGTGCAACTTTGAATGGATCATATCATGTCTTCATTTATGAGTGGGGGTTGTAATTAGCAAATATTGTTAGTACAATACATATTATTTTTAGATAATATGATTTTCATACAACTATGAGATGAACAATGAGTGTTCATATAAAATGTAGAAAGAGATGAAAGGGGTGTAAGATCTACCTTGAAATCCAAATTCCCAAAGGAGATATCCAAATTGGTTAACCAAAAAGGATAATGCACAAAACAATCAATCTATGGAGAATATGAATAGAGAAGAAAACATTATATCTTGTTATTAAAAGTATGTATTGAAATCTTAATTGAATTGAAGAAAAATAGTAACCTTAAAGTAGAGTGAATTTACAAAATATTGTTTCCTAATGTCTGTATATAGTTTTTGGAAATTCTACAACTAAATCTAGACTAGAAATTTAAAAATAAAGAAACCCCAGAAACCTTTTGTCTTTCTAAAGAAAATTGACCTTGACCCAAATCTGGGATAAGATCTTACCCCTTTATTTTTGACCTAGACCTACATTACTCTGGCAAAAATTCTGTTCATAGATCTTGAAAGTTCACAAACAAGGGTACTCGAATCTACACTAATATTCTCTATCCTGCACCTATTCCTACTAGAAAAAGCATTTTGTTATTGAATGAGGGGTTTTCCTTGGTCAAACCCTAGTTTGGAATTAACCTTTAAAAATAGAATAGAATTTTTATTATAGATAAATAAAGTAAATGGAACTATTCAATTTTCTTAATTTAAAATCCTTGTAGAGGATTTAAATCCTTGAATCCACAAGTATGGATGCTCCAAATAAATGTGGAATATCTCAAATCAATTGCATTAGATCTTCAACGCCAAACTCGAATGGATCTTGGAATATAAAGAGGCTTGAATGAAAGTTGATGTCAGTATCTTCAACAAGAGGTATCCAAAGAGATCGAATGCTTCAATAGCTATCAATGGATCTCCTTAATGAATTTGAATTCTTGATTGCTCAAATTAAATGGAAGGAGGATTCTTGATCATAGAAAATTATTTCACTAGATTCATCTCCTTATGAAAAGTAGATACAAAAATTTGAAATGAAGACTTCCTTTTATACTAGTGTAGGACACAAACTTCTAGAGAGGATGACATAGGAGAATTAAATTCCAATCAAGCCTTAGCCTCTAGAAATGGACCTACATTAAATAAAATTTAAGAGTTTACCATTCTAAAATTTGAAATAGTTCACCTCAAAGTGAGAAACGAAACTTTCCAAAGCCTAATATCTTGAAACCTCTGGAACATGAAATTTGGACCTAGGGTCAGGGTCAAGGTCATCCTTAACCTAGGTCAAATCAAGGTTGACCTTGACCCAAAGGTTGAAAGATTTTAGATTTCAGAAAAGGCTTCTAGAAAAGGGTTGGAAATAGGGGAGAGAGAAGTATAATAGGGGGAAAATCTAGATCTAGTCAAATACCCACTCAAGGCACTTGACATGACCCCAAACCACCTACTTGGAGGGCTAAACCTATCCTAAATGGAAGTGATTCCATTTTCCAATGATATATTTAGCCTCCACTTTAGCAAGAGTATGATCTTGAAGCAAAATCTTGGTAAAGGAGACTGTAACTAGAACATAATCTTATTGAAATGAAAGGGACAAAAGAAACTCTCAATTACCTAGGGACTCAAGACTTTATCAACTCCAAGATCACAATAAGAGAGACATCTCTAGAAAAGAGAGAGAGAGAGAGAAAAGAGTGAGAGAGTGTGATAACCTCACCTAATGAGAACTTATGTCCCATTGTCAACCACATAAGAAAACAACACAACTGGAAAGATGGAATTGAACTGCCTATTGAATGTGGCTACTAACTAGTCAACCCATCAATTATTTACACTTTGGAATATTACATTCCATAAGAGTAAAACCAAAAGTAAAAGATATACAGCCGTAAGGACACCTTCAAAAGTGGAGGAATCAAGATATCCTACAAAAATAAAAATCCATGCTTTAAGGATTAGTCACTAATCTATAAATGGGGAGAATCACATTGAGAAATATATGTATATTGAAAGTGTGTGTGTGCAGTAAGTGAGCAGAGTGTATGCCGCCATGTTAAAATCATTGCTAACCCTTTAACATGAGAAGTGGCTTGAACAAAAACATAAAAAACTCTACTAATTAAATTTCCACTATGAAATGCCCCCAAATAAAGAAAAATAAAGAGAAATACCACATAAACATACAGAGAACAAAGAATGGACCTACCATCAATGGGGTCAATATGATAATTGTGTGAGTGTGTGTGTGTGTGTGTGTGTGTGTGTGTGTGTGTGTGTGTGTGTGTGTGTGTGTGTGTGTGTGTGTGTGTGTGTGTGTGTGTGTGTGTGTGTGTGTGTGTGTATGTATGTGGGTGCGCGTGTGCACGCACACATGTGTGCATGCGTGTATTGGTAAATAGATTTGTTCTCTCCAGTTCTGACTCACAAATGTCCTAATTTATGAAAAAAATTTGATTACAATAGTTTGGAAAGTGGCTTCTTGAAGATTTACTTTCCTCTAAATTGTTAGGTATAGCCCCGGATTGTGAATTTGCAATGGATTTTGTTTATTCCTAAATCTAACAAGGTATGTTCTTTACCAAAGAAGAAGAGAGGAAAACTAAGTCAAACCTATAATGAATTCAACTTAGGCAAGAAGTAACATTTTGAGGGCTAGTCAAATCTAATGAGCTCACACATCTTATGAATTCATACTGAAATCAATTGATCTATCTAGGAACTAATTTGCTGAAAAATATTATATCGAATGAAAAAATGTAAAGAATCTCTTTGATTTTTACGTGACAATTCTTATCACATTCAAATTATTGTATTAAAATAAGGGAAACAAAACTCTGTTTATACCCCATTTCAATTCTAGATAAAGAGAAACAACAAGCTAATAACAACTATTTTAAATGGAATAGAAAATGATTGATACAAAAATACCATTCAATTGACTCTGCAACATCAAGTCTTTCATACCGAAAATTTGTGGACCCTTTATTTATCTTTCATTATAATATATTTAGGATTTTGAGATGATCGTTATAAAGAAAGTTTAACCAGTTCATCTTCTCAAAACTAACACAAATGGAAAAAAGCCAATTTTTCTATTACTAAGGTTACAAAATAAAAAGGGAAAGGGAAAAATATGAATCACTTCACCTTCTTTCCTTTCTCTTCTTTTTCCCTATAGGTGTTGACAGCAACAATAATTAGAATCTACTCTTCATGTCTTTGTACATGCACATTAGTATATCTCAAGAGCCATCTGGAGTGTTCCCTAGCCAAATCTTTGATGGCATTTAGTTTATCTTGCAATTCCTCCATGGCCACATGTATTCATTTGTCAAGTTTCTAATGCTCAGACACTTTGTTCTGGTGCCCTGAACATATGCTTGTTAGGCTATCTATAAAATTGGAGAAATTGTTTTGCATGATGGTGACTCTAATTACTCCTTTTCCTTGCCCACTAGTCTATTAATCTCTATATAGTCATTTTAGAAGTTCATAATTTCTATCTTGATCTTTCTTTACCTTCTCCTTAGTCTCATTTAGACCTTCCTCTACCTCCAAGATCATTTTTGACTTGAACTACATGCTTTGTAACCATTTGAACAAAGGCTCATCTCCTTTGGGAAAAATCTTAGCTTCAATAGCTTCCTTTGATTTCATTTGAATAATCATCACTTTTATTCCTCTCTATAGCTAGGATATTTCTATTAGATGAAATGTTATCTTTCTCTATTTCTAGTCTATCGATAACATTTTTTATTTGCTCTATAATGGAGAGTGCTTCTAATTTAATCTTATCACTCCATTCTTTACCAATCTAGCCAAAATGCTTATCTTCCTGAAGTTGGGAGATAAGTGCTTGAACATTGGTGGTAGTAGGATTACTAGTCATGGGCATTCCAAAGATACCCACCAATAGAGTGACCAATTGTTTGATAAATCTGTTCAACTCTTCTATCTTCACCTTCATCCTAACCTTTGACAATTTGAGACTCTCCAAACATCCTTCAATTACCTCATTTGTCAACTTCCACAAGCCAACCTTGGTGTATTTCTAGCTTCCCCAAGATCTACTGAATGTAGAGTAAAGTTATTAGCTGACATATCTTTAATTCCTCTGGCTTTGGTGGGTTTTGCAATCTCCTTTGTTAGGTGCCCTATTTCTATATCTTGTCCTAGAGTAGACAAGGTCGTCTACTTCTTGACCTTACACAATACAAATCCAAAGAAAACTTCAAGAGATAAGGTGTCCTTACTAGGAGCCCCTTCATCCTTTCTCTTTCTCTTTTCTTCTAGAGTGTCCTCCAACTAGGAATCAATGCCTATCACCTTGGAAGTCATCCCAAGTGAATCTATCCTAAAAATTTTCCTCCTGATTGGAGTAATTTTTTTTATGGTCAAGGAGAATGGATTATTTTGGGCTTGAGAGACAAGCATTGAAGACTCTTGGTCTTTCTCTATTTCTACAATCTTCTTGGCTACTTCATCCATCTCCCAAATCTACTACTTTCACTTGAGAGCTACTTGGTTGGAGAAGTATAGCACTCATAGTTTGAATGAGACTACAATAAGGTGAGGGAACTGGAGTAACAACATTGTCTTTGGGCTCCTCTTCTTTCTTATCACCTTTTGATTGAGCACCAATCACTGGAGAGGAGCCATCTTGACATGTTTTTTTTTAGAGGAATTTTCTTGTCTAGAGGTTAATCACCTCCACCCATTGATTGAGCTAGTTCTTGAGTGATGACTAGGGTCACACCTAATGTGTTAGGTTGTGAGGAGGTAGGAGTAGATGCTGAAGGAGCTTGAGTGGGGGTGCTCTTACTTTGGCATCTTCTCATCATAGTCCACTCTACCCACTTTCGAGTCCTTTTAACAATTTGGGCCATCATAATATCAAGATCATCCCTAGCATCTTGATAGGGCTCTAAACTAATAGGGGTATTTCTTATCTTTGTTAAATATGTATTACTATACATATTCTACCCATCCTCTTCAATTCCTTTGATATTAAGGTTGACTTGATTCATTTTAACTTCATCTACTATGAATCTAGCAAAAGCATGATCCCAACTTTCAAATTCATCTTTACAATTGGTCCAATAGTTTTCAACCATGGTGCTGTGCTTGATCACACTCCCAGTCTGCAACACTTTCTGTGCATTCCCTTTTGGGTCAAACATGGGCCTTAAGACCTCATACATTTCCAATCTATATTTCATCTTGAAGGCCTTCATCATTGTGTTAGATTAGGACTCACAATTGAAAGCTCCTACCTTCATAGGGAACTCATATCCCTTCTTGTTCTAACTCCTGCTCAGCATGTTCACTTGGATTTCTTGCCTCACTATCTCGATCAACACAATCACATCAGTCAGTTACCTCAGTAGCTTCAAGGGGAATCCATCAAAAGATGGAAGATGCAAATAAGAGAGATGAGAATTGGATAAAATAATTTCCAAATTGACTAATAGCTAGCATTGCTTCTAGACTGAATCTCATCTCTGGTTATCCTTGAAGCTCCCTACAAATTCTCATTGTAAATGCATCATTACATCTTATATATTTAGCATAATTATTTTCCAACTGCAAACATCCATAGAATTCATAAGACTTCAAATCATTAGCGAAATTTTCCACCCTTGGGAGGCCTGGCCATAATGTTAGAGAAGCTAGCATGCAAATAAAAAAAGAAGACACATATAAGGTGTTGTAGAACTTTGTGGCACTAAGAGCATTGGAAATATTCTCACTTACCTCATGAGACCAGTCAATATTCTCTACTTTTGACCTAAAGGCCTTGTTAGCAACAATAATTGGAATCAACTCTTCATGTCTTTGTACATGCACATTAGTATATCTCAAGAGCCATCTGGAGTGTTCCCTAGCCAAATCTTTGATGGCATTTAGTCTATCTTGTGATTCCTCCATGGCTACATGTATGCATTCATCAAGTTTTTAATGCTCAAACACTCTGTTCTAGTGCCCTGAACATATGCTTGTTAGGCTAACTATAGAATTGGAGAAATTGTTTTACATGACAGTGACTCCAGTTACTCCTTTTCCTTGCCCACTAGTCTATTAATCTCTATGTAGTCCTTTTAGAAGTTCATAATTTCTATCTTGATCTTTCTTTACCTTCTCTTAGACTTGTTTAGATGTTTCTCTGCCTCCAAGATCATTCCTAACTTGAACTACATGCTTTGTAACCATTTGAACAAAGGCTCATCTCCTTTGGGAAAAATCTTAGCTTTGACAACTTCCTTTGATTTCATTTGAATAATCATCTTCAATAAGGATACACTATCATCAATTTTATTCCTCTCCATGGCTAGGGTATTTCTATTAGATGAAATGTTATCTTTCTCTATTTCTAGTCTATTGATAACTTGTTTTATTTGTTCTATAATGGAGAGTGCTTCTAATTTAAGCTTATCACTCCATTCTTTACCAATCTAGCCAAAATTCTTATCTTCCTAAAGTTGGGAGATAAGTTCTTGAACATTGGTGGTAGCAAGATTACTAGTCATGGGCATTCCAAAGATACCCACCAACAGACTGGCCAATTATCTGATAAATCTATTCAACTCTTCTATCGTTGCCTTCATCCTAACCTTTCACAATTTGAGGCTCTCCAAATGTCCTTCAATTACCTCATTTTTTGACTTCCACAAGCCAACCTTGGTGTCATGTCTAGCTTCCCCTAGATCTACTAAATGTAGAGTAAAATTATTAGCAGACATATCTTCAGTTCTTCCATCTTTTGTGGGTTTCACAATCTCCATTGTTAGGTGCCCTATTTATATATCTTGTCCTAGAATAGACAAGGTCTTCTACTTCTTGACCTTACTCAATGTAGATCCAGAGAAAACCACAAGAGATAAGGTGTCCTTACTTGGAGCCCCTTCATGCTTTCTCTTTCTCTTTCCTTCCAGAGTGTCCTCCAAGTAGGAATCAATTCCCATCACCTTGGAAGTCATCTTGAGTGAATCTATACTAAACATTTTCCTCTTGATCAGAGTAATTATTTTAATGGTCAAGGAGAATGGATTGTTTTGGGCTTGAGAGACAAGCTTTGAGGACTCTTAGCCTTTCTCTATTTCTACAATCTTCTTGGCTATTTGATCTGACTCGATGGACTCACTATTGTTGCTTCCTCCATCTCCCAAATCTACTACTTGCACTTGAGGGCTACTTGGATGGAGAAGTATATCACTCATAGTTTGAATGAGACTACAATAAGGTGAGGGAATTGGAGTAACAACACTATCTTTAGGCTCCTCTACTTTCTTCTCAACTTCTAATTGAGCACTAATCACTGGAGAAGAGCCATCTTGACAAGTTTTTTTTAGAGGGATGTTCTTGTCTAGAGGTTGATCACCTCCACCCATCCATTGAGCTGGTCCTTGAGAGATGGCTAGGGTCACACCTAATGTGTTAGCTTTTGAGGAGGTAGGAGCATATGCTGAAAGAGCATGAGTGGGGGTGCTCTTGATTTGGCTTCTTCTCATTGTAGTCCACTCTACCCACTTCCCATTCCTTTTAACAATTTGGGCCATCATAATATCAAGATCATCCCTAGCATCTTGATAGGGCTCTTAACTAATAGGGGCACTTCTTATCTTTTTTAAATATGTATTAATATACATATTCTACCCATCCTCTTCAATTCCTTTGACATTAAGGTTGGCTTGATACATTTTAACTTGATCTACTATGAATCTAGCAAAAGCATGATCCCAACTTTCAAATTCATCTTTACAATTGGCCCAATAGTTTTTGACCATGGTGATGTGCTTGATCACACTCCCAATTTGCAACACTTTTCGTGCATACCCTTTTGGGTCAAACATGGGCCTTAAGACCTCATACATTTCGAATCTATATTTCATCTCAAAGGCCTACAATATTGTGTCAGATTAAGACTCACAACTGAAAGCTCCCACCTTCATAAGGAACTCATATCCCTTCTTCTTCTAACTCTCGCTCAGCACATTCACTTGGATTTCTTTCCTCACTATCTCAATCAACATAATCATGTCACTCAGTTACCTCAATAGCTTCAAGGGGAATCCATCAAAAGCTGCAAGATTTAAATAAGAGAGATGAGAACTAGATAAAATACCTTCCAAATTGACTAATAGTCAGCATTGCTTCTGGATTGAATCTCGTCTCTATGTATCCTTGAAGCTCCATTCAAATTCTCATTTTAAACACATCATTAACTATTATATATTCAGCATAACTAGTTTCCAACTACAAACATCCATATAATTCATAAAACTTCACATCATTAGCAAAATTTTCTACCCTTGGGAGGCCTGACCATAATTGTAGAGAAGCTAGCATGTAAATCAGAAAAGAAGACATATAGAAGGTGTTGTTGAGCTTCATGGCACTGAGAGCATTGGAAATATTCTCACTTACCTCATGAGCAATGACAATATGTTGGGTATCCAAATAGATAACTTGTACCAAAAAAAAATTTTGCTCAATGAAATTTAGAACTTCTACCACACCTTTCAATCTATGTAGGAGAACCAGAATGTCTGCAATCTCACATTTGAGATTAGTATCAAAAAGGGTCTTAGGGACCTTACTCTTTGTGCTCTATCACTTATGAAACCATATCTACATGGTCTTCTTTCTCTAGACCATTTTCTTGCAAAAAATTCAGAGATGGATCCACCAATTGTTAAGTCTGAAAACTCCTCCTGCTTTGGAATTCATAGACAATTCACCACTATTTTTTTATCAATGGAAATCAATACTATATCATCAGGCAATAAAATTTGCCTTGTATCCAGATTGAAGTGGTTTATGCATTGATAGATCTATTTTAGGGCTTGGATTGGTACTGGGAAAGTAGCTACTTCAACTTGTCCACATCCTCAGAGCTTCTTAGTTATGGGATGAATTAGATCCAATTTTACTCTCTTTTGAATGTCTCACTATTCTATCTAATAATGAATTGAATTTTCAATGTAGAAGAAGAAAAGGATAGAAAATTCACAGACACAGGCTATTTGAAAATTTTCTTCAAATTAATAGAATAATAGTTCAAGAAAGAGTAGTAATTTGAATAACTATTTATGTTTCCATCTATATAGGAGTCTCAATTCACCCATTAATCTTTAGGATTCACACCACACAAATGAATTAAAGTATAAATACATTGGAATAGTAAATGTGGGTGTCATAACAGATAACTTGATGTCTTTTTACTATTTCATTGGTGCAACAATAACTTTCCATCCTTTCACACTTTCCCGTTTCCTATTAAGTTTTAGGAAGTTATGAACATAGTACTCTGCAAGAAAATATCCACCAAATCAAATCCTGCCTAATAGATCTTTCTAGCAATGGTTAAATTATTTCCATTATCATCTTAAGATATTATTCATGCAAAATGTGGGTCCAATTCACTTATAAACTTGATTTTCTTTTAAATGCAAAAAATCGTCCTCATGGGTTGGAAACCTATCGAGGAGAAGATGATTTCCATTTCTCCACCGATGCCTTCTTTTCAACTTTTCCTTCTAACTTATTGCTTCCCTTAGGTTTGAAGATGTCCATAAAGAGTGAAAATCTTAGTTAGGGATCCACCTCTCATTTCATTTCCTGAAGAATTTCCTTTTACAAAAAAAAAACTTAATGGGTGGAAAACAAGTCGAGGAGAAGTTGATTTTCAATTTTTTGCCAAAGATGATTTTGATAGTTGTAATGAATCATTAATACCTCATGAGCTAGATAATCATCAAGGAAATAGGAATTCATCATAAGGCACTTTAGCTTCTTCTTATTATGGCTCATATGAATCATTTGATGCTCTTTGTGGGATATTGCTTTCATGGGTTGAAAACCCGTTGAGGAGAAGGAGAAGTCCAAATTTTCATCAGCTTTTTCTTTTCATGGAGAAGATGATAAGCTGCAAGAAAATGCAACTTTTTGAATGATCTTTACATGTTACAAGAATCTCCATCAGATTAGGTACTAAGCTACCCATAAGACTCACAACATTAAAGAAAATCACCTGTCTATGAAATGTGGGAAAGGGGAAGATGAAAAATCTGATGAAGACTCCTTCCACCGAAGGGGACTTAAACTTAGACTCGGACATACCTAGGGCCTAACTAATACACCAAATTTTCCATTTTGAAAAATGTGTATGGGGTGAAAAGTGGGGCAACAACTAGCTCTGACTAGGAACTTGGATAGACTATACCCAAACAAGCAATCCAAAATCTCTGGTTTCACAAAAATAAAATGGGACAAACAATAAAACTAAAGTGAGGAAACTGGGGAAAAGAGGAAAACAAAGGAACCCTAACTAGGAAAACAAAAGAACAAGAACTAAACTTAACTATTGTACAACACAGTGGTTACTTGTTCTCAATTTGAAATTTGATAAAGCTTCAAATACTAACCATTTTAGGTTAGAGGTAGTAGTTCACCATCTTGATATGCCAATTTAAATGAATTATTCTCAAACACCTGATGAATTATGAATGGGCCTTTCTACAAGGTATCAAATTTCTTATGCATACCTTTTGGAGGTCTTTGCTTATCCCACAATAACACATTTTCTGCCACCATGAATTTTTGTGATCTCACCCTTTTATCGAACAAGTTCTTCACATGCATTTGGTGTTGTGTTATATGATCCACAATTTCTTCTCTTTCCTCTTCAACTTTCATTTCCAAATCATCCCTATAGATATGATCTTTAATTACTATCCTTAGTTTGTTCGTAGCTAAGTACAATGGTAAGGGAAGATTGGCTTCAGTCCTATAGACTAATTCAAAAGGGGATATACCAATTGTCCTTTTAGGTGTCACCTTGTCCACCCACAGTGTTTCATGAATTTTCTTGTGCCAAGTCTTTTGAATGTTCAATACAAATTTCTTAATGATATTCCTCAAATTTTTGTCATTGGACTCTGCTTGACCATTTCCTTGTGGGAAATAATCAGATGAATGACTGACTGATTACATACTCGAAGCAAAAATTGGTAATCTCTATTGAAGAGAAATATGCTACATTTACCATCACCAATTTGATGGGGGCATCACATCTAACTAATATGTTTTCTTTAATGAATTCACATACTACTTCAAAAAGTAGTTTTGTTGGTTGCTTTTGCTTCAATCCTTAGTGAAATAATTAGTTGTAGTTATCACATATTGGTGACTAACACTAGATGTTGGGTTGATAGCTCCAATGAAATAGAGACCCCATTGTTGAAAAGGCCCTTCAATGATTACAGTCTTGAGAGGTAGAGTAGCTAATTAGGAATGCCCAACAAACATCTTACATTTCTCACATTTTGTCACATAGTAATTGACATCCTTGAACATTTCTGGCCAATAGTAACACTGTCTTAATATTTTGAAAGCTGAGACTAAGGATGAGAAATGTACTCCATAGGCTTCATCATGAAATGTTCTCAACAAATTTTATTTTTGTTGTTTGTCTACACACCTTAGGAAAGTGCCATCTATATCCTTTTTAAACAATTTGCCATCCCAAATTACATATTTAGCTTCTTTCATTTTAAGATCTCTCCTTTGTCTTGTAGTTAGGTCCTCTAGACATTCTTTGTAGGTTAATAAATAAGAAATATTCTCAAACTAGGAATCTCACATGCCTACTGCTAATACTAGCTACTTTTCTCCTGATTCTTCCACTTCTTCAACAATTCTATTTTTTGCAATTACTTTACACAAGTCATTGCCTCTCACTAACTTAGTGGGCTTAATTTCTATATCATACTCTTGTGTCTTTTCTATCCATGTCCCTCTGGAGTTACACCCTACATCCTGTTACATTAACACACTTTTTACTACTACATCTGGGACATATACCATAGAATGCGTATGCAAGATGTAGAATCAAAAAATCTTAAGTGATTTGACTACTACAAAGGCATGTTTCTCAATTTATGAGTACTTCAACTCATGATTCTTCAGAGGTATGCTCATGAAGACTATTGGGGCTTTTATGCCTTTGTCACTATCTTGCATAAGTATTATTGATAAAGTGTGTTTAGAGACATAATAGTAAGTGATGAAATCTTGTTTATAATTTAGGTGACATAATACTGGAGCATTAGCAATGGTAATCTTAATGTTCTAGAAAGTTGTTTCTTAGCTTCATTCCATTTAAAACTTGAATTCCCTTTCATCATACCTACAATACATTTAGTAGTTTCTACAAAATCTAGGACAAATCTTTTGAGGAAATTTACCTATCCAAAGAAGGACTTAACTCTTGTTTTTTTTACTAGCAAGCCTAATGTTTGAATGGACTACACTCACTCTAGATCAATCGTGATGCCTTCCTATGAAACTATATGACCTAGAAGGTTTCCTTCTGCAACACAAAAAATAAACTTTTTAAGGTTGAGCGAGATTCGATGTTCTTGACATGTTTGTAAGACTTTCTTCAAATCTTCTATATGATTTTTCCTTTTCTTTGAAAACATGGTGAGGTCATCCACGTATATGACTATAATTTGATCTTTAAGATCTGCAAATGTTTTGCTCATGCATCTCTAAAATGTAGTGCTAACATTAATGAGTTTGAAACACATTCTATGATATGCAAATGCACCCCATGGAATAGTGAAGGCCATTTGGTGCTGATCCTTCTCCTCTACTTCTATTTGATTGTATTTTGAGAAACCATCAAGCATGGACATCATTTTAGCACCAGCTACTATTTGCAATAGAAGATTCATATTAGGGAGAGAAAAATTGTCTTGCAAAGATGCTTGGTTCAAATTTTGGAAATCAACACAGATCCTTATCTCTCCCTTATTCTTCCTAACTAGTACTATATTGGCTACCTAGGTGGAATGATGAATAGGATAGATAATTCTTGCTTTTAAAATTTTTTCTACTTCATGAAATATGGCATCAACTACCCTAGGATTATAATTCCTATACTTCTATCAGAAGGGGGCCACATCAGCCTTTAGGTGAATTTGATGTTTTACTTTGTCATCCTTGTAGCTTTTCAAGTCCTTATAACTCTAGGCAAACACATCCTAGTATTCTATAAAATGTTGTTTAGCAGCTTCTTTCTCCTTTGGTGAACAACACTTACCAATATTGATCATTTTATGATTACAGACATCACCAATATTCACTCCTTGATACTCACCAGTAGTAGGTCCCTTTTCTGCCCTCTTTTTCTTTATGTAGGCATCATTTCTATTAAACATTTTATCCAAAGATACAAAGTATGGGGGAACGATATTACCTTATAATTGGACTTCAACCATTTGATCTTCTTTTGGCTCATGATTAGAGTCTCCATTATTGTCTTCATCAAACTAATGTTTGCAAGTGGCCTTGCCATTTTCTAAGAATAGCTGAAAGCTCCTTTCATCTTCAAAAACTTGCTAAGATTTTATATTATCTAGGACAGAGGCTCGATACACAATCTCAATCTGGTACTTCTTATCTTTGAATTCTAGATGGGGTAGCAACAAAGAAGTGAAAACTGCTAAGGAATCAACTTTGGTGCTACTTCAATAGAGAAAGCATCTAGGCCTTCTATTTTGTCCCAAACTCTGTTTCTGTAGTTTTTTAGCTTATGGTTCTTTACTGAATACTACCCCTTAATTTGTCTCCGAATAAATTTTGCATCACCTTAGGATTTCGAGATCTTTACCCCTTTCTCTTTTGTAGCTATTATCCCAAGGAGTAAAGCCTCATATTTTGTGGTGTTATTTTTGTTTACAAACTCCGTTTTAAAGGCAATGGGTTCAGGTTCTTCTTGGGAGATATTATCGGTACACCTACACCAAACCCTGAAGAGGAATAGCTTCCATCAAACTCTAATGTCCAAATATCTATTAACTCTTCATTCTCACCAAGGATCTCTTTTCTTAGGTTGTGAATTCTTTGTTTAGCTAGATATTCCTCAATAAAAAAGATACAATTATCAAACTCTAGCTCTTGATAGAGGATCTAAGCTTTAAGATCATTTGACTTCAGCACAGTGAATTTTTTCTTTTCTTTAGGTTCTAGTTTAACTTTCTTGTTCCCTATGGGTATGACTACTTGGGACCATTATAATTTTATTTCTCCTCCTGAGTCTTGGAAAAAACTCTTGCTTAAGAGAAGCCCATAGCTTGTTGGAATATCCGCCACTAGACTAGTTAGTAAGAGTTACTTTTCTGGATGAGAAGCTAAGGCTACTTGAGAATCTTTAATTTTTCGAGTGAGGAGACTTGCTTAGTATCCAAAGAGTAACACCTTTCATGAACTTTAGTGAGGTTGAGACCCAGGGCTTTGGCTACAAAATAAGGCATAATATTGTCTGATGCACCTAAATCTATTGTGCAATTGCTCAATTTGCATACATTGATATACAATGAAATATAGAATAGGTCAGGTTTTTTCCCAGGAGAGGTTTCTAGGATAGGATAATCCTCTTGATTAAAAAGGTAGATGTCAAATTTTCATGTCCCTCTTCAATGGTGACATTGTGACTTAAATCCATAGTATTTCCTTTACAACAATATACCAACCTTTTCAACTCAAAGGGATGAGACTTCAAATAATCTATAGGGGAAATTTGGATTTTTGACTCTTCACAGAATTGGATGAAATCAAAGGAAATTTTTTCCTTACCTATTTGAAATGTTGATGCTCCTTGATTAATATGAATATTATTTGCTAAAGGGCTAGGGCCATTTCTGGGAGCATGACTAGAGGATTGATTTTTGAGCCTTTGACCTCGAGTGAACACTATGTATGAAGTTCCATCGATGGTCACATATCATTCACCCTTAGGTTCAGAATCTATATCATACTCCAAAAATAAATTTCTAGAGTCACCATTTGATTAAAAATCTGACTTTGAACAAGGAGTTGTAGTATTCAATTCATTGGTGGATAATAACTACATCATACGAACAATTTCTAGACATCTCTCACTATCATGATCCATCATCAAATGAAACACACAAATGTTTTATTTCTTTGGTGTTGCCTCAATCATCAACCTTGATTATGTACCTTCCAAGAATTTCCCATCATTATTTCTTCTTGGTGGGTTTTGGTAATTCTATTGGTAAGATGGTTAAACCTAGGTAATTGTCTCTCTACTACTACCAACTCATTTGACAGTTTCTATATCATTTCATTAGATGATGTGCTACTACTAGAACTTCCTTTAGTTTGAAGTTCTCAATTCCATTTTCTCATGGAAATCAAGTCGTCTTCAAATTCATTTTCCTTCTTTTGTGCATCTGCTAAATCTATGGGATTTTCCCTTCTTAATTCATAATTAATATTTGAGGCCTGAATCATCAACCTTGATTATGGACCTTCCAAGAATTTCCCTTCATTATTTCTTCTTGGTGGGTTTTGGTAATTCTATTGGTAAGATGGTTAAACCTAGGTAATTGTCTCTTTACTATTACCAACTCATTTGACAATTTTTTAATCATTTCATCAGATGATGTGGTGTTACTAGAACTTCCTTTAGTTTGAAGTTCTCACTTCCATTTTCTCATGGAAATCAAGTCGTCTTCAAAATAATTTTCCTTCTTTTGTGCATCTACTAGATATATGGGATCTTCCCTTCTTAAGTCATAATTAATATTGAGGGCATCACACTTATAAAAAAAAATTCAGATTACTAGTAGTGGGTCTATTAGCAGTTGGGATTCTACTGGTGATCTTATTGAAAGTAACAATGAAATCCCTCATACTCATGATGGTTTTTTTTTTAATGGATGTCAAATGTGTTAACAAGACATGTTCATCTTTTGCAATTTTAAATCTTGTCTCAAAGGCTATTCTCATTGTATCTCAATTAGTGATTGAGCCATCATCCAAATGATAGAACTAGTCTATTGAACTTTCTATCAAGGTTTCCACAAATAATCTTACAACAACATACTCATGTGTAACTCCTAAAATGTGAGTAGCTACAAAGAAGGCATTAATGTGTTCATCTGTGGTAACCTTCCCATCACCTAAAAATTTAGGAAAGTTCTTCCTCAAACTGGCTAGGATTGGTTGATAGGTTGTTAGTGCTACTAAACCAATTACTCTACGCCAAGGAGTAGCCATAATTGTTTTGGCGAGGTATGGTATAAAATTAACAACTAGGAGAGCAATGATTTCGTGCAAGGCCAATACTTGGCAAGTAGTATGTGAAGAGCTTTAATTTCTAACAGGTGAAGGTGGTCTACTTTGGCTTTTATTTTCACCTTTCTATTTAGGAATATCTATGATGGGAAAACTAGGTTCTATGAGTTTATCAAAAATAGGTTCTTATCCACCCTATTCTTTGGTACTTTTGAGGAATCTTGTTTGTTCCAAGATGCTAGGTTAGTTTTTTCTTTGAGCTTCACATCTCAACTATCTTTCTACCCTTTGGATGTATCTCCTTTGAACAACTCTTTAATGCTTCAGCTCTAGATTCTTCTTCTTCCAATACTTGGCTAGCATTCCTATAATGTTCAACGTTCCTCCTATTTATCCAAACAAATGTATTGAGAGATAAAATTATGTCTTCTTGGTTGTCTTGGAAACCAAGATTAGGTTGGAGCATTGGGACAATATTCTCATGAGGTAGTTCCATTTTCCCTCATGTTATAACATCTGCTAGTCAAGTGACTACTTAGCTCCCTAGTGGAGTTGCCAAAAATCTATTGGTAAACAATTTTTTTCTCTATAGTTCTGAATCACAAATGCACTAATTTATGAGAAAATTTTAATTACAATAATTTGGAAAGTGGCTTCTTGAATATTTACTTTCCTCTGAATTGTTAGGTATAGCTTTCTATTATGAATTTGCAACGAATTTTGTTTATTCCTAAATCTGACAAGATGTGTTCTTAACTAGAGAATAGGAGAGGAAAACCAAGTCAAACCTATAAGTAATTCAACTAAGGCAAGAAATAATATTTTGAGGGTTAGTCAAATCTAATGAACTCACACATCTTATGAATTCATACTGAAATCAATTGATCTATCTAGGAACTAATCTGCAGAAAAAGATCATATTGAATGAAAACACTAAAGAATATCTTCGAGTTTTACATGACAATTCTTATCACATTAAACTTGTTGTATTAAATTAGGGGAAACAAAACTCTGTTCATTCCCCACTTCAATTCTAGATAAAGAGAAACAACAAGCTAATAACAACTATTTTAAATGGAATAGAAAATGATTGATACAAAAATACCATTCAACTTACTTTGCAACATCAAGTCTTTCATACCAAAAATTTTCCAACCCTTTATTTATCTTTCGTTATCATACATATATGATTCCAAGATAACTATTACAAAGGATGTTTAACTAGTTCATCTTCTCAAAACTAACAAATGACAAAGAGCCAGTTTATCTTTTACAATGATTACAAATAAAAATGGAAAGGGCAGAATATGAATCACTTCGCCTTCTTTCCTTTCTCTGCTTTTTCCCTATAGGCCTTGGTGGCAACAATAATCAGAATCAGCTCTTCATGTCTTTGTACATGCACATTAGTATATCTCAAGAGCCATCTGGAGTGTTCCCTAGCCAAATCTTTGACGACATTTAGTCTATCTTGCAATTCCTCCATGACCACATGTATGCATCTGCCAAGTTTCTGAAGCTTGAACACTCTATTCTGGTGTCCTAAACATATGCTTGTCAGGATATCTATAAAATTGACAAAATTGTTTTGCATGATAGTGACTCCAATTACTCCTTTTCCTTGCCCACTAGTTTTTGAATCTATGTGTAGTCCTTTTAGAAGTTCATAATCTCTATCTTGATCTTTCTTTACCTTCTAATCAGTCTTCTTTAGACCTTTCTCTACCTCCAATATCATTTCTAACTTGAACTACATGCTTTGTAACCATTCAAACAAAGGCTCATCTCCTTTGGGAAAAATCTTAGCTTCGATAGCTTCCTTTGATTTCATTTGAATAATCATCGTCAACAAGGATACACAATCATTACTTTTAGTCCTCTCTGTAGCTAGGGTATTTCTATTAGATGAAATGTTATCTTTCTCTATTTCTAGTCTTAAGATAACATTTCTAATTTTCTCTATAATGGAAAGCCCTTCTAATTTAAGCATGTCACTCCATTATTTACCAATTTGGCCAAAATGCTTATCTTCATAAAGCTTGGAGATAAGTGCTTAAACATCGATGGTAGTAGGATTATTAGTAATGGTCATTCTAGAGATACTTGCCAATGGAGTGACCAATTGTCTAATAAATCTGTTCAACTCTTCTATATGCGCCTTCATCCTAACCTTTGACAAATTGGGAATCTCCAACTATCATTCAATTACCTTGTTTTTCGACTTTCAAAAGCCAACCTTGGTGTCATCTCTAGATTCCCCAAGATCTACTGAATGTAGCATAAAATCATTGGCAAACATATCTTCAATTCTCCCATCTTTGGTGGGTTTGACAATCTCCATTATCTGTTTCCCTGTTTCTATATCTTGCGCTAGAATAGACAAGGTCTTCTACTTCTTGACCTTAATGTAGATCTAGAGTGAATCACAAGAGATAAGGTGTCTTTACTAGTAGTCCCTTCATCCTTCCTCATTCTCTTTCTCTCTAGAGTGTCCTCTAACTAGGAATCAATGCATATCATCTTGGAAGACATCTCGAGTGAATCTATACTAAAAATTGTCCTCTTGACTGGAGTAATTGTTTTCATGGTTGAGGAGAATGTATTCTTTTGGGCTTGAGAGACTAGCTTTTTAGACTCTTGGCCTTTCTCCATTTTTTCAGTCTTCTTAACTACTTCATCTAACTTGGTGGACTCACTATCACTGCTTCCTCCATCTCCCAATTCTACTACTTGCACTTGAGGACTACTTGGCTAGAGAAGTGTAGCACTTGTAGTTGGATCAAGACTACTATGAGGTGATGGAACTGGAGTAACAACACTATCTTTAGGCTCATTTGGTTTGTTATCAACTTTTTATTGAGTACTAATCACTAGAGAAGAGCCATCTTGACAAGTTTTTGTCAAACAAATGTTCTTGTGTGGAGGTTGATCACCTCCACCTAACAGTTGAGTTGGTCCTTGAGAGATGGCCAAGGTCACACCTAATATGTCAGCTTGTGAGGAGTTAGAAGTAGATGTTAAAGGAGCTTGAGTGTGTGTGCTCTTACTTTGGCTTCTTCTTGTTGTACTCCACTCTACCCATTTCCCATTCCTTTTAACAATTCAGGCCATGATAATATCTAGATCATCCCCAGCATCTTGATAAGGCTCTGAACTAATAAGGGTATTTCTTATCTTTGTTAAATATGTATTACTATACATATTTTTCCCATCATCTTCAATTCCTTCAATATTAAGGTTGACTTGATACATTTTAACTTGAACCAATGTGAATCTGGCAAAAGAATGATCTTGACTTTCAAACTCATCTTTCAATCCACCTAGTAGTCTTTGACTAAGGTGATGTGCTTGATTACACTCCCAATCTGCAACACTTCCTGTGCATACCCATTTGGGTCAAACATGGGCCTTACGACCTTGTACATTTCCACTCTATATTTCATCTCAAAGGCCTTCAACATATTGTTTGTGTTAGAATGGGACTCACAGCTAAAAACTGCCACCTTCATAGGGAACTCATATCCCTTCTTCTGCAAACTCCCACTCAGAATGTTCACTTGGATTGCTTGTCTCATGATCTTGATTAGCACAATAATGTCTCTTAGGTACCATGGTAGCTTCAAGGGGAATCCATTAAAAGATGCAAGATGTAAATAAGAGAAAGATAAGAACTGGATAAGATATCTTCCAAACTAACTAATAGCTACCATTGTTTCTAGACTAAATCTCCTCTACATGCATCCTTGAAGCTCCCTAAAAATTCTTATTGTAAATGCATCATTAACTCTTATATATTCAGCATAACTATTTTCCAAGTGAAAACATGGGTAGAATTCATAAGACTTAACATTATCACAGAAATTTTCTATCCTTGGGAGGCCTGACCATAGATGTAGAGAAGCTAGTATGTAAATCAGAAAAGAAGAAAAAAAGAAGGTTTTATAGAGCTTTGTGGTACTGAGAGTATTAGAAAGATTCTCAGTTACCTCATGATCCTAGTCAATATATTGGGTATCTGAATAGATAACTTGTACCAAAAAGAAATATTACTCAACGAAATTTAGAACTTATACCCCACCTTTCAATCTATGCAAGAGAACCAGAATGTCTACAATCTTAGGCTTGGTATTAGTATCAAAAAGGGTCTTAGGGACCTTACTTTTGGTGCTCTACAACTTTTGAAACCATGTCTACATAATCTCCTTTCTCTAGACCATTTTCTTTGCAAAAATCTCAAAGATGAATCCACCAATTGTCAAGTTTGAAAATTCCTCTCACTTTGGAATTCATAGACAATTCACCACTATTTCACTATCAATGGAAATCAATACTATATCATTAGGCAACACAATCTACCTAGTATCTAGATTGTAGTGATTTATGGGTTCATAGATCAATTCCCAGGCTTGGACTGCTACTAGAAAACTAGTTGCTTCAACTAGTCCAGATCCTCAGAGCTTCTCAGTTATGGGATGAATTGGCTCTGATTTTACTCTCTTTTGAAAGTCTTGCATATCATAAAAATAGAGAGAAGTGTCTGTGAAATTCTACAGTATGGACTTGATTCCATTGAGCCTGTTAAAACCTACAAATCTAGTTGCCATTCTATCCGAGAATGAATTGAATTTTAAATCTAGAAGAAGAATAGGATAGGATATTATCAAACACAAGCTATTTTAAAAATTTGTGCAAATTAATAGAATAATAGTTCAAGAAAGAGTAGTAGTTTGAATAAATGTTTATTTTTCCATCTATATAGGAGTCTCAATTCACCTGCTAATCTTCAAGATTTGTGTCATACAAATGAATTAAAGGATAAATATGTTGAAAAAATAAATGAAAGGGTCTTAATGGATAACTTAGTATCTTTTCACATTTTTTTTGGTGCAACTGTAACTTTCCATCCTTTCATACTTACTTTCTCTTTTCCCATTAAGTTTCAAAAAGTTATGAACATAGTACTCCACAAGAAAATATCTACCAAATCAAATCCTGCCTAATAGATCTTTCTCGCAATAGTTAGATTGTTTCCATTATCATCTTAAGATATTTTTAATGTGAAATGTAGGTCCAATTCACTTATAAACTTTATTTTCTTTTAAATGCAAAAAATTATCCTCATGGGTTGGAAACCTGTTGAGGAGAAGAAGATTTCCATTTCTCCACCCAAGCCTTCTTTTCAACTTTGCCTTCTGACTTATTGCTTCCCTTAGGTTCAAGGATTACATAAAGAGTGTGAATCTTAGTTAGAGACCCACCTCTCATTTCATTTCCTCTAGAATTTCCTTTTGCATAAAATAGACTTCATGAGTGGAAAACCCACTGAGGAGAAGTCAATTTTCAATTTTTCACCAAAGATGATTTTGAGAGCTGTGATGAATCTTTTATACTTCCTAAGGTAGATAATCATAAAGGAAACAAGAATTCATCATGAGGCACTTTATCTTCTTCTTATTATGGTTCATATGCATCATTTGATTCTCTTCATGGAAAATTGCTTTCATGGGTTGAAAACCCACCGAGGAGAACGAGAAGTCCAGATTTCTATAAGCTTATTCTTTTCATGGAGAAGATGATAAGCCACAAGAAAATGCAACTTTGTTAATGATATTTACATGTTATGGGAGTCTCCATTGGATTAGGTACTAAGCTACTTGTAAGGCTCACAACATAAAGGAAAACCACCCAACTATGAAATGTGGGGAAGGGGAAGATGAAAAATATGATGAAGACTCCTTCTACCTAAGGGGTCTTGAACTTAGACTCAAACGTACCTAGGGCTTAACTAAGACACAAAATTTTCCACTTTGAAAAATGGTTATAGGATGGAAACTGGGGCAATAATGTGTGTGTGTGTGTGTGTGTGTGTGTGTGTGTGTGTGTGTGTGTGTGTGTGTGTGTGTGTGTGTGTGTGTGTGTGTGTGTGATATTATTGCAAATGAATTGAAATCATTCCCCATGGAAAGTAGAAGTCTAATCATAATTTAGGAAAGAACACTGAAGAGTTATGAAAAAAAATCTTTTTAGACCATGACATCAAGACTAAAAAGAATCAGTTCTACCAAGTCATAGATCTAAGTAAATTACACAAGGAAAATTTTATGAACAAAAGCACAAGTATAACATAACATGAAACAACATATAGAATAAAAATAGATACATATAGAGGAGTATCATAATAAATTTGATTCCTTTATCAACTTGCATCAATAGAGCAACAAGGGTCATAGAAAAGAGTCTAACAAACATTTAGCAAACACATTATGGGAGAAGCATATATACAATAGACAAATACACAAAAGGATACCATGAAGGAATAGCCAATCAAGCATGCCACCTACTCTCCCCATATCATTCTATAATATTTAGGGAAGGCGAGTAACTTGCAAGAGGGACTGTATCTAACGTAACTTAGGAATGATAGCTAGTTCCAAACAAGAATCCTCTTGAGAATCATTATGTTTGATACTAAGTATAATTGTAAATTATGATGAAATCATTTTAGGTAAATATTTTTCAATGTCAATGTCAATGTCAATAGTCTTATATTCATAATTAACATCATAAAGAGTATCGTCTTCATCTAGATTAATCAAAATAGGCTCTAACAGATGTATAGAATCATCATAATCTTGCATCTTAACCTCATTGTTAGCATTAATAGCTTCAAACACATCATGTATAGGTTAATCAAAAGAAGGTAAATAACTATGAATAATAGAAGTACAAGCCCTAGATTGAGCATGATGCTTCTTATGAAATTCATTAGCAGATTGATTACATTTTGTCTTGTTTGAAACATGTTGAGAACTAGGAGGAACAACTACCAGATCCTTCATAGATTCTATAGGAGGATTGATAGGATTCTCAGGAGATTGATAAGAAATAGTGGGAGCATGATTAATAGAACCATAAGCTATAGATAAAGGATGTATGGAAGGTGTGGGAAAAATACCATGATTAAGATCTATTAGAGGCATTCTTAACTCGATAATATTTCAATGCTTATAGGCATGATATGAGTGAAAAATATTATTAGGTTGAGAAGGACATGAATTAGGTCTTAAAGGCAAAACGAAGTCAAGTGTATCAAAATCCCTAGGCATAGAAGGTTGATATAAACTATGGTTAATCATCTTCACTCCTTCATCTGAATGAATTTAAGACACTAATGAATAAGAGAAGAAACAACATGCATGGCATTCGACCAAGGAAAACCAAGCTAATCTTGAAATTAATTAGAAGTAGGAACAACAACAAAGGTAGTGTTCATAATTTTACCATGAAGTTCAATTAGAAAATCAATAGAACCAAATAATGGATAAAGAAAACCATTACAAATTTGAATCCAAACATTAGATGTATCATAAGAATCATGTTGTAAATATTTCGTAAAAAAGATTTTGTTTAGTAATATAACATTTATGAAGGATGTAGTCCATCAACTAGACATCTATGTGTAGGTATCTTAGCAATCTTAGTATAAATGTACAGAGGACCTTCATGAGCTTTAATAATCTTAGAATCATCAAAGCTAATCAAGAGTTCTTGAGGTCTTTATTATAATATTATTTTCAAGTTTTGGGTTGAGTTTTTAGTTTAAATTGAGGTATTTGTGTAAGTTGAGGTTGAATTTGAGGTGTAGATATGGATTGTGATAAATCAACATGCTCCACATGGTCAAAAATATGATTAAGATCATCCCTCTTTGAATCATAAATAATATATATAGAAGATGACTAAGCAATGGAATTAGTATCATGTCTAGGTAAGGGATTCATATATAGTTGTATTAGATTATAGTGACTAATCAAGAAAGTAATGTACATACTTCATAAATTCTTTGGGGTTTGGGGCATCGCCCAAAAAAAATAAAATTGAGCCCTATTTTATTGGGATTTTGGACTAACATGTAATTATTAATTATAATGCTAAAGTGATAAAAATTCTTGTATAAAAGAGCTTAGAGTTAGGGATTGTTTCATAGTGATGATATGAAAGTTGGTCCTTGTGGCGATATTGAACTGTAAAGGATTACAGATTGTAATCAAGTTCTAATCACTGGATCATAATAATATTGGACTATTTGTTTGGTGGACATAGCCCAAGGATTTGGTGAACCATGTTAAATATTGGTGTATTATGTTCTTTTCTGTGTGATATATTATTTTTTGATATTGTTTATATTTGCATATAATTGTTATTTTTGTTTGTGGTTTAATCCTAACAATTTGAAGGTTTTGATTAGGAGGAGAAACATACTTGTTCCCACTACCATGAAAATTATCAATAGATAAGGCATTAGAATCAATCAATTCTTGAACCTTATGTTTTGAAGAATAACACTTCTCAGTATCTTGGCCATTTTGATGATGCTATTAACAAAATGATTTAGTCCACCAAAAGATTTAAATACAATCATAGTTGGTAAAAGAGGTTGAATAGGATGTAAAATAATCATATTTGAAGTTAACAACCTATTCATAATAGAATGAAAATATTTAGAAAGAGGATTAATGTATGATTCAAGTGAAAAGTAGTGCACATAGAAGCAATATATTGTGAGATGCAACAATAACTTAAACAAAAACTATATTCACCTGTTTGTTTATCTTGACATAGTTGTTAGGATTTTGAATTTTTTTTGGATTAGGAGAAGCATCACTCTTATCAAATGGAACTCTTATCAACATGAATAGGAGCCATTGGAGTGTTTCTCCCAAATTAGCTCACTTGTAATTGATAATGATGAAGGACTACACAAAGTTTTCAAAAAGAGATAAATTGAGTAAGAAGAATCTTATCTCTAATATCCTTTTGTAAATTTCAAATAAATATATGTTGAATAACAATATTAGGAACAAGATAAGAAATTTTTGCATGTAAATTCTCAAATCTACCAATGAATTTAGTCAATTTTTCCTTAGTATTTTGTTTATAATGCATTAAATTAGGTAAAGACACTTGCAAACCAATGTTATTTTGAAATTGTTGAATAAAGGCATTGGAAAATTTTGGAGAAGAGTCAATAGAATAAGGAGAAAAGGAACACAACCATTGCCAGGCCTTATCACAAAAAAATTGAGCAAACAACTTAGCTAAACTCCTATGATCATGAGCATAGTCACAACAAAGGATCTAAAATATTTTAGCTTGAGTAACAGGGTTTGCTTTTCCATTGTAATTCTCAACACGAGGGATAACAACCTACTAAGTAACATGAGTATGAATGATGTCTAATAATAGAGGACTTCCCATGTCACATGTAAGAATACTAAATTTATTTTGAGCTAAAGAAGCAAGTTTATGAAATGATGACAAAATTTGAGCCAAATTGATAGTTGTTGAATCATTAGAAGAATTAGTAGGCACAACAATGTTAGAAACACTAGGTAAGGTGTAAGAAGTGATAGTAATGGAAGGCACAATTAGAGGAACACTTGGAACCATAGTTGGAAAAAGTAGAAGGAACATTATGGTAAGAAGGTTGTGATGTAGGGAAGGATATAGGAGGAACACTCATAAAAAGAGAGGGAACCATTGTAGTCACCAAAGGAGAGGTGTAAGTAGGAAAATTAGGTAAAGGGACTAAAAGTGATTCAACACTAGTAACTAGAGGAATACATCCTAAAACTTGAGCTTCTTGGGCTAAAGGTTTAACATTTGAATGCACGAGCTAAATGATACCACACAAGAGATTAACACCTTTATCATTACCATGAAGGACTTTTTAAAAGCCTCTATAGATTGAATAGAAGCTTGATTATGGTTTTCTTGAGTAAGCCAATCACCCATTCTCTCAAGTTTAGTTGAAAGTTTTTGGACTTATCTAGGAGGAACTCTTGAAGTATTATCCTCATCATGAGATGATTGAGAAGATTTTTTCTGCATAATAGGGTTACAATCTCGAATAATTAAATTTTCATCCGTGATACTAAGGAAAGGAGAGGAAAACTCAGGATCAAAGGCACCCATAGGTCTATGACTTCTTCTAACTAGAATATTAGAAGTAGAACTCAAGGTAGTAAAGCTCATGTAGCAATACAATGCACATGAACTAAACTAAGAAAACAAAAAGCATGGAGAAATGAATATTTATGTATTTTTACTTTATATGAGATGCAAACACATAAAAGAAATCTAATACTTGCAAGATCTAATACCATAAAAGAAAGATTTTTCTATCATGAATTCACCAAAATGCAAGATGAATAATGAGTGTTCATCTAAAATGTAGATATAGATGAAAGGGATATACAATCTACCTCTAAATCCAGATTCCCAAAGGAGAGATCAAAATCAATTAACCAGAAAGGCTAAAGCACAAAAGAATCAATATATGGAGAATATAAATAGAGAAGAAAACATTATATATTGTTATAAAGACCATGTATTCAAATCCTAATTGAATTGAAGACAAATACTGACCTTAAATTAGAGGGAATCTAGAAAATTCTATTTTCTAATGTCTATATATAGCTTTGAGAAATTCCACAACTGGATATGGAATAGAAATACAAAAATAGGAAAAACAAAAACATTTTGTCTTTCTGAACAAAGTCAACCTTGACCCAAAGCTGGGGTAAAATCTCACCCCTTTATTTCTGACCTTGACCTATAGTTCTCTAACATAAATTCTATTTGTGGATCTCAAAAGCTTGCCAAAAGGGTACTCAATTCTCCATTGATTTTCACTATCCTGCACCTTCTCCTACAAGAAAAGGGTTTTTTTGGTTGGATGAGGGATTTTCCTTGGTTAAACCCTAGTTTGGAATTAACCTTTAAAAATGGAATTGAAATTACAATATAGATAAATAAAGTAAATGGAACTATTCACCTTGCTTATTTTGAAATCCTTGTGGATTCAAATCCTTGAATCCACAAGTATGGATTCTCCAAATAAATGTACAATGTATCAAATCAATTGCATTAGATCTTAAACACCAATCTTGGGTGGATATTGGAATAGAAAGTGGCTTGATTGAATGTGGATGTTAGAATCTTAAACAAAAGGGCTCCAAAGAGATTGAATCCTTCAATAGCTATCAATGGATCTCTGTGATGATTTTAAACGCTTGAATTCTTGGATACTTGAATGCTTGAATGCTTTAACACAATGCTTGATCATAGAAGATTATCTCTCTAGATTCGTCTCCTCATGAAAAGTAGATATGACAATGAGAGAAGAAGGTTTCCTTTTATACTAGCATAGGACACAAAATTATAAAGAGGCTAACATAGGAGAATTAAATTCCAATTAAGCCTTAATCCCTAGAAATGGACCTAAATTAAATACAATTTAAGAGTTTACCATTCAAAAATCTGAAACAGTTGACCCAATAGTGGGAAATCAAACTTTCCAAAGCCTAATATCTCAAAACCTCCAAAACTTGAAATTTGGACATAGGGTCAGGGTTAAGGTTGACTTTGACCTAGTTCATGGTTGAGGTCATCCTTGATGTAGGTCAAAGTCAAGGTTTATTTTGAGCCATAAGGTTGTCCTTGACCCAGAAGGACATAGATCTCATCTCTTCAGAAAAGGCTTACATAAAAGGACTAGAAATAGGGGAGAGAGAAGTAGAAGAAGGGAAAAAAGAAAGATCTAATCAAATACTTTCTCAAGGCACTTAGTGTAACCCTAGACCACCTGCTCAAAGGAAAAACTAGTCCTAAATGGAAGTGCTTCCATTTTATGATGATATAACAACATAAAGGAGCTTGGTAAACAACAATGAGAGAAAAGGAGGTAGTAATACAAAATAGGAAAGAAAAATTTAATCAGGATTCATCTAACAGTGTGAAATAAAACATCAAATTAGGTTACAATGCTTACTAACAAATGGGTGTAAGATTAATTAAACAAAGAGAAATTTATTTATGCTAGAACAGTGTTGTCTTACCTAAACAAAGTTACTTTTCTTAGTTAAGATTAGAGAAAAGGATCCTAATTAGTGAGTGGTTATTACAACTAAAATATAGATGAACCCTTCAACAATCTTGTGTCAAGATCAAGTTGAGATAGTAGATCATTGCCTTCAATGCTCATTTTCTCAATCTTATTAGGTTGCAATCATTGGGAAACTTAACTTCTGTATGCCATTTCCTATCACACTTTGGGATATGTTTTAGCACTAATTGATCAATGTCTAGACCTCTTTCTTTTCATGTTTGTTGAAATGTATTCTAACCTCCATCATCTAGACTATTTGGTGGGAAAGAAAATAAATGCATCTTCAAGAACTCCGCTACATCCCTTGAGGTTTTCATAGAAGGTATTGTCTTGTCTATTAAATAATTATGTAAGAAACACCAAGTGTTCTTAAAGCTTCATTCAAGGAGATAATCTAGTAATTGAAAACTTTAATTTCATCCATCTTCCTCCCTTTTGTGCATAGTTAGTCTAATTTTAAGACTCTTCTATTTCCCATAAAGATATCATTTGGAAACCTCCAAGCAAGGAATTTTTGGAAGTTAACTATGATGGTGCATCTTAGGGAAATCTAGGTTTATTAGGTAGTAGATTTTTCATAAGAGATCACTGGGGAGACCTAATTTATTTTAAATTTGTATCCATTCTAGTAGGCACAAAAAATCTAGCACTTCTTGTAGGAGCTTCTCTCACTAAATTATTAATGATTGATAAAGTCCAAATAGAGGAGATTCCCACATCTTTATCTCATATTATATAAATCACTTGATAGCTAATTGGAAAATATCCCAAATTCAAAAAAAAATCTTGGTTTATTAATGAATCTTTCACACAATAGACATTTTTGCATACTTTCTAGGAGGGAAACAAGGTAGCTAGTATTCTTTCTATGCTTAGATGTGACATGGTTGAACTAGATTCCAATTGTTAAAATTAATGTGTTTCAGATTACCTGAGTCTCTAGAATTAGGTGCAAGAAGATAAATTCAAAATTAGAAGGTTAAGGGACTAGGAATGGTGTCTATTGTAAGGTTCAAATGTAGTAATTAGTAATGACCAGAAAGGATGTAATGCCCCACTAAAGAACCCAAGAGAAATAAACCTAACATGTTATAGTGTTCACTAAACTATTTTTTTTGAAAATCTTTGAACAACACAAGAAAATAATGCAAAAACAATATACACACACACATAAAGTACACATAAGAAATTATAAATATATTTTAAATTCCTCATAGATTCCTTCATGTCGATTTGTGTTAATAATTATTTATTAATTAGTTTAAGTCTCAAGTACAATGTTCATGATTGTAAACAAATAATTGATACATCATATCGTAGGGTTGGCACAACTCCTAATAGGGTTGGAATCTCCAAATATGGATTCAATGTATCCTAATAGGAACTGATATATGGAATGTTTTTATAGACTCCTAATAGGGTCCATCCTTTAACAAGGAGTACTTATATTAGGACATCATTTTGTGGGTATAATCCCCACCACAGTTTTCCCTCTAATCAAGGGTTTCCCTAGTTAACACATCTAGTAAATTATTGTGTTTGTGTATCTTGTTGTGGTTTTAGTTTATATTCCTCATATGGTTAAGTTTGTTTAAGGTTGATAATTGTGATAATAGTTGGATAACTAACTTAGCCCCCCTTCCCATCCCCCTTAGTTATATTGGTGGACTATATATTCTAACAATTGGTATTAGAGCATTAGGTCCTTGAAGGGATAAGATTAAGAGCTTTGGGAGATCATGGTGAGAAGGGATAGTCCAAGATTAGATAGAGGAAATTTTATCTAATAGAAGATAGGGCTACTTGGTGAGTTATCAGGTTTGTTTATAGAACAAAGCATTGAGTTTCCAGATCTAAAAATCCTTCTGTTACATACATAAGAATAAAGGCACAAGTGAAGGAAGAGTCTGATCTAAAGAAGACATGAATATCAAAGAAGATTTTGATCTTCTCAAGAAAAGGGAGAAAGAAGGTTTTGATCTTCTCATGAAAAGAGAGCTAGAAGGTATAATTTTTTTTGTTTGTTGGACATGTAAAGAGTTTGGTTATTTTTCATCTAGATGTCTTAAGAGAGTAAGAAAATCTAGAAAAAAAGTATCTTTCTGATCAAGATGAAGAGTTTAAAGTAAGTGTAGAAAAATTATTAAATGAATGTGATGATAAAGAAAATGAGCTTGAATTGGTTAAAAAAGAGGAGGCAGTAGAAGAGATCGCTTTGGTAACTACTGTTGATCCAAAGGTTAACCATGAAAATGTGGAAGTTATCATTGAAACTAACAATGATTTTTAGTATGGGAATTAGATTGAAGAAGATAGATCTAAGCCTATAGAAGAAGAAAAAGTTGAGTTAATAACTACTAGCAGAAGTATATCAAAGAAGACGAATGACCAAGGAAAAGTTGTGAGAAACAAGGCCAAGATTGTATGTAAATGTTACTCACATCAAGAAGGCATAGAGTATGAAGAGACTTATGTCCTTATAGCCATAATTGAAGTAGTAGGAATTTGCTTGTCTTATGTAGCAAATAAGAAATTCAATGTATATTAGATGGAAGTAAAATCATCTTTCTTGGATGGAGAACTTGAAGAAGAGGTATACATTGAGAAGCCTGAAGGTTTTCCTCTAATAGATGACAAATATATTGTACATAGACTAAACAAATATCTATATGGTTTGAAGCAAGTACCTAGAACTCAGTATGTATGGTTGGACAACCATTTGAAAAAAGAATAGATTCACAAAAGGTACGATGGTCTATACTAACTTGTATTTGAAAGAAATTGAGAATGGTTCATTGATAATAGCAATATTTGTTGATGACATTATATTTGGAGGAAATGATGAACCAAGTGATAAGTTTTCTAAAGAAAGACGAATGTGGTTGAAGTGGAAAAAGAAGGGTAAAATTTTATTAAGATGAAACGGATTACAAAAAGGAAAACTCAACAAGGAGCTCTATATTGAGTAACAAGTTCATCAAATTTTTGCACCAGCTCAAAGGGAAGTTTCCCCCTATCCATAACATTCCAACCTGAAGCATGACTAGAAGCCCATTTGGCCAAACAGTCAAAAAATTTGTTCCATTCATGAGAAATGTAAGTAAACCTGATGAACTCAAGCGAGGTACAAAAGAGAATAGTATGATTAACGATAGTGGCCAATTGTCAACTAACATCCTCAACCTCCTGTGAGGAAAACAAGTTCACCACCACTTAGGAGTTAGACTCATAGATAATCTTGCACCATCCTTGCAAACAAAAATGTTCAACAACATATAAAATGTCCTAAACCTCCATGAGTTTGTTAGTGTTGTCAGCCTTATGCACTGAGAAAAATAATTTAACTTCACCAAAACTGCAATAAGCCACTCCCCCAATACTAGTAGGGCCTAGACTCCCATAGGAAGAACCATTAGTGTAAATTTTTAGAACTCCATGGGGAGGTAGAGTCTAATGTTCCTCCTAATTCACCCATCCTTTCCTCTATTGCCAAGGCTACCTAGGAACTCTTTGATACCATTGAGCTAAAACCCCATCCCAAAGATGAAATTTGAGGTGATTGCATATAGCAAGATCAGTTGGATCCATACCCCCATCTAGCGCACACTTTACTTGAATAGTTTCCTGAGAAGAATGTGAGATCTTTCACCAAAGATGCATAACACTAATCTGAACATCTTGGAATATTTGATGATTCCTCTCTAGCAAGATGATTTTCAATATGTGCTAAGCACCAATAAAATCTAGTTGATGTCGAGTGATTTTACAATAGATGCCCATGTAACATAGTATGTGCTAAGCATCAATCAATAGATAATGTTGAGTTGCTGCATTATGAAAAAGATCAAAGATTCACTAAATAAAAGATGGTCCAAGTTTGTTTTTTCAAAATTTGTGAATCAAGAGGAAGACAAGATTGATGAGCTAGAGGCACAAAATCTTATGTAAGCCATTTTGGAGACAAATTCAAATGGATTCTAGGACAAGTTTCTAGAGAAGACACGATATAGGGTAGATGCATTATATCCTTCCTAATCGATCAAAATCTCTAATTTTGGAGATGGATATTAAGTGGGAAAAAGAGTTCTAATTCCCTATATCTAGTGATGCCCAATCATGAAGCAAAGGTGAGAGGTTAGAGAGTTTTTGGATGCAAAATCTAACAAGGTGAAGGAAGAGGGTTTGCTTTATCAAGTGATCTAAGAAGAGAAGTCTGCAATGGCAAGCTAAGCAAGAAGGCTGGAGAAGGATGAGTGCTTGAAGGGTGAACAAGTTATTAGAACTACAAAGATTGGAAGCCAAGTAGAGTTGAGGATTGAATAGTGATCTATAATCTGCAAGTAAGGTTTGTAAGTTGTATTAGATCAAACTCTATTGTTACTCTCTAACAATTGTATCAGATTAGGGTAAATCCTTTGGAGAAAGGTTGACTTAACATTCATTGGAAAATCCTTTAACAGGGTGGCATTCTAAGTGAATGACCTATTGTCCTCTAACAATACTCACTTTTAATAGGGTGATTGAAATCTCTTAATTAGGTCACATTTAATAGTGTGTGTTGTAACCTTTAACAAGGTTGGCCTTCGATAGGGCATCACTTCATAAGAGTGAAAAAATAGTAGCATGTTACTGGTGGTTTTTCCCAAATTGGGTTTCTATGTTAAATCATTGTATCAAGTGTACTGATGGATGTGTTGTGTTTTATGCTTTACATTTTTGCATATTACTTAAACAGTAACGTATCAGTTTTGGTTTACACACAATGAATTCATGCATGGTTAAGAATGTTATATGGGTTCACTGAATTATAAAAATTTTTTATTTAAACATTTGGACCTTGATTAACTGATTCACCCCCCCTCTCAGTTAATCTTAAAGAATTCCCACAATTGGTATCAGAGCATAGTTTCTTTAGAGGATTAGTTTCAAGGCACTAAAAGTATAAAGATCAAGATTTCAAAGAAAGAGGTACCCAAGCTAAATAGAGATAATTTTCCTACATGGAAAAGTTTGATGAAGCTACATCTTGAAGGACTTGGAGATTATGTACAAAATTTCTTTACAACAGAACATGTTGATCCAATAGGAGCCCTAACTACTGAAGATTTGAAGAAAAAGAAAGAGGACAACTAGGTGATGTTGGAGATTGCCTCTACCCTAAGCTATGTTGAGTTTGATGATATCAAAGACATAAATAATTCAAAGCAGATGTGCGATGCCCTAAAAACCATCTATAAAGGAGACAAAAATATTCAAAGAGCCTTAGAGGTAAGTTTAATGACATGAGAATGAAAGAAGGTGAAAACATTGCCTAATATGTTGCTAGAATAAAAGAAGTTGTTAGTGTTATAAAAGATGCAACTGGTAAAATAGATGATAATATTGTGCTAAGTAAAGTCTTGAGAACATTGTTTCTTGTGTATTCCAATAGAGTATCTATGATCCAAAAGCTGAGATGTATACCAAGAAATGATCTAACCCTTGAAGGTCTTGTGGGTAGACTCACTGCATTTGAATTATCCAATTTTGACAACTAGCATCCAAAAAGTATTGAATCAGCTTTCAAAGAAAAATTGTTACTAAAGGATTCTAAGGAGGTAAAGCCAAAGAAGAAGAAAAGAAAAATAAAGTATGCATCTAGTGATAGAAGTACAGATGAAGAAGATATTGAACAATTGGAAGCACTACTAGCTAGAAGATTCCACAAAGGAAAAGGTAAATTCAAAGGTAAGTTGCCTATCATTTGTTTTAATTGTAATGAAGTTGACCATATTGCAGCAAGATGTACATAGAAGAAGAACATTAGAGAAGGGAACAAGTGCAAAAATAGAAGAGAAGATGATGGAAGAGACTATAGAGATAAAGTTAAGAAGTCATGCTACATTGATGATAAAAATAACTCTGACTAAAATGATGATGAAGTGGTATATGTTACAATGAAGGGTGAATTATATGAGGATAAAGCTACTTCACTTATGACTTGTGTGAACAAGAATGAAAAATGGATCATTGACACTAGATGCTCACATCACATGATTGGAGACAAAAAGTAAGTTCATTACCTTAACTTGTTATGATGGAAATAATATAAGATTTGGTAATGATGCACCATGTTCAATAAAAGGAAAAGGGTCTATCAAGCTTACAGACAAGATTTCATGTGATAATGCTTACTATGTTAAAGGATTGAATTATAACTTGTTAAGTGTGTCACAATTGAATAATTTGGGATGCAAAGTTGAGTTTGAAAATAAGTAAACCAAGATATATGTTACAAATGGAAATCTGATTAGAAAAGGTGATCAATCTAGGAGTAATATGTTCTATTTGGATATAGAAGATGCTACTTGTATTATTGCAAAATTTGATGATGTATGGCTTTGCCACAAAATATTATGTCATGTTAACTTTGATAATTTGATCAGTATACGTAACATGAAAAGAGTCGGAGGTTTTCCTGAATTGAAGAAACTAGAAAATATAATGTACAAACAATGTCAGCTATCAAGATGACAAAGTCAAGCTTTAAAAGTAAAGCTTATAACTCTAAGGAAATACTTGAAATTGTTCACATTGATTTGTGTGAACCTATTAAGTGCAAAGCTACAAAGGATATAGGTATATTATGCTACTTGTTGATGAGTACTCTAGGATGATGACTATTATGTTCCTAAAACAAAAATTAGATGCTTTCCAAATGTTTAAATGGTACTTGGCAAGAGTTGAGAAGGAAATACGTAAGATCTTGAAATGTTTGAGATTGGACAGAGGAGGGGAATTTACTTCACATGAATTTGAGATGTCTTGCAATGACAGATGAATCAAGAGATAGACATGAACACCAAAGAGCCCTCCACAAAATGGAATTTCTGAAAGAAGAAATAGATCTATAATGGACTGTGCCAAAACACTCATGATGGAGAAAAATTTTACCCTGAAATACTTGAGAGAAGTTGTAAGTACTGTAGTATACACTCTAAATCATGTGCAATTAAAGAAAGGTACTCACTCAACACCTTTTGAACTATGGTATGGTCATCCACCTAATGTGAAATACTTTAAGGTATTTGGAAGAAAATGCTATATTCTCAAATATGTTAGGAGTGGAAAGTTTGATGCAAAGAGCGAAGAAGGTATATTCCTTGGTTACTCCACAAGAAGAAAAGCTTACAAGTATTTAATTACTAACACTAGAAAAATTGTGGAAAGTGAAAATTTGAATTTTGATGAGTTTACAGAAGCACATGAAGCTGAACCTACAAAAGAACTAGAAGACTACAAGACATTTGCATACTACTATGAAGGAATGCCTACTTAAGAAGATGCTACAAATCATGTAGCATATCAACAGCCAGTTTCAACAACTACCAAGTCACATCCTATGAATGTCAACTTGCAAAATGAGGAGATGCAAGGCCCATATATCTCAAAAGACACCATCTTGCATATCAAATCATTGTAGACAAAGATGCAAGGCCAATGGAAAGAAAGAGCTTAAGAGGTGAATCATGTTTGCTAAGCATGAAGGAACCTAAGACAGTGAGAGATGGATTGGAAGATGATTATTGGTACAAGGCTATGGAAGAAGAAATTTAGCATATAGAAAAGAACAAGACTTGGAGCCTAGTTCCTAGACTAAAAGACAAGAATGTGATTGGCACAAAATGGGTATTTAGGAACAAGCTAGATGAGAATGGTGAAGTAACAAGAAGTAAAGCAACACTAGTTTGCAAAGGGTATGCAAAAGAAGAAGGAATTGACTATGGTGAAACATTTTCTCTTGTTGCAAGAATGGGAGTAAGAATTCTACTTGCTTACGCCACTTACAAAGGATTCAAATTTTACCAGATGGATGTCAAGTCTATGTTTCTAAATGGAATATTAGAAGAGGAGGTCTACATAGAATAGCTAGAAGGATTTGTTGATAAAAACAATAAGAACATGGTATCTAGACTGCACAAAGCCCTGTATGGATTGAAACAAGCACCCAAGGTGTGGTATGAAAGACTTCATACTTGTCTTGTTAAGATTGGATTTAAAAGAATAGATGATAAGAACAATTTGTAGATGAAAAGAAATAAAGAAAAAGGTATACTATTTTCTAAAATATTTATTGATGATATTATATTTGGAGGACAAGATGCTTTGTGCAAGGATTTTGCAAATGAGATGAAACAGGAGTTTGAGATGTCAATGTTTGGTGAGATCAAATTCTTTGTAGGACTACAAGTACATCAAATGAAGGGTTGTGTATATATCACTCAATCAAAATATATCAAGGAGGTATTGAAGACATTTGTACTTTAGGACTCAAAACCAATAAGTATGCCTATGGTAACAACACTCAAGCCATCAAAGAATGATGAATCAATTGAGATCAATCAAACATTATATAGATCCATGATTGGTGAATTGCAATACATAGTACACAGTAGACCTAATTTTACATTATATATGGGGATAGTTGCTAGATTCTCTGCTAACCCTAGAGAGAATCACCCGATAGCATTGAAAAGGATAACGAGATACCTGAAAGGAATAGAAAAGTATGGCTTATGCTATAAGAATAATGAAGAGTTTAAACTAAAAGCCTACACTAATGTTGATTGGGCTAGAAATATTGATGACAAGAAGAGCACTAGTGGAGGAGCATTCTTCTTAGGTAGAAGACTTGTTACATGGACAAGAAAGAAGTAGAGTTGTACTTCTCAATCTACTGCTAAAGTAGAGTATGTTGTTGTTGCTATCAATTGCACAAACATTGTATGGATCAAATAGTTACTAAAGATAATGAAGGAAGAAATCACTAAACCAATGACACTTTATTATGATAATACAAGTGCTATAAATATATCAAACAATAATGTAATACATACAAAGACAAAGCACATTGCAATAAAGTATCATTATGTAAGAGAGTCGGTTCAAGACAAAGAGGTGAAGATGGAATATATCAACACAAAGGAGTAAATTATTGATATCTTCACCAAAGCATTACCTAAGGATAGTTACGAGTATCTGAGAGGTAAATTACAGGTGATACACCTATCAAAGGCTATGTAAAAGATAGAGGGAGTACCTTACATCAAACAAACTAACATTCATTTCATACAAATTGATGTAGTGGATCTTACTTTAGGAAGTTGCCTAGAGTAATTATAGATTTGGAATTTCAAATAAGCCACAAGCATGGTGATTGGAGAAAATTGAAGATCCTACAAAAGTTTATATCTTCATATATAAAGATGCCAAGTGTTGAAGTACATGTCTTTGGCATTGTTTTCAAAGAGGGAGAATGTGAAGTAAACTGATCAAGTGTATATTGATCAAAGAGGGAGATGATCAAAGTAGAAAACCAAGTCAGAGCGAGAAAGTACATTGCATGAAAATATAGTACAAAATACGAACAATGAAGTGAGAATACATCATTATAAAATTAGAATACTTAAAGAAAGAAAAAGGGAGAAAGTAGAAAAACAAAAGAGGGAGATATTCTAATATTCTGTTGATCAATGACAAAAGAGAATAAAAAAAGTAAATTTTTGTAACCTAAGAAAGAGTTACTAATAGAGGGAGAAGTGTTATTCAAAAGCTTTTTTTTGGTACTACCTTACTATTTTAACCTAGTTAGTTTATCATTTGATTGACTGGTTGATTAGTTTGGTTTTCCGTTAATGCTAAAGAGAGAGATTGTTGATATATGACAGAAAATATCATTTGAGTTGGAAAATTGATGTAAAGAGTGTTTTCAATCATTTTTTTCAGAATGAATGCCTACAGAAAGTTCAGATGAAAAAGGTTAGACAAAGTTCATTTGTTAAGCTTGACTAAGTTGATAGAAGGTGTCAAGTAAAGTTAGTGCAAGCCAAGCAAAAAGTTAGTTGGTGTCGAGTGAAAGCAATTTCTAGTGGATGCCGAACAAACTAATAGGTGACAAGCAAGTTGGTAGATACCAAGTAATTTTCAGTATTTACTGAACACTAGTAAAATCTAGTTGATGCTAAGTAATTTTACAGTAGATGCCAAGTAATATAGTATGTGCCAAGCATCAGTAAATTGATAATGCTGAGCTGACGCATTATGAAAAAGATCAAAGATTTTCCAAATAAAAGTTGACAAGTTTGTTTTCTTGGAACTTGTAAATCACGAGGAAGATAAGATTGATGAGATGGAGGCACAAAATCTTATGTAAACCATTTTGGAGGAAAATTCAAATGGATTCAAGGATAACTTTTTAGAGAATACAAGATATAGGATAGATACATTGTATCCTACCTAATACATCAAAATCCATAATTTTTGAGATGGATATTGAGCAACAAAAAGAGTTCTAATTCCCTGTAGCTAGGGATGCCTGATATGAAGCACAGGTGAGAGGTTAGAGAGTCTTTTGAGGTAAAATTTTGATAAGGTGAAGGAAGATGGTCTACTTCATCAAGTGACCCAAGAAGAGAAGTCTGCAATGGAAAGCTAAGCAAGAAGGCTAGAGAAGGATGAATGCTTGAAGGGTGAACAAGTTGTCAGAACTACAAAGATTAGAAACCAAGAAAAGTTGAGGACTAAATAGTGATCTATAATCTATAAGGTTGTAAGTTGTATCAGATCAAACTCTATGATTACTCTATAACAATTATATCAAATTAGGGTAAATCCTCTAGAGAAAGGTCAACTTAACAGTTATTGGAAATTCCTTTAATAGGGTAGCATTCAAAGTGAATGATGTAAAGTCCTCTAACAAGGCTCACTTTTAATAAGGTGATTGAAATCCCTTCACCAAGTCACATTTAATAATGTGTTATAACCTTTAATAGGGTTGGCCTTTAATAGGGCATCACTTCAGAAGATTGAGAAAGGAGTAGCATGTTAAAGATGGTTTTTTCAAAATTGGATTTCTATGTTAAATCATTCTGTCAAGTTTACTAATGGATGTGTTATGCTTCATGCTTTACATTTTTGCATATTAATTAAATAGTAACATATCAATTTTGGTTTACACACAATGAATGCATGCATGGTTAAGAATGTTATATGGGTTCACTGAATTGTGAAAAAGTTTTATTTAGACATCTGGACCTTGATTAACTAATTCATCACTCCTCTCATTTAATCTAAAAGAATTCCAATAAATTTATTCCAAACTTTCTTCTACCAAGGTCTCTCAACATCCCCGAATAATTGTCTAGTTATCTCTCGATACCCAGCAAAGACATGATATTTACCAGATAAGGTACCTCCCAAAGCCAAAACATCTGAACCTTGCAAAGATGAACACTCCCTAGAGGCCAAAATCTAAGAAGGCTCCTACTGATCCACCTCTGTGCCTCTAGTAGGCCAATCATAAGATTGTTTCCATCTGTAACCAAGAACAAGTCCCATTTGATAAGTAGTCTTCTAATGAGCTACTTTATTCCATCCAGTAGCATGAAAAGAATAAAAAAGAGTCTAAAAATTAGGGTACATGGATATTATGGATGAGAATCCATCCCAAGAATTATACCAAAACAAAGCCTCGGAGCTTCCCTTACATATCTACAACATACTTCTCTTGACTAATACAACACCAGTCTTTAGAGTATGCTAGACTCTAGAGCCACCACCTTCAAGAGAAAGTGCAAAAATAGAGCAAGAATTGACACCACAAAAATATTTATGGGTGATAATACGAACCTAAAGTTGATTTTTTCCAAAGCACCATCACCAATAAAGCTTAGTAGCTAATGCTTGACTACTCAAAAGAGTTGATCCAAGACCAAGACCCTACTTTTTTGGCCTATAAATAGTCTCCTAGCTAATCAAACTCCATTTAGTGAAACAAAAATTACCACTTAAAAGGAATTTCTGAGAAAGAGCATCAAACTCCTTAAGTAAATAGGAGTAGCTTGAACCATGCTTATATATGTAGGAAGAGCTTGAATACCATATTGAAGAAGAGTAACCTGAGTAGTAGTAGAAATCCATCTACATGTCCAATGATTTAACTTATCCTAAAGCTTTGTAATCAAATTTTTCCAGAAGAGTCGTGGCTTCCTAGAAACAATAATAGGGATGCCAAGATAAGTAAAAGGAAGGAAATCAATCTAAAATTGTAGGATATCAATAATCTTTTCTTGAATAGGATTAGGAGTGTTAAAAAATTAAATGGAAGATTTGTGTTCATTAACTTTTTAGCCTAAAACTACCAAATAAATATCTAGAGTATGTCAAAAGGCTTCAGCTTCCTTGATCCTAACAAAGCCCATAAGAGTAGAATCATCAAAAAATTGAAGGTGAGAAAGAGTAGGTAAGCCATTACCCAATTTCCACCCCTAAATAGAATTTTGGGACAAATGATACTTAATGAATTTACCCAAGCCCTTAGCCATGATATAGAAAATATTGGGGGAGAGAAGATCAACCTGGTAGAGACCTCTAGGGGCATCAAACAATTGGGAAGGTTGACCATTAAGAAGAACTAAAAAAGAGGCAAAAGTAACACACTCATAGCCAAAATCACATAGTTAAAGCTAAAGCCAAAGGTAAGAAGAATATTCCTTAGGAAATGCCATTTAACTCTATCATAGGGCTTAGCCATATCAAGCTTAACAAACATTGATCACTCTCTTGAACTATCTATAGAATGAGCAACCTGAGTAGCAATAACAATCCCATCCAAAATTTGTCTTCCAACAACAAAACCACCTTCTTCCTCTAAGATAATAGTGGGGAGCCACTTAGTAATCACTTTGTAAACCACATCACATAAGGAAATTGGTCTAAAAAATCCAATTGATTAGCCCCCTCTCTTTTTGGAATAAGAGTTAGGAAAGTAGAATTCAATGCTTGAAGCATTTGCTTGTTAGAATAGGATTCCTTAACCACCTCCAAAAAATCATGATTAACAATATCCCAAAATTCCTAAAAGAACTGAATTGGAAAGCCATTTGGACCAGGAGCCTTTCCCTTAGGCATGCCAAGATAACCTCCTCTAGCTCTTCCAAAGAGATTGGTCACATGAGATAATCATTCATTTCTTGGGTAATAAGGGAAGGAATACAAGACAAAAAATACTTTCTTCATTATTAGTAGGAGAAGAGTCCTCAGAGAAGAGGGTAGAAAAGTACCAAGTAGCCTCCTAGAACAAAGCTAGCAAGGAAGTCAGTTGGATACCTTGAGAATTAACCAATAAAGAGATATTGCTCTAATTTTGGGGAGATTAAATAGTTTTATGGAAAAAAGAAATGTTCCTATCACCTTCGTAGAGTCAATAAACTCTAGCCTTTTGCTTCCAAAAAAATTCCTCTCAAAGTTCCCATTGTTTTAGAGCTTTAGACGTAAGGGATTTAGCCCTTCCAAGATCCTTTGGGAAACCTCGATCTCTAATCTACTTGGTGATGACATCAAGATCTTTTTGGGAAAGCCTCTTCATAGAGTGAAGGTTCCCAAAACATTGTCTATTCCACATCTTGAGCTATCTATTAACATATTGGGGCCTTTTATAAAATGAAAACATAGCAGTACCATATGTAGGAGTGCCATCTCTCCACCAACAAAAAACAAGATCACGAAGAGAGGAGTCATGAAACCACATCAATTGGAACATAAAAGGTAGATGCTTTAGAATAAAAGCCCCGTTAGCAAAAAAAATTAATTGGCCAATGATCAGAACCCCTCCAGTCCAAAATTTTGAAAGAGAGAGTAACGGTGCCACTAACCAAGAAAAAGAAACAAGAAATCTATCCAGATGTTCTGAGATAGCATCAGCTCCAGTTCTTTGATTATTCGAAGTATTGAGATCATTAGAAGGCTTAACATTAGAGAGGTGCAAAAGTGCTATCTATTTTTGAAGAAGAGAATAAGAAGGCCCCACTCTAGCCAAATCACCTTGCCTCTCTTCTAGACTTAAAACTAAATTGAAGTCTTCTGCTAACACCCAAGGATGAAAAGGGTGACAATTTGTAATATACTGAATATGCCTCCAAAGATCCTCCTTTCCCAAAAAATAAATAGGCACATACACATTTGTAATCATGATTACCTCTCATAAGTCCAAAGCAGAAGCCACCATAGGGAGAGCTAAGAGAGAAGACACCTAGCTAAGGGGAGAAATTCTTTTTGGATCCCAAGAGATAGCCAAACCAATAGCACTACCCATAGGCCCAACACACTGGCATTGCCCACAATGCCAAATACTTGAGGCATATCAGACCATAGACTCCATAGAGAGCTTAGTCTCTTGGATATAGAAAACATTAGGAGAATGATCAGCCACCAAATTTTGAATCACCTTGAAGCTATTCAACCCCCTAATTTTTCATGAGAGAATAATCATCATTGAGTAGAATGGGGAAAATAAGCACCCAATGGTTTCACTAACCTAGACTCTATCAATATATCTCCCATGAGTTCAATCTTCTCTTGGCCTGATTTGTGCCCACTCCTTAGAGTAGTAAAGGAAACCTGCTTAAAGTGTCTATGCATAAACCCCAAGGGGAGGGGACACCCCTTACTCTTACAAGATACTAGCACATCCTTAACCAAGCCTGCCAGAACATTGTCATTATCCTCTGACACCACTGGTGTCACTAGAGCATGTAACATATGAGCTACAAGGACCTCATATTTCTAATGTACCACAACCTAGGATGCCCCAAATGCATCATCAAGTGAAAGTCTCTCATCCAGGAAAACTAGGTCAGAAGAGATACTAGGAGGAATACCCTCCACTAGAACCATACCATCCAACACCTCAAAGTGATTAAAACCTGAATTAGATAGTCTATCTTTTAAAGGCCTATTTTGACCACACCCCTTAGCTCATGGGTGAGTAGGGGTAAATCCATCCTTATCCTACATTTGAGCCTTTCCCTTTCCTATAACATCTGGTTGATTCTTTTTGTTGGTTGTATTATCCATCTGAGCTTATCCTTTCCCTACAACATCCACTAGATCACCATCATTTCTAGTTGTAGTACCATTCACTCCTTTGGAACTCAAGTTGTAAGGACCCTAATGCTATAAATGACCATACTCATGACATATTTGGCATAAAAAAGGAACATATTCATAATCTAATTGTTGCACCTAGGAAGAAGTTCCAAGAAAAATTTCCAAAGAACTTGGTAATCATTATTCAAATTAATTTCAAAAAAAATTCAAGCAAAATAAATAACCTTTTTATTGAGGGATTGATGCACAATCATAGTTGGCTTTCCTAGTGAAGCAAAAATTTGACAAAGGATGTCTTCTCACCAAAATTTTAAGGGAAGACAAGACAAGTGAACCCAAACTAGCACTATTAAAGGGAGATCCTTAGTAAAATAAATCTTGAATGCTAGGGTTTCACAAATAACCCCACATGGTTGTACAAATAAGACCCTCCTTCAAAAACGTGATCATCATCAAACATCCATGAGAATACAACAAGAAAAAAGCTATTCCTAGCTAGAATGATCTCCATATCTTGTTCCACCTATCATGAGCAACATATCCATGCCTTAAGAGTAGATAAGGAATTTTGGATTTCAAGAAATTTTCATATCAAAGCATGCTTGGTCCAATATTCAATGTCCTCCATTACTGCTACTAGAGGAATAACTAGAATAGGGTGATCATGGCTATGCAGAAAAAACCATTGACTTTTTTCATCTTGGAGCTCTCCCCTAAATAAAATGATTCAAATCTCATTGCATGCACAATTGGAAAAGAACCATATGGCCTTACCAACACAGAAGAAATCTCAGGTCCTACCATGTAAACAATAAAACCCCAATCCAAAATTATCTACAAAATATGGAACCAACACTAACTTTTTCCAGCAACTATCAATCCACAAAGAATAGGGAAGAAAATCAAAAAAAAAGGAAAAGAAACAAACACAGGCTAGGGATTGAGCCTTAGCCCAGTTAGAATCCATTGTTCCTTATTGCTCCTCCTCCATTGAGACCATCAATGAGTTTGAAATGAGCATGATAGGAGAAATAAAGTTTTTTCTAGGAATGAAGATTGTGTAGAACAATGATGGTATTTTCATCTCACAAGTTAAGTACTTGAAAGACTTGTCAAAGATATTTGGATTGGAAAGTTGTAAGCTTGTTGGTACACCCATGATAACTAGTCACAAGTTATCTAGTAAAGGTTAGACACCTATAGTTGAGCATAAGAAGTAGAGATCCATGACTAAAGGTTTATAATATCTGAGTCACCCCAGACTAGATATAGAAAATGTAGTTGGGGTTGTAGCTAGATTTCAAGTTGATCCTAAGGAGTATCATTATGCAGCAGTAAAGAGGATATTTAGATATTTGATAGGAACATATAACTATAGAATTTGGTATGATAGATCAAGTAATTTCACTCTATGTTCATATACTAATTTGGATTGGGTAGAATGTATGGATGACTAAAAGAGCATAAGCGGTGAAGCATTTTTTCTTCGAGCATTTATTAGGGAGATTTAGAGAGATTCGTGTAAAGAAGGAGGAATATCTCTATATGTGGGATATGCAACATGAAAAACCTTGGTGTATGACGAGTTATTACCATGAAAAAATATTATCAATCCTAAAGAAGAAAAAGAATAGAGTAGTGTTCCAAAGGATTTAATATTTTATTGATGAAGAGGATTTGAGAAGATGAGTGAAACAACAATAGAAGAGTATGGTTTTGGTATTCATGGAACATAGATACTTTACATCTATATTTCCATTAATGCTAAAGGGTGAGATTGTTAGCATGAATGTTGATGATACTACATTACGAGAGTATCCTAAGCATTGGCGAGTATTGATATGTTGTATTCATGACTTTGTTTTTCATTGATGTTGACATAGTAGTAAGTTTGTGAAGACTGGCAGAGTAGTAGAGAAAGATCTTAGTTTTATGAACAAGGTTTTTCTTGTCTGGTGATGCATGGCCATGGACATGTTTAGTAAAATATCCTAATGATGAGGTTTAATGCATGGCATGTAATTGGAATATGTATGGAAGTTGCACTTGATTTACTAAGAGCATTCTAGGGATAGAGTGTTTGGAAAATAATTTCTTATGTTTGTATTATATCTTTCATCTAAGATGTAATAAGAAGATGGGTAATGAGTCAGTGACAAAGGACAATGGAATGATGATGTCAATAGATATGCAAACCCTAGTATCACATGTGTGAATTTTTGTATAGACCATGAGCCAAAAATAATATTCTAATCATAATTAATTAACTATCCTATTATAATCAATTGGGAAAGCCTCAAGGCTAACTCAAGGAATTATTTTGAAGATATAGTATAAAGGAAAGATGTTTTCCTTTTTTGTAATTGTGTCTTTGTGATCTTTCTATGAAGTATGAAGTGTGAAAAGGAGCAAAATGCTTACTAAATGTGTGTAAGTGATCCAAGGAATTATTGGATGTGATTTTTGTGGTCTAGTTACAAGGTCAAAAGGAGAAGAAGTCTGCTTGACAAGACAAAGAAGATGAAGGAACTATAATTCATTTCTATTATTCTACAAGGATTAATACAGAGATTATTTGGACAGTGGGTTCATTGGTCTTTCCCTTGAATTTATTTGGGTAGTGGGTCCAGATGTCTTCCATAGCTCCTAATAGGGTTGGAATCTCCTATCAAGGATTTAAAGTCTCCTAATAGGGACTGATATGTACTAAATATTTTTATAGACTACCAACATGGTCCGTTCTCTAACAAGGAATATTTATATTATTACATCATCTTGTGGGTATCATCCCCATCAAGGTTTTCCCTCTAATCAATAGTTTCCCTAGTCAACATATCTAGTGTGATTGTGTATGAGCATCTTGTTGTGGTTTTTGATTATATTTATCATATGGTTAATTTTGTTTAAGGTTGATAATTATGATAATAGTTGGATAATTGATTCACTCGTCCTCTTAGTTATATTGTTGGACTATATATTCAAACAAAAAAAAATTAATCAAAAACTAGAGAAAGTACTACTAATAGTAAATTACATCTTATCAGCCAAAACCTTGTTAATAAATACACTAACTTATTCTTAAAGTAAAAAATAAAAAAGTGATCTAGTATAAACATAATATCATTTAAACTTCATCCTAAAATTACAAGTAGGAACAGATGACAACATCTTGACCCAAGGAGGAAAAACATGATACAAAAAAAAAAAAAAAAAAAACCAAGGCCAACATGACTAGGCATGCTTTATGTTCTCCAAGTCCTTCACCAAGTACCTAAGATTTCCATTCTAGTTGTGTATATCCTCTATACTTTTCATTTCCACCCAAACATTTTTCTTTTGCATGCCATCTTTTTTGAGTTTGTCTTGACCCGTGACTATGGCAAAGACAACCTTCCACATCATCCCTTTATGGATCCTTCAAATAGTAAATATGGCCACCCCCATTTCAATACCTATAATGGAATTAATCTGCTATTCTAGGTCCTTTTTAATTCTTTGAACCATATTTTCATCTTTAGTAGTGATAGTCTCTTAGGCTTTAGTTTGAGTTTTAGTAGTAATATCAGCATTGGGGGCTTCGATATTAGGCCCTAAAATAAACCTCAACATGGGCTTCCTAAGACTCCTATTTTACCACCTTAGAATCGTCACTATCTTTCTTGGCCTCATAATCCTCATCTATAACACTAATTTTACCTTTCTCATTAATTTATTCAAATTCTATGTCATAGGTATTCTCCTCATTTCTTTTTACATCTCCTCTTTACTCTCTTCTTTTTCGTTCTTACCATTTTTACTCTTAAGCCTCTCCAACCTTCTTTCTATAGAGTTAGACTCAATATGATGGGTTTGAACCTTCATCCTTTTGTCTCTAACATTCCCTTAATAATCCTTTGAGTCTTGGTTGCTCACTTTAATGACATCTCTTAATACTTTACTTTTCTTAGGGATTCTATCAAGGCCAGACTTAAACAAAATTTCATGTTTAGCCAAAATTTCTAGTAGAAGGGATTCTTGAAGAGTTTTTGTTTTACTCTTGGATTCTAAAAAAATTCTCTTAGGATTTCTAGAAACACCAAACTCGTCTAGAGGGGCAAGAAGATTAATATCAGTTTCAATGTCCTTAATGATAACTAATTTTTTAGGGATTTACAGTCTGAAGATAACTCTTTACTAGTGAGATACCTACCAAACCCGGGATGGTGGGACAACACATAATGGTAAAGAACAAAAATTAAACCCTAGTCAATATGTAAATTATGCTCATTTTTAGTACTATTATTCATCAAATAAAAATGAAAGCAAGGGATATCAATATTTTCACTATGCCTTAACATATTGAGGAGGGGGAAATGTTAACCATAATAAGTGGTATACCTCCCTTCTAGAGTAAAATAACATATTACCCACAGATAAACAAATGAAAAGGGATGAGGGAGAGAAGTAAACTCATACCTATTACTTGACTTCATCTTGACTAGCTATTCGATACCTTAAAAAAGCTTGTACCTAATTTGTTGTAATATCCCATTCCTTTCCTTTCCACCTTTTCTCCTTTGCAAACCAGACCAATCACCTCACCAATAAACTCAGGTGTCACCAAAAACTTGACACTTTCGATGGTAATCTCATCTCTATACCGAGAATTGGAAAACATAGTAGAGAGCATAGAATAATTGGCTTTCATCACCAAAATGTAGTTGTTCAACCTTTCCCTAACAAGGTAGTTCCATATTTCTTCATTCTATAGTAGATCATTAAAGATACTAGGTTCAACCCACTTCTAAGGGCCCCCTATTATATACACCCTTTCAAAAGCCTTGAAATCTTCAATATTAAACTTGACAATTTCTTCACTCACACTATCTTTCTACATTTTAAAGCCCCTCCTATGAACTTTTAGAGAAACCAAACCATCAAGAATAAGAATAGAAGAAGCCTAAATAGAAAAATAAGAGTTGATATAAATAATAACTTTTAAAATTTGAATAAGAAGGAAAGTACTTTTCACACACTAGTGCTACATCATATCTCGAGAAAACCTTGATTTTAAAAATAATATCTTTTAGGCTATTGAAATGACAAGAGACATTATAAAATGTAACACCATAATCCCTATTCCATAAATGGTAGTTGTACTTATGATGATTCACCATGATTTCCTTGGCTTTGGAAGTATTATCAATAATTTATGTCATCTTCTGTCATCTTTTAATAGTGTGCCCATAAAGTTTGAGGGTTAAAATACAATAGATATCTTTGCTATAATTGGGCTTGCACACTTTAGAGTGTTGGTATTTAGTAAATAATAATTCTCACCAACTTTTTATCTTCGCTCTTTCTTTATGCTTTTGATATTTTTCCACTTTCTATAGAAATTAAAAGCAACACCAAGGACAACTATACTTTTTTTCTCCTTAATATATCTTATAATGGAAAAAGAATCCTCTTTTTCATTAGATATCATTTTAGATTTAAATTTATCTTTAATCATTGATAACTATGGTTTTTAACTCCTCAAGATATTTAGAATCTAAGACATGTTTCAAATTTTTGAAATTAAGACCTTAATTTGCCAAGAAAGCTAGAGTTTTGTTTCATTTTCATAAGATATGATTAACTTTTACATTATTGAAGGATTGGATTCACTACTTGCAGTCATCCATTAGACTTTGAATTCACCACGGGCATCTCACTTTGTTAAGAAGAATACCAATTATTGGTTTTCAATCTCCTTCTAACCCTATACTTTATAATTCATATTCATGAAGTATTTGTGCCCCATATGAGATAACGAAACCCTTTATGTAGTTATTAGAGTTAACACCTAATTTATAGGAAAACCCCAATATAATAATATCGATGTTCTTTCTTATAATACCTCCTATCTCTGCTAGGCCTGGATAACCTTAGGAGTAGCCATCAACATTATATTTAATATAATCTTTCTCTGGAGGCTTCAATTTGCTTTGATTTCTTTTCAATATATTAATCTAGTTTAGATTAATAAGACTTTGTATGACATTTTAGTTATTTTAACCACGAGGTTCAATAACCCAAAAAAAGACAACTCTTTAGGGAACTTGGCATTTTTTTTATCTTGTCCCTTATGATTCTCTTAAAAATATAGAATAAAGGCATAGCTTCCTTTTTCTCTTCTCTAAAAAATATATAGCTTGTTTCTTTCCATCTAGACCAAGCTATAGTGTGGGGAATAAGAAGCAATTATTAAGAAAATGATGAAGTTTAGCTAGTTTTCTCCATTGTCTTATGAGAATTTTTGTCAAGCTTGTCATCACTACTTAATTCTAGTTTCCTACAACACATGACTATAGAGGTCTCTAGGAAAGGAACAATGGGTAAACAAATGGTTGATAGTCTCAACATTATTCTCACATAATGCGCATATGTTAGCAAAATTGAACCCTCTTTTACTTAGGTTATATAAAATAAGAATTTTGTCATGAGAAACTGCCTACTACAAACAATTAATTATAGTAGGAGGGTTAGAGATCCATACCTCTTTCTACAAGTTAGAATCCTCACCCTTAGGTTCCATCATATCATAAGGAGATTTCAGTGGAGATGATATCATTGCACTATTTTTTTCCCTTACACACTTTTCATCCTTCATTATGCTAAAAAAGGAAAGGTTAGGAAGCCTTCCTAATAGAGTGTAAACTTCTTGTTTTCTAATGTGAGTTATTCTCCTTACTTCTCTTTGTCTTATGCAAAGTGTTTCCATACCAATCCATTCAACCTCTCCATTTCTCTACACAATGAGATCTTCTAATTTGAAACCCATGGTTTTCATTGACTAATTCTTAATTTCTTGATTGACAATCAACTCTTGAAGAGGAACATCAGAAGCCCAAAGGTTGTTTCATAAAAGGGTGCTTCTACAATTCCCATTAATTTTCTTCCCTTTATTTTTAATAATACCTTTGAATTTCATTAAGTTTTTCCATAGAGATGTACCATTAGTATTATCTACCAATGGGATAAGGCATGAAAACTCATTAGCCAGATACTTAGCCCAAATAATCATATTCTACTCTCTAGAACCTTCTAACACTGTCTAGACTAGCTTAACATGTAAGGCTTTGTTCATATTTTTGAAAATTCTAATACCTAATCCTCCATACTTTATAGGTTTATAGACTTGATTCTAGTTAAAAAGGCACATTTTCATCTTATGGTCAATTCTTGAAAAAAGGAAGATTTTTTTAAATTCATCAAGGGATTTAGCCATTGTGGCTGGAATTAGAGAGGAGGTCATAAAGTAAACCATAATACTTTGAAGGCAAGCTTTAAGAAAAAGATGTTTGGCTCCCACACTGAGGATCTTACCTTTCCACCCAACTAACTTTCTTTGGAATTTCTTAATAATGTTATTGTTGTATATCTAGCTTAGTTTAATTGGGGGTAAAGGAAGACTAAGGTGAATATCAAGTAATGTAGCAATACTACATCCAAGATGTGTTGAAATTCTCAAATGAAATTCAATATTGACAAAAATAAAAAAAGAATTACTTACTTTTATGGAAGTTCAAATACTCCCACATAGCCATTGAGCAATGATTTCCATGCATAGGCTTTGGATATCAAATTTTCCCCAAAGATCAAGATGCCATCCACAAATTGATGATGAGTAGAGTTAGGAATAGTAGAAATTTCTTTACCACCTGAGATTATATTTGTATTGCAAAGTCTAGTTAAGTTCTCATCAAGGACTTTAAAAAACAAAATAAAGAGGTAAGGAGATGGGGGTGTACTTTCCTCAGCCTTTTCTAGTAGAGAAGAACCCCATATAATTACTATTAACTAGGGAAATATATTTGGTAGTGGTCACAAATATCATAATCATTTTATGGAGTTTTTCTCTAAAACCAAATCTAGTAAGGACTTTATCCAAGAAGGAACATTTAACTCTATGGAAAGCCTTTAATATACCCAATTTGAACACCATCGATACCTTATTGTTATACTTCACAAAAAGCATCAACTCATGGGTAGTGATAACAAAATCTATAATACTTACGCCCCCCACAAAACCTTTCTATTTTTTTGAAACCATTTAATCCAGAAGTGGCTTCATTATACTCATCATGACTTAGGCTATAATTGTATAAGTGGTGTTGCACAAGTTTATTAGTCTGAAATTACTAATAGAAGAAGGATCTCTATTTTTAGGTATGAGGCTAATATACATCTAATTTTTAACTTTATCATATTCCCCATTCTAAACAAGTTACAAAGTGCCTTGAAAAAATCTTCCCTAAGAACACCACAATACTCATGAAAGAAGGTAGGTGGAAACCCATCTAGCCTAGTGGACTTGAAAGCTTGAAAGGAGAAAGATGCATCTTTAACTTCTTCTCTAGTAACTCTATAAGTCAACAAAGTATTTTCTTCTTCAGACAAGGACTGGGGTATACATCCTAGGAGGTTAGTGGGGTCATGCAAACCTTGAACCCTAGGACCATTATGAGTAAACAATTTGAGAACTTCATTATTTATATCTTCCTCCTCTTTGACCTCCACTCTATTAGAACACATCATAGATCTAATACAATTTTTTTCTTCTATGTTTTAGAGTAGTTTGGAGGAAAAACTTAGTATTTTTTTCTCCCTCTTTTAGACACTAGACATGAGATTTCTATTTCCAAAAGGTCTCTTTCTAGATGGAAGAAGAGACCCACTAGTCTCTGCGGTACTTTTCTTTTAAGCTAGGGATAACATCAAATTTTATTTCTTGTAATCATTAAACCTTTGCAAGTTAGGTTTCTATGGTATTTTTGGTAATTAAAAAGATGTTACTGGAAAGGAAACCTTATTCTACTTTCTAAAATTATCCCTAACCAAATAGAACATTATTCCACTTTCTTACAATATCCATAAGCCTATTTTAATCATCCTAAGAAGGTATTTATTACACAAAAACCTTTAAAATGTAATCAAAATGCCTTGGAAGAATTCCTTGTATCTATGAATTCTCAGTTGTATGATTTACAAAAACCCTTATATGATAAATTATTAACCCTTGATAAGAAACTATTTTCATGGTAGATGATTAATTACCATGATGTAATGGTTTTCCCTATTATTTCTATAAAGGACTTTGAACATGTATAGTTTTCAATTTGTACATATTGTATATATATTGAATAATATTATAGTAGTTCAATAGGGTAGATAATTATCAATTATAATATTATGTTCACACCTAAAGCATTGTAGAATCTAAAGGTACCTACAATTAATTTCACATTACCTTGCTTAATATATCCTATAATATTTTTGCCAAACCTATTTCACTCAAATTTGTTCACATTCTTTCTAAGATTTTGCATCTAGAATAATTTTTTTTTTATCCAATCTAGATTCATCCTAGATAATATTATAGTTTTTTTGTGAGGGCATGTAATAAGCTCAATTTTTGAAACACAACACCATTTCCACATGAATAATTTTTCTAGAGCTTATGACCAAATTATTGCCCTTTTATTATAGATATGCTTAAACCATTAGGTTTTTGCTCTTTGTCCTTCCAATCTATTAAAATGTTGTTTGTAGATGGATCTTATTGTATCACCATTAATGAATGATAAAATCTAACATTTGGTTTGTTTTAATCTATTAGGAAATATTTCTCTTTGGTCTCATATGTCTATGTTCTTTTTTTTAAATGATTTGGTTATTTTTATTGCCTCTCCTACTTAAGAGGATTGGTTTAGTGGAATATCTCTTCTAGACTCATCTTTCAAACTTATAAATGGACATTTTGCAGACTAATATTTCATCATTTTACTTGAACAATCAATAAAATATCTCGAACAAACTTTGTCACTTGAAAACCTTATGTTTGGCCTTCAAATTAGTTGGCGAGTGACACATAAACCCTCTAATATAAAGAATATATTTTAGTAATTTCATATTCAATTCTATAAATTGATTTAAGGTTAATTTAGCATATGAAAGTTTTTCATGTTTTGGGCATCCCTTTTCCTTTTCATGGTTCAAAAGCTAGGCTCTGAAATGTCATCCTCACTAATATTACAAAAAATATTGCATATTGGATTTACATAGCCTCTTTTTTGGCATAGAAATTTTAAATTTGTTACAAATATCTTGTAGCTACTCATGTATGTTACTCTTTGTGTTTGGTACCATTAAAATCATCATGCAAAAACCTAGACAAAAACTTGCATAACATCCATTTTGGCTGATACATATAATAACACAGATTTCATAAATTATCTTGGGGATATTAGTTTCTTCCTAGAAGCTTGAAGGATTGGGAATCATTTCTATCTAGAAGCAAGGTATTTCCTTGTGTATGAAATGGACAATAAGAACCATTTCTATCAATGAGCTTAGTAAATTCTCCTTTAATATTGTATTTTATCTAGTTTTCCTGTTGATGGCATAAGATCGATGGGCCATTGTTTTTTATAATGTTCTTTACTTGTGAGACGTAGTTTAAATCTATTGCTCTTTTATTTCTAAAAGTAGCTTGTCTACCTGGGAAGAGGCCAACCAATAGATATTTTGAGATGGCATTGGATTCCATTATGGGTCATCCTTTAATTAACATAACCTATTGTGGTGTATGTTAATACAAGTTTAAAGTATTTCTCTAGCTCATCTTGTGGGTGTTCATGCTCTCCACTTTCATTAGTGAAGTATTTAGACCTGACAAGATCTTTTCTCTAGCTCAAAAATGAGTTTACACACTTGGGATGATTACATGTTACATTATTCCTCCTTAATCTCCAAGTTCTTCATACTTAAATGATCTAATGATTTTAGCTCTGCATATTGAATTACTACAAAAAAATTGGTATTTATCTCATTAAGATTAGTATTTGAAATATTGTTGATAGTATCAACAGATTATAGTTTTCAAATATACCTTTGTATACATTATCGATTGCTCTCAACCCATTTGCATATGGTCTAGATTTTGACCTAGATTCAGCACCCTTGGTTATCACATTTATCATAGAGTAATAGGTTATGTACTATTTTGTGTGCTATCACAAACTTTGAATTATTTCATTTAGCCTTGTGTACTATTTTCCATGGCTTGCTCCATGATTTGGAAGTACCTAACCCTCACAATCTTTTTTGGGGATCAGCCTAAATTTTCCTCCATATATTTTCTCTCTCTAGAAGGTCTCATCAATATTGGGTGTGGATTCATGATTTTTTAGTCTCTTTCAACTATTTTTTTCGCTTCAAGGAATAAAGTCATTTTATGTGATTCCCCTAGATTTTTTTTCTCATTTCGTCAAGCTTTGGCAGACTTCTAGATTGGAAATCTTATATATAATTTTTAAGGACATGAATGCAGCTATATTTACACATTCTAGTATTGATATTTGTATTCTTTATGCTAAAGAACGTATTGGGAATAATGTGATACATTACAGATATAAGTACATGCAGAAAGATGGATCTTGAAGTGGCCCACTTATAAGAGATTTTGCAACTTATGGAGCAGTACTCAATGAAAATTATAATTAGAGAATTATTATTAAAAGTAGTTATACAATTATCGTAGAAGATTGCTATTCAAAAGCTACAATACATAAAAAGGAAAAAACAATTAAAAATGTTGGGAAGCTTAGTTTTATGTATTTCACCCCAATGCAAATGTTTTAACTATCGTTTACATTTCTGCGGGCTTTTGGACAAACATACCATTTTGGCTTAATTTGCTGCGAAACACAGTCTATAGTCCGACAAGGGTAAACAATGTTGTCTTTAAGACACATTGGAGGCTTCGACTAAATCTTTAGGACTTTATTTCGACCAATCTGGATTCAATGGATGGGAATCCTCTAACTGGAAAATCTCCAGTAACAAAGATGTGAGTAGTGGTTGGTATACCAGCATAGACTTCCTTCAGATGGATTTGAACGATAATGGAAAACATGGCGTGTTCAACGGGTGCATGCTTACCTTTGCTGCCACTCCAGATAGAAAGCCCCACCTTATCTCCAGAACAAAAAAATATTACGAGAAGTGAAGAAAATGAAATAGGTTAATACAGTTGCCAACAATAAATTCATATAGATTTATAATTGTGTTAAGCTGTCAGTATTGCACACCAACTTCCACAACAAAAGCAAATAGACCTCATGGCTGATCCAATTCCTGTATCTATATATACAAACAGATTTTCAAATCTCAGGTAGGAAACAATTTCGCAAATACTTATTATTATTTAGCCTGTTTCAAGTTGAGATCAGACTCTGGAAGAGGAACTATTGCATGGTTGCGGCAATGAAGACTTTTTATGGCCGCCTGCTGTTGCCAGTTTTGGCATTATGTTGTACTGTTCAATTTGTTTTAGGGAAACACCCTGTGACTACACGCCACTACAGTTTCAGCGTGGGTTATATGTTTTTATTGAAAGAGTCTAATGTTACATTGTTTAGAATAGCATTAGATTAATTTATAGCGTGGGGGATGTGTTGTTATGGAAAGCTTCATTCGTGGTCAGATTGTTTTAATTCTTCCTTTGTTGTAAACATGTACAGATCCAAATGAAGAATGTGACCCGCCTTTGCACAACGAAGGCTCTCTTGACTGTGAACGGTCAATATCCAGGCCCTGCAATAGTTGCTCGAGAAGGAGATCGCGTGGTTGTCAAAGTGACAAATAATGTTCAGAACAACGTTAGCATACATTGGTACTCCTTTCTTCATATATATATAGACCATTACTTCAAACTCACATGTATTCCATTAATTAGTGCAGCTAATGATTTTTTAATAATGAGTTGCTCAGGCACGGAATTCGGCAGCTTAGATCTGGGTGGGCGGATGGTCCTGCTTATGTCACTCAGTGCCCAATTCAAACTGGACAAACTTATGGGTACAGATTTCTAGTCAAAAGGCAGAGAGGAACACTGTGGTGGCATGCCCACATCTCATGGTTACGAGCCAGCTTGCATGGGCCCATCATCATCTACCCCAAAAAGAATATCTCATACCCATTCCCTCGCCCACACCAGGAAGTGCCCATTGTTTTTGGTATGCTATTCACTACCTCTGATAAATGTGTTCTTCCCATTACGCACAACTCTAAAATTTGATGTCATGTTGTGTTGGAAATTTCAGGAGAGTGGTGGAATGCAGACACGGAGACAGTTATAAATCAAGCAATGCAAAATGGGGGGCAAGCTAATGTATCAGATGCATATACCATCAATGGACTTCCTGGACTTTTATATAACTGCTCTGCCAATGGTGAGTATGGAATATAAAAACCGTTGAAACGCTACAAAACTGCTTGCTATTGCTTCTGTTAAATCTAACCAATTGATATCGTGTAATGCAGATACATTCAAGCTCAAAGTGGTCCCTGGGAAAACATACCTGCTCCGTCTAGTTAATGCTGCGCTCAATGATGACTTGTTTTTTGGAATCGCCAACCACACATTGACTGTGGTAGAAGCTGACGCTGTGTATGTGAAGCCTTTCCAAACCGATGTTGTTCTGATCACTCCTGGTCAGACTACCAACGTCCTCTTGACAGCTATGTCTCAGCCACAGAATGCCACGTTCCTCATGTTTGCCCGCCCTTTCGCTACGGGTAGTGCAGCTTTTGATAACTCGACCAGCGCTGGAGTTTTGGAGTATCTTTCCAATGCTAATACCTCTTCTCTTCCCATGATGAAACCAACGCTTCCAGCCCCCAATGATACCTCCTTTGCTGCTAATTTCAGCCAAAAGATGAGAAGTTTGGGCAATCCAAAATTCCCCGCAGCAGCTGTTCCTCTGAAGGTGGATAGACAGTTCCTATTCACAGTGGGTTTGGACTAAATCCATGTCCCCAAGGACAGACATGCCAAGGTCCTAATAACACCAAATTTGCAGCCACTATTAACAACATATCCTTCATTCTGCCCACCACAGCCCTTCTTCAAGCACACTACTATGGTCAGTCTAACGGAGTCTATAACACCACTTTCCCTGACAACCCGCCATTTCCTTTCAACTACACGGGCACGCCTCCTAACAACACGCGGACCCTGAACGACACGAGAGTGGAAGTGCTTCCTTTCAACACCAGTGTACAGCTTGTGTTGCAGGACACCAGCATTGTGACCTTCGAGAGCCATCCTCTGCATCTGCACGGCTTCAACTTCTTCATAGTGGGTCAGGGTACGGGAAACTACAATGCCAGCACCGACCCATCCAACTTTAATCTGGTCGATCCTCCAGAGAGAAACACGGTTGGAGTTCCCAGCGGAGGTTGGGTGGCTCTCAGATTCCTTGCCGATAATCCAGGTATTGTTATTCATCTATTCAACGGTAGCTTCGCTCATCTAACTAATTCAATGACTTATAAACATATCCAACTCTGTGTGTGTTATCGCAGGAGTGTGGTTTATGCATTGTCATCTTGAGCTGCATACGAGCTGGGGATTGAAGATGGCATGGGTGGTTTTAAATGGAAACGGTGGCAGATCTAAATCTCTTCTTCCTCCTCCAAAAGATCTTCCGGCTTGTTGATCATTTATCCTTAGACTATACATTTTAGGCTTAGCTTTTCAAATCTTACTGCATACAATTGCGTCTTATCTCGACCTAGTTTGCAAACCATAAATGCGTGTTTCGGTTCTGTCTGTCTCAACTTCCCTCTTTCAAGCCTAACGAATGTTGTTTAATGTTTGTTGAAAGAAATTTTAATTGATTTCAGGGTTTGGCAAATGCAAATTTAATTTTGTCTTCTGTTTCTATCTTGCCATTCAAATAAGTTAGTAAATTGAGACTGATATTTATTTGTGGAAATAGCCCAGTAAATTGAGACTGATATTTATTTGTGGAAATAGCCCACTTGCATCGCAATGTATGGTAGTAAGGCCATAGTTAAATTACAAGACCTGTCACAGTTGACATTTTCAAAAGTAAACAGCTAACAGAATTAAAATCGCAAGCTTGTTACATAAAGTTTATAAAGTCTGAAAGATTATTGAATTATTTTAATTTATACTAAGATTCGTACTTCCATTTAATAAGATTATATATCGTTGCCCTATATTATGCTGATTCTCATTAATATAGTTTTCTCATTCTCTTATACAGTTGCAATTATTACTTTTGTGAAAGTAATATTATTTTGTAATCATAACAAGTGTCACATAGTGATATGCATTTGTGGTAGGTTATATTTTTAATTAGGTAATTAAGTAGAATAGTTATAATAATAGTTGATTATAATGTATACATTTGAATTGATTTAAAATATAATGTATTAATAGAATTGTAAAATATACAATGATTAGAAAATAAAATTATTCTATTTCAAGGATTGAATATTTAGATTTGAACTTTGTTTATTTTTTATGAATTAAATATTATTTACATTTGATGTTTACAACATTTGTTGTTTGTAAATTAAATATTTTATTATCTCAATTTAAGATTAAAGAGAAATAAGAAAATGAACTAAAAATACATTAAAAATAAAAATCAATATTTGTTGAATCTTACGCTTTAGTTTTAACATTTAAATTTAGAAGTTACATACTTTAAAATGTGCTATTAATATTTTTTTTTGTAATGTGCATTCCAAAAATCTTGCCTAAAAAATGTTATATGGAAATAGATCCAAAAAAAAGGGTCCTATAACACTAAACAAATTTAGTTGATCATGTTTGAGATAAATATTTTTTGTAATATATAAATTGTACAAAAAAATATAAAAACTATAGAAATATGTCATTTAGAAAAAATAATAGTTTGTGATTGGTGAAAACTATTTCAATTTGAGTGAAACTGAATGCAATAGTATATTGCCTATGGAAAATACAATAAGAGGCATAAACTTATAGTGGCATAATACATCATTAAGAAAAAAATGTAGGAAAACAAGAAACTTCACATATTCCCTTGCATGCAAAATACATTTTATTGGTTTTAATTTAAAAAAATTCAGAAACACATATGAGGATGTTAAATACTTTTTAAAAATAGATAAATCTAGTAATTTTAAAATGGTAGTCCATCTTTTTTGGTAAAGATGCTAATTTCCAAGTGCAAATGAAGAAGACAATGATAAATATATGTGTGAAATCTTGAGCCAAAAGTTTTTGCAAATGAAAAGAAATTTGACTCTCATAATGTTTAGTATTGTAGGTCTGTATTGATGTTTTGCCTCCAAACATCTTAGGAGCCCTTGTCTTTTGACATTCTAGACAAACTGGGAAAATAGAAATGTACCTACCACACATACTAGATATCAAAGTTTTAATTCAATTTTGAGTAATGTTAATCTCGGAGAGATTGAGAAGCAATTAATAGTTCAAATCCTCTTTGTTCACATTACCCATAAAATATGGGTCCATCAATTGTGCAAAGATTTTTGTAATTATTGATCAAGTTGTAAAAGTAGTTTTGTAGATGATGTTGTAATTTATAGCAACTTATTTGTGGTTGTCAATTTTATTCATGAAACAAATCTCTCATGTTAGTGGATTTTTATAACTATTTTAAATTGCTATTTTTAAATTTAATTATGTATTGTTTTTTTATTAGCACTCACATCATATTTTGTGATCTTTTATTTTTTGTAATATTCTTGTGATTTTATGAGTTGATTTTTATTTTTATTTTAAATTCATTTGCAGTTGTATAAAGCATATGTTTCCAATTTTTTTCTTATTTTGATTACAAAATAATATAGTATCTATTAGATACCGAATCCTCTACTAAAACTAAATAATGATATTTTCTTTTATATAATATTGTTAGTTTCTTTCTCTATTATCTCTATATTATTGTGATGTCATTAGATAATACTATACATTATGAGTAAGAATCAACTTTTCATTCTACCAATCATTACTTGGTTTTGATGATTTCTAAGAGAAATACCATCCATTCGTATAAGATACATCTAGTTTCCTTTTGTATGAGATAAGAGCCCATTTGGTTGCTAGATTAAGAATAGAAAATTTGGAATACATTTTCTACTTTCCTTTTGCTTTGTCAATTGGAATAGGGAATAGGAATACATATTCCCATTCAAAAAATTAGTAATTATTGGAATAGCCATTCCTACTCCCAATATACATTCCTATGCCTACAACTAAACATGCACTAAGAGAATCACTATTAGTCTATTGTAAGACATTGACATAGCACAGTTTTGCTCAAATTATCAACTAGTGTGAATTTGCAAGCGTCATATCTTCCCATTTCTATATTTTTGGGTATACAACTTTATAATAAATGTAAATTTAATTTTAATAAGGGTCCAATTATTCAAGTGGAGATTGGATAGTAAAGTCTTACCTTTTTCTTATTCCATATTAAATTATTATCTTCTTAGTTACTCTCTTTGTAGGGAATATGGTGTAGACTTTTGTTTATATTTCTTGGAAAATCGTGAAGATTGACATTGCTCATACAATCATGGAGGAGTTTGCATGAAATTTAAACTCTAGATCCACCATTTGATTCCACCTTGCATGTCATTTTGTTTTAGTGTCAATGTCATATTTAGTTTCCATTAGTTTAGGATTGGAATAATTATGCATAGTTTTTACAAATACATTGTGCATAACTATTGGAGTCTTCAAAGTTTAATAAAACAATCCTTTTAAATCCACTGTAGTGCATGCAATTGAAGAGCACTCTATATATTGTCTAAAATGTTGTTTCAAATAGTTAACAACTTCATTCCACCGTAGGCTATTTTTGCTTCACTATATTTTGGATAAAATGTTCTAAGCTATGTAATACAATAAAATTATTTTTTTCTCAGCTAAAATAGAGTATTTTTTCTACTCTAAAAATAGAGTTTTCTCTATTATGAAAAACATTTTTTTGTTAATTTTTTGTTATTGGATTTCTCTATTTGTTGTTATTATTTGAAATTCTACAAGTTTCTACATTTGCTATGAGAGTTGAAGATGTGAGGAAGGAAGAAACATGACAAACAATTTACCAATCCCTAAACTTGATGGAGCTCATTACCAATATTTGTCAATCAAGATGAAGACTTGTTTGATTGGAAAAAGAAAATCAATCGATCGTTGAATCCGGATATGAAGAGCATGCAAATTGGAATAGTCTCCAAGAAAATGCAAGGGGATTAAATAGGAAGTAGAGAAGAAGAATGCATTGGCTCTATTTCACATTAAGATGACTCTTGAAAAGACCTTGTTTCCTAGAATTTTTTATGCTTAGATAAAAAAGGAGGCTTGGAATACTCTCAAAGATGTTTACCATTACAATAATTAGATTAAGGTTGTGAAGCTACAAACCTTGAAAAGAGAATACAAGACATTGCAGATGAAGGAAATAGAGAATGTGAGAGATTTTTGTGTAAGAGTCAAGGATGTGGTTCATAAAATGGCAACTTTGAATTAACCAATAAGCCAAGAGAATGTGATATAGGTTGTATCATGAGATCTTTGACCCAATATGGAATACTATAGCAATACTTAATCAAGAAACACCTATTCATGACATATATTATGTAAAAGGTTTATAATACAATCTTCTCAATGTGAGTCAAATTTGTGATAGTGGATACTCAATCTCTTTCAATGCTCAAGGATGCTCAATCAGAAATGAGAAAAATGAAACCATTGCTAGTGGCCTAAGGACATGAGACAATATTTATAATTTGATTGATTGTATAGTTAAGGAATCTTCATTAATTAATACTTGTCTAATGAGTCAAGTTGAAGAAAACTGGTTATGGCATAAATAGTTGGGACATCTAAACATTGATAATATTACTAGAATTAGTAAGAATAAAAAGGTCAAAGAATTTCCTTCGATTAGTAAACCAAAAAAAGTTTGTGAAGAGTGTATAAAAGGAATACAAACAAGAATCTCTTTCAAAACCAAAGAGTATCTATCACATAGACCACTAGAACTTGTGCATATAGATCTTTGTGGTCCAACCAAAACTCCATCCTTGAATGGTGAAAATTATTTTATGTTGCTTGTAGATGACTACTAAAGAATGGTTTAGGTAACCATTTTGAAACATTTAAGTCTAAATCTTTTGATTGCTTCAAAATATTCAGGAAAATGATAGAAAGGGAAACTAACCAAAAATTGAAATGCTTAAGATCATATTGTCGTAATGAGTTCACCTCTTAGGAGTTTATTGAATACTGTGAAAAATATGGTATCAAGAGGTAGTTCTCAACTACTCGTACACCACAAAAAAATGGTGTTGTGAAAAGGAAAATTAGATCTGTCTAAGAAATGGCTTTGAAAGTGCTAAATGAGGCAAAACTATGAGATAAATTCTGGAAGGAAGTTGTTCATACAACAATATATATTTTACATACAGCTTAAATTAGAGTAAGGACTACTTACACTCCTTACAAATTATAGAATGGTAAAACAAAAAATGTAAAGAACTTAAAAATATTTGGCTATAAATGTTTCATTAAAAATGATAGTGACTCTTTGGAAAGTTTAAACACAAGATCCAATGAAGGAATATTCCTTGGTTATTCTACATGTATAGTAAAGCTTTTAAATGCTACAATACAAGATTGAATAAGATTGTAGAAGCTATAAATGTAGTGTTTGATGAAAGCTCATTATTACACAACAATAATGATACAAATCTTGAAAATGTTTCTTTTCAAATAACAAAAACCATATTTGATGATTAAAAAAATTAGTTGATGTTGATTTAGAAACACCTAATGCAAATGAACAAGAAAGGTGTTCACCTCCTAAAACAAAAAATGCTGGTTTGAAAATGACTAAAACTCCATCCAAAATTATTGCTGAACATTTCTATCTCATATCATATTTTTATCCAAAAAATGTGACTAAAGCATTAATAGATCATCCCTGGTTGAATGATATGCAAGACAAAATAAATTAAATTGAGGAAAGTAAAACATGGGAACTTGTTCCTAGACCCAATGACAAGAATATCATAGGTGGAAAATGGGTGCTTTGAAATAATTTGAATGAAGAGCTAAAGTAGTATGATACAAAGCTAGATTTTTATGTAAGGGTTATGCTCAATAGGAAGGTATTGACTTCACTAAAACTTTTGCACCTGTTGTCAAAATAGAATATATTAGAATCTTTCTTGTTTATGCCAATTATAAAATGTTGATAGTTTATAAAATGGATATTAAAACAACATTCTTAAATGGATACCTCAAAGAGGAAGTCTATATGGAAAAACTAGAAGGTTTTGAATCTTTCAATGAACTTGATCACATGTATTTTCTTAAAAAGGAATTCTATGGTTTAAAAAAATTTCATAGAGGTTGGTACTCTAGGCTAGATAAGCATCTTACTACTAATGGTTTCACTTGTTGTAGTGCATATAACAATTTATATATTAAGGTTGTCAATGATGATATTAAGGTTGTTAAAACATTTTTCAAATCTCATGGAATCTAAATTTGAAATGTCTCTTTTAAGAGAACTTACCTTTTTCTTGTCTTAAAATTATTATAGCTTCAACATGGTTTGTTACTTTCTCAAGAAAAATATGTTAAAGAAATGTTGAAGAAATTCAATACGACTAATTGTAAACTTGTTAGTACACCTATGGAAATAGGTTGTAAATCGATCAAAGATGACGATTCACCTTTAGCAAATCAAACTTCATAGAGATCCATGATTGGAAATTTTTTATATCTCACAACATCTAGACCTAATATAATACAAGCAGTTTGTTTAGTTTCTCAATTTCAATCTGATCCCAAACAACCCCATCTTAATGTAGTAAATCAAATTCTTAAGTATATTTAAGGTACTCTTGATTTTGATTTATAATATCCACATAATGATGATTTTATGCTTCTTGGCTATACAGATGCAAATTGGGGTGGTTCTAAATATAAAAAAAGCACCAGTTGCGCTCCATTTTTCCTTTGTGATTGTTTGGTCTCCTAGCATAGTAAAAAATAGGAGTGTGTAACCTTATCCACTTGTGAACCTAAATATGTTGTTACTACTGCATGTTGCACTCAGTTGATTTGGATGAATTATCAATTATTTGATCTTAGTATTCAAGTCCCAAAGCCTATTTCTATCACGTGTGACAATATGAGTGCTAATGAACTAAGTAAAAATCTAGTATTGCACTCTTGTACTAGAAACATGTGGCTATTAGATTACATATTTTTGCATGATAAGGTTCTTGACAATGAGTTTTAGCTCCACTATGTCCCTACTCAAACACCAGTTGTTGATATTTTCACAAAAGCCTTACCTCGAGATTCTTTTGATCAAATGCGAAATCGATTGGGAATTTTCTGTCAATCATTGTTGCACTAAATTTCTTATTTTGGAAGTGTTTGTAATAGGTTCTTGCTCCTATTCACAGACTTGTGATGTTTAAAAGTAGTGTTGTATTTCTTTTAGTTGTTGATACAAAATGGGGGAGAATATTGTAGGGTATGACACATGTTTAATAGGGATATTGGTCAGTAGGTATGTAGTAAGTCAGGGTGATCACTAACTATCAAATTGGCTACTGAGAGTTCAATATAGTATATCAAAGATTAGGTATAGGATTGAAGCGGAAAATTAGTGATAGTGGAAGGGATAAATAAGTTTTGTATAGAGTGAAGCATTACCATATTAGTTATCTTGGTTTTTCTTCCCTTTATTTGTTTCATTTTTATATTATACATGAATTCTATGGCTATGTATAGAAGTATGCATATATCCTTGTTATATGATTATCTATATTTGTACATATGACTATGATTCAATTATATTATTTGTAATGTATAAAGATGAACAAATATTTTTTCTCAAGGACAATGGGGGAGTTTGTTGAATATAATATTGTACCTTGATGCAAAATCAGCATATATGGTGACATACAATGCTCTTGAAAAGTCTATAGTAAAATTAATAAATGTGGTATTTTCTTTTTAACCATAGAATTAGTCGTCATATTTGATACTTGGAATATTCGATTGGAAATGGATTATTGTTTTCATGGAATAAAAGCCATGTTTCTTTGTAATTAATATGCCATGTGGCATGAGTCTATGATAAATGTCAACATTTCTTACACAATGATTTAGGGCTAAATAAAAGAAAGATTGGGGAAAATGTTTCATTATATTTTTTGGTTCAAACCCTAATAGGTAGCTACCACAATGTTTATGCTACTCATTTATTATATCTCTACTACATTCTATGTGATGGGTTTTCAGTATGCTGTTACTAGTGTTTTTCTAATTCTTTTTTATGACATTTTTAAACTTCTAGGTGAAGTAAATTGACTTCAAGGGGTTGAAGAATACAAAGGTCATAGAGAAAGTCTTGTATTTCTCTTCTTCTTTTTGATATAGTCAAATGGAGGTAATTTGTAACATCTCCAGTCACATGTATGCTCTAAATTAACCTTCATTTGCAAAAGAAGAAAATTTGGAAAAACTATAAAGGAAAGTTCACAACTAGGATTTGTTATAACATTTGTCTCTCCTCTAAGATTTTAATTTTCTTCCATGGTTATTAGTCATGATAGATTTTTTGGATGGTTATTCCTTTTTAAGTTCTATGACACATTGAACTACATTTGTATACTAAGAAAAAGGGGTTGACTTTTTTTTTAGGAGACTTTATTTCCTTTGAACAATTGGTTATCAATTGAGGAAATTAGAATTTGTTTGAAAAATCCTCATTAGACTATGCACAAGATTTATAACAACTTTTATGGTTGTTTTGGAAACTAAATTTCTTTTGGGCTTAAATGAAATTGTTAATATAACTACTTCATTTTATTGGTTGAACATTTGAAAATGTATTTTATTATGAAGAGATTTTGTGACCAAGTAGAGTTTCTACCCTAAACAAAAAGGTATGAGTTTTTGTTGGTAATCTTCACCATTATAAAAAAGGGCAAAAGTCAACATTCCTGTTCTTAACTTTTTTAGAAATGTAGCACATCTTTGTTCAGTAGTTGGTGTTAAGTAAAAGGATTTGATTAGATTTTTTTTATTAGTTGTATAATTGATTATTTGTAAATGAATGATTTACATTCTTTGATGTGTCCCTATTTAATGAAGTATAGGCATGCATGTAAATGTATGACTAGGGTGTAAAAGAAACACATCCATTCCTCCTTATTTATGGAATGTTTGAACTAGTATAAAAGCTTCATTATGAGATTACTTATAGTTGTAGATGTATGATGTTGATAACATACAGTTATGTGTATATGAAATATTGAAACCAAAACTCAAAAGGGAAAGAGGGCCATAGCCCTAAGCAATTGAAGTTGATGTTGTAAAAGGAATTGTTTAGAATCAATAAATTTGTAGGTTATATGGAATGGTTTTTCTCCCAATGAAAAAAACATAAGGATTTTTGAGGGTTTTCCACTCGACACAAATCTTGTCTATCTATTTTGTGAGTTGTAAGCTTTCCTTGGTTCCTTAGTTTTAGCTCATGATCAACTATTTGAAGTAAATGCTATATTTTTTGATTGATTGTATAAGTTATTCAAATAAGGTAAAAATTATACTATTCTAATTAACCCCCACACACCGCCCTCGTCGCCCTCTCTTAGAGTAGAATCCACTTCCAACAAGTGGTATAGATCTTGGATTGCTTCCTAGGTCTACCTATAGGAATTGTTTTTGCATTATTGGAAGTGAAAATGGCACATGCTGAAGGTGTTTCTCTTAATCAAGCTCCATCGTTTGATGAAAATGACTATATTTTCTGGAAGGTAATACTGGAAGCCTTCATACATTCTTTAGATGTCAATATGTGGGATGTTATTATATTACTAAGTACACTATTCTAAAAATAGTATGTACTGATCCAAATGATAAACTTACCTATGACTTGGACAAAAATGAAATATATGCTCTTCTATATGGTCATACTAGAGATGTATTTGCTAAAGTAGTACATTGTCATTTTGCAAATGACATTTGTGTTAAATTGGAGATCATCTGTCAAGGAGATGAGAAGGTAAAAGAGTCAAAATTGATAACTCTTACATTTTAGTTTGAGAAGGTAAAAGAGTCAAAATTCTTTAAATTATCTAATGATTATTTTTTGTAACCTAATGCTAATATGATTTTTTATCCCTTTATCTAAATTGGTGTTTCTCATCATTTTTTAATATAAAATTATAAAAAAGTGATCTCAAAGAAATGTCAATGCTCAAGTTGTAGATTTATGACATTATTTTTAGTATTAGTACTAGATATAGATATAATAGTCATAATGTGATCAAAATAACTATGAAAGTATTCCCTAATTCTCTCTCCTTCATAAAATAAATTATCAATTTCTCACACATTAAATCTATTTCTATTTAATTGTTGACCTTTCTATAAATATAGATTTATCATTGATGTCAAATAGAATAGTCCAAATTTTTTTACTCACCTTCTTTCCTTTTTACCTACATTATTTTAAGAAATGGAAATTCATTTTATAAAAACATCATTACATCCTATGTAAAATAGGCTGAGATGTTTTGTATTTTAGAAGATAACATTTCAAAACTTTGTACACAAGCGATGACTACAAAAGGTAAGGGTTTTACCTCTCTTGATAACATTGCCAAGAAGGTTAAGGATACCAATGTGCATTTCATTAGACAAAATGAGAACTTAGTTAAAAATCTTCAAGTCTATTAGAGGTTACTTGTCCCCTATTATTTATTTTTAAAATTTATTTTTGGCATTTGGGTCATATCACCTTATGTTTTGGTCTATATTTTTTATTAGATGACTATTTATTTTGTATAACCATGAGTTTTTAATCCCTACAAAATTCCCTATAATCAAAAAAATCATTTTAGCCTATTCCCATAAAAAAACAAAAAAATATTTATTTTCTAATAAAAGATATGACAAGTTGAATATTAGATTAGTGTTTGTCTTTCCTCCATCTACATTGGTGAAAAGAGAATATAAACTAGCATTACAGTGATTCTATGGAGTAGGTCCATCTTTATTCTTACAAAAATAAGGACCTTCTATATCTTGTGTCGTGAACCTATTAAGTCATCAATAGATGATTGCAAGTCTCCTTTTAAGGATTTAATCTAAGGTCCTAAATTATATATTGCAATTTCTTGAGCACAAGGTGATTTAGCTTTGTTGCCCCACTTTTGTTTTCTAGTCTATTGGTAAAAGTGAGTCATGTATTCTAGATAGGATTAGTATTTCCCTAAAATTTTTAAGTCTAGGTCTAGATCCCTAAGGCTAGCTAATCTCTATTGGATTTTCCTATTTTTCCTTCTCTCTCTTTATAGTCAAGTGGGTCTTCATTTTTACCTTGTGATTGATTAGGTAAGTTAGTACCTAGTCTAATAGAGACCAAATTTACTCATTTTAGATCAGATATGTGCTCTATTTTCTCATAATGTGTCATCTCTTGATAAAACAAGCATTTCTAGAGATTCAAAAATTTCTTCTCCTCGATAGGTTTCTAACCCATGAAGGAAATTTCCTATGAAAGATCATTTTAAGATGTATATAACTCAAGTAGTTCCAAAAGGTGCATAATTTCAAAGAAAATTATTGCTTGGGTCCAAGGTAAGATTCCTAAACATTATTTAGATTCATTATTACTCAACTATTTAGCCTTGGTGGAAAACCTAAAATTGTCTTCTCCTCAGTGAGTTTTAAACCCATGAAGACAATTTTTAACAAAGCAATTTGAGGTGAAAAAAAAAGAAGTTAAATGGTTTTCAAATAGGTCCTCATACCCTAATTAAGAATCAATAATGACTAGGAATGTGGTTGGAAAAGATTCAACCTAGAGGAAAGTGTCAGTGGAAAAGCAAAAGTTGTCTTCTCCTTGACAGGTTCCCAGCCCATGCAGGTATTTTTTGCTTATACAAGAAAGATTAAGCTATCAAGTGAATTTCTTCACCACACTAGATTTAGAGTATGTCAGAATGATATTAGAATGGATCAAACTATTATAGAAAGAGGATATGGTCAGAATCTGAGCGACGGATTTTCATAAATGGAGTACCCCAATGACAACTTTCTGAAACTTAATCGAAAATGAAAAAGTAAATAATGGGCTTATGGAAAGTTATTGTTGAACTCAATAGAGTAGTGAAAATACCCCTAAACGTTTGTTGACCTTTTTTATTTACTATCCAATGGATATTTCCTTAAATTTCATCTATGTGGCACAAATTCTAAAGAATAATAGATGAATCAAGACTCTCATATTAAGATACACAAGCAATTGAATGAGTTACATCTCTTCTTTGATTCCTCATTCTATCAATGCATGTAGCTTTTGAAAAGTCTATGAATGTTGTATTTTTTGTATCATTTAATATTTCAATTCAAAATCTTATTCACAAAATCATTGAAACCATGTTTATCAATTTCAATGGTTTGACTGGGATCAAGTCCTAATTGCAGAATTTCACCAAACACATCCCTTTTCTTCTATGACATGGAATATCTCCAAAGGAGGGTGAAAATCTGAATGAATCCACCCCATTATTCAAAAAATTTGATGATGTTGTTTAGTCAAAGCTACTAGTTTTCTAGTTGTAGTTCAAGCCTCAGAGCTGATCTACAAATACATTCATCACTACAACCCAGAATCTAGGAAAATTGTTCTAGCTGATGATACAATATTAATCTCAATCGATAGGAAAATAATGGTGAATTGTCTTTGTGTGTTAGAGCGAGAGGAGTTCTCTAACTTGACTATTGGTGGGGCCACCTTAGAATTCTCGGCGAAGAAGATGATCTAGAGGTAGGAGATCATGAGATTTTGGTTCCAGAAACCATGGAGTGATAATAGAAAAGTTCCTAAAAATTTGTTCAAAACCAACCCGAAGCTAGAAATAATTGACATTTTGGTCCTTTCACGTAGGTTGAGAGGTGATGTAGAAGCCTTAAATTTCATTGAGCAATAATTCTTTCTAGTTCAAGTTATATGCTCAAACACCCAATACACTGATTGGGTGCAAGAGGTAAGTGAGATTTTGTCCAATTCTCTCAAAGAGGCCAAGTTTTACAATATATTCTATATGTCTTCCTTCTTGATTTACATGCTCACTTCAATGCAATTATGGTCAAGCCTTCCAAGGTTAGAGAATTTTCTTGATGATGGTAAGACTTATGAGTTTTACCCATGTCTCCAATTAAAAAATAGTTACATGAATATTATGTTAAGGTGAATGATGCATTTACCATGAGGATTTACAAGTAACTATAGTGATGCCTAGAAAGGAGATTTAGCCCAGAATCCATAGCTAGCATCAGTCAATTTGGATGTTACTTTATTAAGTTCTCATCATTTTCTTATTTGTAGTTTGCAACATTTGATGGATTTCCCTTCAAACTACCAAGTATCCAAGTAACATGATCATGTTGATCAAGATTATATGAAAAGCTCTATAAGTGAACACATTGAGCAAAATCTTGAAGAAGAAAGACTATGAATTTCCCATGAGAGTTGGAGCCTTCACCTGTGACACCTGGTTCGATGCCAAGAACATGATGAAGGGTTTTGAAAGGAAATATAAGTTGGACATGTATGAAGTCTTGAGGCTTATGTTCAACCTAAATGGGTATGTTAAATATTTCCTACATATTATGAGTGTAATAAAACACATCACTACCATTGAGGATTATTGGGCCAATTGCAAAGATGAGTTTGAGAGCTATGATCAAACCTTTTGCGAGGTTGATAGTTGATGAAGTGAATATGTATAAGGTAAAGATTGATATAGATGGAATAAAAGATGATGGTCAAAATATGTATAGCAATACTTATTTGACCAAGCCGAGGAACACTCAAATAAGTTCAGAACCATTTGAAGATGTTATGGAGGATCTAGGTATAATGATGGCTAGAATCTACAAGAGAATTAGAAAGTGGGTCAAGTGGCCATGAAAAAACAAAATAGGAGAAAAGTCATGCCTACCTAGTCCTCCTAAAATGTGGTTGCACCTTCATCTTCTCAAAGTGATGCTTTAGGCACAATCCTATACCTTACTCAAGGACCTACTCGACTAGCTGGAGGAGGTGATTAACCTCCTAACAAGAACATACCCCTTGATAATTTTATTTAGGATGGTTTAGTTCCTATGATTGAAATAGAGATAGAGTGTTATGACTATTATATCTATATCTAGCACTGATACTAAAAATAATGTCAAATATCTACAACATGAGGATTGATATTTCTTTATTATCACTTTTTAACATTTTCATATTAAAAAATGATAAGAAAATTCAATTTAGAAATAGGGATAAAAAAGGTATTAGTATTAGGTTACAAAAAATAATCATTAGACAATTTAAACAAAAACTTGAAACAAAAACTTTTAAACCAAGAAACCTTGTATTTTTATAATGGATAATGTCAATATGATTATTGGATAAATTCCATAATTCTACATGATCTAATGGATTTCCTAATAATAATAGGGAAGCACAAGAAAAACAAGGGTAATTCACCTCCCTTTTCAACACTTGCACATTTATAAGAACTATGTCCCCACTATGTTCAAGGGAAGACTCAAACAAAATGTTGAAAAATAGATTCCTTTAGTGTGATATGTGATTGATGAAATGTAAACATTATTATAATTTGATTAACTTTCTTAATTGGAAAATATGCAAAAAGAACTTGAAATCATATAATGTTGAGAAGAAAAGTACAAAATTGGAAAGTAGATCTTAGATTTGACTTGTGGTTGAAACCATAAAAATATTTAGGAGTCAACTTTAAAAATGGAAAGATATTCCATTAAGGAATATATAATTCAATATATATTATAAATGCAAACTCTAATCTTGACTGTGATTCTCAAATCCTAATACTAAATAGTAAAATTGAATCCTAAGCTAAAACATTACCCTAAATGATAAAACATAAATGTAAATGTTAAATAATAATCTTAAAAGCTAAAATATAATAGTAAACCTAACCTTAATTTAACCCTAACACAAATGTTAACCTTAATAATAACACTAAATCTAATTTAAGCCCACATATTCACCTTAATCATAACTATTACCCTATATCCTAGATGTCATATCCTTGATCACAATTCTTTCCATAATTATATGATGCATTGTAACTTTAACACTAAGAATAACCCTAATCCTAATTATTTATCTATCAAGAGATTGGCAATAAAATTGTCCATAACACTAATCCAAATGTTAACCCAAACATTAAGTGTGATGTAAACTATGACCTCAACACAAAACTCTAAACTTTACTGGACAATATATTCTATAAAATTTTATATTAGTTTAACTAATTTCTTACAACGTTGCCACTACTATTCGAAATTATATACTCTCTTTAAACAATGCCAAGATGTATCAAGGAATTCATTATTTTTTGTCATTCACCTTTACTAAATAAAAATTAAAAGTATTCAATATTTTGATACACCTTGGAATATTGTATATAGATTATAAAATTCCTAGTTTTAATGAAATTGAATTGGCTTATTATCTTTTTGTTTGAATGAGGACATGAATTCTTAGCAAAAATATGTGTATAACAAAACAAATACTTGGACAAAAATACATAAATATTTGATTACTAAAAGTGGACACAAATACATAAATACATAAAGTGGACATTCACAAGAAGTACAATAATAAATTTATTACTAAAATTGAATATGTTAAAATTTTAATTTTAGAAATAATATAATTTAAAGAAGTAACTATTTTTGAAGCATGACTTTAAAAAATAATCATTTGATCCCTTTATTTTAATCTCAAATTGATTTGTTGTCATGAATTTGATAGGTTAATTTCTTGTCATCATTTTGATAGGTCATAATGTTCATTGGTTTGAGATATGTTATCATATAGAGTGTGATTTAAGAGATTATAATCCTACCCTCTTCAATTAATTCTTTCAATTGGAACTTTAAAAGTTAAATCATAATCTTGTACAAAAAATGTTTGATTTTAGAAAAATTTGAGATATTGTATACAAAAGAAGTTTAATAAAACATTATAAGATTACCCTTTAAAATAACATAATATGAGACTCTATTTAATTATTAGGTCCTAATAAAAATATCTAAACTATGACACTCAACAATAAATATCCCATAAGATGAATACAAATATTGTGGTTTTATAATGAGAATATCTAGATCTAATAGGGTTTGATTTGAAAGAAATTTGAAGGTCATGCATTCTTGACTAAAGGTACTACTTGAAAGACTCACCTCCAAGAAAAAATCCATTACTATTCTTGATTGACAATAGAAGAAGACCATTTATGCTCATAAGAAACAAGTTATTGTGGAGCACTCATTGTTAAGAACATATAGCTCCTCAAAAAAACACAATCATCATATCCCTTGCTGACATAATAATAAGTACAATCCTTATATAATATTTTATTAATCACAACACTTATTACTAATTTTTTAAATGGATTTGGTATATTTACTTAATGCAACTTCATTTTTACATATGCATAACCTATGAAAGCCTTAATGGTTCAGACCTAAACTACACATCATTATCTAGTTGGTAGTAAATGGATCATTATTAAGAAAATATGGGTTCATATAAAAAAAAATTATTAATGAAATATAGAGGAATGAATGTGATTCAAAATATATATAATTTAGATCTAACAAAATAAGAAACTAATATTTTTAAGGGTATTATCATATAATAATTCCTCCTTCTTATAGAGATCAAGATTCCATGATGAAGTTGGACACACTTTTACTGATTGAATCAAGAAACATTCCAATATTACTTGATGACATACAAATTACTAAAATCCATGTAGAATATTTTTTTTACTCATGACACTTATTAGCACATTTTTAAATGGAGTTGGTATGTTCAATTAATCTTGGGAGCAACTTCATGTTTACAGATGTCTAATCTAGGAAGCCTCAATGCCTTTTATGTATCTACACCTCATGATCTGATTGGTAGTAAATGGATCTTTGATTATATATATATATATATATATATATATATATATATATATATATATATATATATATATATATATATATATATATATATATATATATATATATAGAGAGAGAGAGAGAGAGAGAGAGAGAGAGAGAGAGAGAGAGAGAGAGAGAGAGATGTGATTCAAAATACATCAAATTCAGTTATAACAAAATAAGAAACCAATATTATTGTGGATATTATAATATAAATAATTTATTAGAGAGACTATGAGCCCATCATGAAGTTGGATACACTTTTATGGATCAAACTGAAAAACTATCCAATAACACATGATAATGTTATAACTTGAAAAATAAAGAAAATGATATCAATTTCATATCAATAGGAAACTGTTGTAATGACTTGATATTGAAATGACATAATACAACATAAAAATGAGCCTTCTTTACATGGCCAAGCTGATAATATATTAACAAATACACCTTCTATAAATATTAAAGATATGATACAATATAATAAATTCATAAAGAAAATATTAAATAATACATTTTCATCTCTTTTCTAGAATGCTTTCTATGAGTAACTGTCTTGACCTTATGAAGTGGGAGAGAGGGCAACAAAGGGCCTAGGGTTTCTAGCTTGGATGCTTATGATTGAGAGGGCAAGGATTCTCAAGTGGATGAGGATAATGGATGGGGGGCCTCGTTTGTGTTGGATTCCTTTAGTTTTGTTGGGTGTGGTCATGTTTTGAGGGTGGATCTCATTGGTGCACGATGGAGTGATTTTTCTAGTATTCAAGTGGGTGTTTGTTGCTAAAGGATGCTTTTCTTCCAGTGGGGTTTGGTTCTTATGGGTGGTGTTTGGAGATGGAAGGACCCATGTTGGTGCTTGGGGTGTAGTTGGGTTGTGCACTGGTTGGACCTCTATAAGGGGTTAGGGTTTGTTGGTGGAGGTGTTTTTTGCTAGAACCCATGTTCCCCACTTTGGGTTTTGGATGTATGTGGTCTTTTCCCCCAAGTGTGCTACTAGTATCTACTTCCTATGGGATCTCTTGTATTTGGATTTTCTCAAAGATGAGGATATAGATGGGATTTGGTTTGGAGGGCTATGTGTAGTGGCTTCATTGACATTTTTTTCCCCTTGGGGCCTATTGTTATGGCTCATGGGCCCCATGTGAACCTAGGGTTTGTATGGGCTTGGAAATTGATAGTCTAGTATATAGGGGAAATGTGGTCCATGCCCTTGGTGCTAGTTCTATTGACAAGGGTGTTTTCCCTAGATGGATTTTCATTTTCAAGGGTTTTACTATTGATAGCTCCCCTTGGCTGGACATTTTTGTCCATCATTTGGGGCTTCTCTTGCCCCTTCGTATATATTGCTTTGGGGATTCCTTTGGATGCTAATGGACTGAAATGAATGCTTCCTCTATCTGGGACTCAAATCTGGTTAAGGCAATTATTTTGGAGTCTTGGATACATGTGTGGTGCAGGTTTTCTCTCTCCTATTCTTTCACTTTTATACTTCTTATTGAGCTAGAGGCAAAGGTTATGGAGGTAGCTACTTGCTAGAAGAAAGTGGTTGCGAATGTGTTCAACGGGTACTCTCTCATTGTTTGTTAGTATCTCTTTCCTATTGTAAGAGATATGGTTGGTGAGAGCATGTATGGATGACGTACTTCAAGTGGTGATGAAAGGATGACTCTGTAGCTAAACACTTTAGTGTGGACATGTGTTTTATGTCCTATGGAGAAGGCCTGGGTCTTACTCTTGGCTTCTATGTTTGTTGCTCCTATGGAGTTGGAGCAATCTCTTATTGAGGTGGAGATCATATTTGGGCATTGGGAAGAAGAGGAGACTCCTATTGATATACTAAATACTTGTGCTACTTTTAGTAGTGTTGTTAGTAGAGGAAGGGGGAGTTCCTCTTACCTTTGGGGCTTGATTTTCGTCCTCTCTGCTCCTCTATGTATGGTGTTTTGGGAGTTTGTGTGTTGGAAGACTTTTGACTATGTTTTCCAAGGTCAGAGCCTTGCCTAGAACTATGGTTAGATGATATGCATTGTTTTTGCCAAGGCTAGAGGTACAATCATGTTTGGTCCTATTTCTTTTCTTATTGTTTTGATAGGTGTAGATGGCCTGAGTTTGTTCATTTTTTTCTTATGGTGATTTACTGTCTTACTTTCTCTTGTGATCGAGTGATTGCTGGAAGTTTTAAAGGGTATGCTCTGGTCCTTTGTTGGTTTTTTTGGTTTAAGTTTGCAGCTATTATGGGGGCTTGTACCAAGTCTTTCATTGTTAGCATTGACCATGGTTTGTAGGTTAGTTACTTGTGGACCTTTGTCTCTGATAGAGGGAGATCTAGGTTGTTTGGATCTTTCTAGTGTTTTGTTTGTACTTTGGGTCAGTACCCATTCAATATTGGTTTTCTTAATAGAAAACTTGAACTTATGAATAATATTGAATTATAAATTTCACAAATGACAATTACTTTATATTGACACAAGCACATCCATAATAATTTGCTTTTATTTTAATCTATTAAGATGCTCTAGTAATGTGAAGCAATGGGAAAATAAATAGCAACATTAATATAGATGGAAAATATAACATTATTGTAAATTAGAAATGATAGTGAATTCGCTTAAAAAAATTATCATACTATAAATCAAGTTTCATGTAAAAATGTCAAAAACCATGCACAAGGAGAAACAAACAAATGAGAAACCCAAATATGGACTTTGCAGATTGCAATGTCATTTGTCAACTTTATAAAGGGTTACATATTAAATTTTACATAAGTCACATGCCAAATTTTTTTGTGGCATTAGTGATAAGTAGGTGGAATTTGTGGTCATTGTCTGATCATTGTACCCACATTGCCTATAATAATTAATTTATCTTCTAACATCATCCATTAAAAAAGTTCATCAGATTATTTTAAAATTCTCTAATAATCTAGAAATGATGGGTCCTGCCTAATGTATTTTTGAATACCTGTTTACAATCATGTTTAAAACATCAATTTTTCTGATGCAAAGATTAAAAAAACCAGTCATATAGGAGGAAAAATATATATATAATATATGAAAAATGCAATTATGAGCTCTACATATTGCATTATCATTCATCAAATTTATAGAAGATTACATATTAAATTATACAGAAATCACAAGCCAAAATTTATTGCAGCATTAATGATAACTAGGTGCAAGTAAAAGGAATGATCAGATTGGTGATTGGATCGGTATATGAAAGCTTGTGCCCACATTGTCAATGATAATTAATATATCTTCTAACATAGGAGAGTACAATAGCTTTTAAGGCTTGAAAGATAAGAATTGAGCAACGAAATATAAAGTGGGTTTAAAAGGGGCAGGAAACTTAGATAAAAGTGGCATCATTTTGAGGAGAAGCACTGCAAAGTATATAGGTTTAATAGAATGAAACGAACATTGCGCTGAGGATGACTTTGTCGAAGTAAATCATCGTTAACATAGGGTGACGGAGGAAATCGATATGGTCAATCTCAGAAGCAGCATAAGTATTGGATTAAAGAACCTAGTGCTCTAAACAACCTCTAATATATTTGGAGGTGGTCCCAATAGTTTGGGATAACGACGCTCTACTACCAAGTTTTGTATATAAATACAAGCGTTCTGTCAGTCCTGCCTACTCTGAATCCAATTCTAACCATTAAAACCTCAAATAATACTCTATTTAATGTTAGTCTTTCGCTTATCATGATGCAACATTAATTAAAATTGTTTATATGACGGACCATGTCAAAAGGCTTGTAGATCACAATCAAAACAAAACAGTGGAAGACCATTCCACAACTCCTGTGGGACACAAGAGAGCAATGTTTTAAGAGTATTCAATAATGAAACAAAATAAAAAATGAATGACGTTTTATAGAAGGCGACATTCAAGGAAATTGGAAAACATTGTTAGTGCGCATTAAAGTGGATATGATTTCATGATCTTATGCTAAAGATTAAATATTCTAAATATATGAAAGAACGATATTTCCATAGGTTCAACATCAAAACCGGACGAAATCGAGTGTAGTGAACATAGATTACAACTGATGTTCTCTTTAGTGCTGCAAACAACCTTCACTATCTGAAGAAGGACGTTCCCACTTGAATGTAAAGCTTGCTAAATTACAAGATATTTGCCAATAGAAGGACATACCTGAAAAGCACCCTCTCGCTATAAATACAAGACATAAGATTGTGCTCTGTCCTTCCGCAGTGATGGAACATGAATAAGCGCATCTGAAACATGGAGAGTGCTTGCGCCTCTGTGACGAAATGCGCTCGAGTTGCATCCTTGGCCTTGAAGGACGGAGATTTCTGAACAAAAACAGAGATTAACACAGCAGAAAAACTCAGGAAATGAGCCACAACATATCAATCCAAACTTGAGCGCTGAAAAACTCCAGGCCCAGCCAGTCTATTTATAGCTGAATGTACAGAGCATTCTAGAGAAGAGTTTGGTAATGTTTTTAATGAGAGTAGTTGGCAGTTGGAAGGATGGCCGCCTCTAGAAACATCTTGGTCGGTGCTGACCATACTGTGCGGTGTAATTAATTTATGTTGACATCCCCCCTAAATTAATTACAATAGCTATACTAAATATCTACTATGTAAATATCCCCCCATAATCTACATATGATGGGTCCCGGCCTAAAGCCTTGTTAGGTACCCATTTACAATCTATTATCTCTTAAATACAATGGTTGGAATTCATAAGAATCCCCCCTGAATGACAACCATGAGACAATTATGTCACTGCTCTTAAGCCCAAAAGATGTCGAAGAGATACAAACTTGGCTTCACTTAAAGCCTTGGTGAATAAATCAGCAATCTGGTCCTCTGTCTTGCAATATTGAAGATGAATCACTTGTTGTTGGAGGAGATGCCTGATATAATGATGATAGACTTCAATATGTTTGGTGCGAGCATGGAATATGGGATTCTTAGACAATGATATGGCACTTTGATTGTCACAAAGAAGTAGAGAAGGCCCTGCATGATGTTGCTTAAGGACTGATAGAATAGCTCGTAGCCAAGTGATTTCTTTTGCTGCTTCGTTTGCCGTAGTATATTCAGCTTCTGTAGTGGATAGAGCTATGGTAGATTGCTTTTTACTGCACCAAGAAATGGGACTTGCACCAAGATAAACAACATAACCTGTAGTGGACTTACGATCATCCATGCTTCCTGCCCAATCTGAATCTGAATAGCCAATAAGGGAAATACCTCCATGAAATGAATAATAGATGCCCATTGTTAAAGTGCCTTTCACATATCTTAGTATTCTTTTAGCAGCTATCCAATGTGGGACTTTAGGGGAGCTCAAAAATCTGGAAACCACACTAACTGCAAAAGAAATATCAGGACGAGTGTGTGTTAAATATACAAGACTACCAACCAATTGCCTATATAAGGTAGGATCAATATCTTCACCTTCCATGTCCTTGCTTAATTTCAATCCTGAAGCAATTGGAGTAGATACACTTTTACAATCCGTCATTCGAAACCTCTTCAATATGTCTAGGGCATACTTAGTTTGAGAAAGATAAAATCCATCATCCTTTTACCATACTTGTATACCAAGAAAATAGTGTAGAAAACCAAGATCTGTCATCTCAAATGTATTTTGCAAGCTTAACTTTATGTTATTAATTTTATCCATGCTGTGTCCTGTGATAATAAGATCATCAACATAAAGAACAATGATTATGATATCACCACTAGAAAATTCCTTCACATACAAATTTGGATCATGAGGACTATTATGGAAGCCTTGAATTTGAAAATATTCATCAATTTTAGCATACCAAGCCCTTGGAGCCTGTTTGAGACCATATAAAGACTTCCTTAATTTGCAAACCAAATGTTCTTTCCCTTGTATTTCAAATCTTTGTGGCTGAGTCATATAAATCTCTTCATCAATTTCACCATTCAAAAATGCATTTTTAACATCCATTTGGTGTAAAGGCCACTTAAAATAAGCTGCTAATGCTATAATAACTCTAACAGTACTAATCTTTGCTACAAGGGCAAAAGTTTCTATGTAATCAATCCCTTCTTTTTGTGAATACCCTTTGGCTACAAGTCTTGCCTTATGTTTTTCAATACTCCCATCTGACTTGAACTTGGTCTTATAAACCCACTTATTGTTAACCACATTCTTACCTTTTGGCAACTCTACCAATTCCCAAGTGTTGTTCTTTATCAAAGAATCATACTCATTTTTCATAGCTTCTTCCCATTCATGTTTTCCTTTGGCCTCTTCATATGTTTGAGGATCATTAGTTTTCATTATGGTGGTCATTAAAGCATAATTAATTTGACGAGTCCTTCGATAAATTTCTTGAATACTCTTGGTCTTTGGGGAAGGACTAGATTCTTCATCCATGTCAAAGGGTTCCTTAGAACTTTCACCAGTTTCAAAATCATTAGGATCTTCATGATTCTTAATGGTCACGTGTGGAATAGGAGTGGATATTGGCATATCATCAAACCCCTCATTAAAGTTGACATCCCTACTTGTAAACACATCTTCTACACTAGGATCATACAACCTATATCCTTTCCTTTGGTCATGATACCCCGCAAAGATGCACTTAATGCTTTTCTTATCAAATTTCTTTTCTCTAATCTCATCTGGTACATGGGCATAGGCTTCACATCCAAACACTCTAAAATACTTAACATTAGGTTTTCTTCCACTCCAAGATTCTTCAGGGGTAATGTTTTGCAAAATATTTGTGGGAGATCTATTCAAAACATGAGATGCAGTATTAATAGCTTCAGCCCATAAAAATAAAGGAAGATTCTTAGATTGTAGCATACAACGTGCCATTTCCACTAAATTCCTATTCTTCCTTTCAGCAATACCATTTTGATAAGTAGGAGATGATTTCCACAGCTAGTCAAATTGTGATGTGAATATCAGGATTTAACTATGTGATTTTGAGTCAAACTCGATGACCCATGTTTCATGAGTAGTGATTCAACATGAATCCATCTCTCATGAGAATAAATGGAACACTTAGCACTCATTGGATCTAGGTGATGCTCAAAGGGGTGAAGCACCGGGACTTCCCGGGAGGTCACCCATCCCAGTACTACTCCAGCCTGAGCGCGCTTAACTATAGAGTTTCCTCTACAGTTAAACCCAAAGCTTGCAACCCCATTTGCAAAACCTTCACCAAGTGTTGTGCCTTATGAACCATTCATTAGAAAGCCCCTTAAGCTCATCAATTGATAAGTAGGAGATGATTTCCACAGCTAGTCAAATTGTGATGTGAATATCAAGATTTAACTGTGTGATTTTGAGTCAAACTCGATGACCCATGTTTCATGAGTAGTGATTCAACATGAATCCAGCTCTCATGAGAATAAATGGAACACTTAGCACTCATTGGATCTAGGTCATTTTGTTGAGGTGTATATCTAATAGTCATCTCTCTTTTGATCCCATGATGCTCACAAAATGATTTGAACCTATTGTTTACATATTCTCCACCATTGTCAGTTCTAATTCTTTTGATCTTATTTCCACTTTCATTTTCCACAAGAGCTTTAAATATTTCAAATTTGTTAAACACTTCGTCCTTTTGTTTCAAGAAATAAACCCAATTTTTTCTTGAAAAATCATCAATAAATGTCAAGATATACCTAGCTCCTCCCTTTGATGTTGGATTCATAGGACCACACAAATCACTATGGATAAGTTCTAGACTTTTCTTTGCTCTCCATCTAGACCTCTCAAAAGTGTATCTATGTTGTTTACCAACCATGCATCCTTCACACACATTTGTATTTAATTTTATCCAAGGTAATCCATCAACCATATTCATCTTTGAAAGCATAGCCAAACTTTGATAATTTAAATGACCATACCTTTGATGCCACAACTCACTTAAGGATGATCTTGTAGTGATATAAGCCTTCTTAGCAACACTAGCTTGAAATCTATATAATCCATCATTCTCAACTCCTTTAGCAACTATTTTGTATCCATCATTAATATTCTTGATTAAGCACTTATCTGAATAAAACTCCACCTTATATCCATGTTGAGTTATTTGACTCACTGATAGAAGATTTTTAGCCAACCTAGGTACAAAATTCACATTAGTTATCTCTAAATTTTTACCATCATTACCTTTTATTGAAATTGTACCTATTCCTTCTATGTCATGTGAACTATCATCACCAGGAAATATTTTTGCACCTCTTGTCGCTTCTAAAGAGCTAAAAATATTTTTGTTGTGAGTTAGATGTTGGCTAGCTCCTGAATCAATATACCATGCATTAATTGAATCACCTTGAGCAGCCAAAGAAGCTATCATTATATGATGATCACCCTCTTCTTGAACAAAATTTGATTGCCTTCTTTGATTAAATCTTTTTTGCCATTTCTTAAAACATTGATCACTTTTATGCCCTTCTTTTCCAAACTTAAAACATTTGATAGTATTTTCTCCTTTGAAATTATTATTGTAATTTCTCCCTTCATTTTGTGGCCTTTGATAATTTTGCCTATTTTGATTATCTCTTTGTTGAGACCGTTGTCTTTGACCATTTCTATATTGATTCCCTTGATTAGGTCTTTGATTTTGATTATAATTCTTGTATTTCCCTCTAGCTACAAATGCTTGACTCTTGCTAGACTCACTTGTAAACTTGTGAAGCCTTTCTTCTTCATTTAACAAAGCACCATAGACTTCTTGCAATTTTATATTTTCAAAATTTTCAGTTAATTCTAAAGTGCGAATGAAATTATTATACTCCTCTGGAAGACTTTCAATTAAAAATTCTATAATTTCATCATCTTCATACTCAACCTTCATCATTGCAAGCTGATTTCTTAGGTTTTTCAATCTAGCAATATGATCATTCATGCTATCTCCTTCTTTCATTTTCAAATGAGTTAATTGCCTCTTAATATCCATTTCTTTTAACTTACTTGTTCTTTCATACATTGTTTGTAAAGTTTCCCATATTGCCTTTGGTGTTTTTAGACCTTGAACATGAGGCCTAATCCCTGGACTAATTTGCCACAAAAGTGTAGCACGTGCATTCATATCTTTTTTATTCCATTTATCAAGTTTATCTTGATCCTTAGGTTCTTCTTCTTTGACTAGTTCCCATAAATCTTTCATTTGTAAAATTAACTCCATCTCACATTTCCAATTAGCATAATTTGATCCATCCAATTTTTCACTAACCACAAGACTAGACATCTCATTGGCAGCCATAGTTAAATTCCAATCAATCACCGACACACATGCACATAATCACATAAGCATCAAGCAAAGACCATGCCTTGATATTGGCCTTCTTAAGAAGCTATCAAAACAAAAGACTTCTAAAATTACCACTTTCAACTTCCCACACAAATCTTTCAAAGTGCTCTTTATAATAATATCTTTCAAATGTACTTGATTACTATATCACCAAACAACCATTAAACACACACAATTTGTATCTTCAAATGAAATAGTCTCAATAACATATAGTATCTCAAAAGATTAGTAAAATAACAAAAGCATACAACACTCGAACTGTGTTAAAAAATCTCCGCAGAAGCTTAACAAATAGTAAAATTTTGCCCTGAACAACAACTTGTTTCTCCAATATTCTATAAATCAAACTATTCTCCAACTGCACCAACACACATATCTATTCATCAAAAATGTTTAGCTGAAATCAAACGTACCTTCAGCACTTTCCTTGATTCGTTTAATTCTCCCTCAGCTCACAGTGCAAATTGGTATTCACTAATCGCCAATGCAACTCTATAATGGGGGGCAACCTTCTCACAGCGATCTTCCTTAACACAATCTCCTTTCTTCACACTGATCACAATCTTTCAATCATGGCTGTGATACCATGAACAAAAACAGAGAGATTAACACAGCAGAAAAACTCAGGAAATGAGCCACAACATATCAATCCAAACTTGAGCGCTGAAAAACTCCAGGCCCAGCCAGTCTATTTATAGCTGAATGTACAGAGCATTCTAGAGAAGAGTTTGGTAATGTTTTTAATGAGAGTAGTTGGCATTTGGAAGGATGGCCGCCGCTAGAAACATCTTGGTCGGTGCCGACCATACTGTGCGGTGTAATTAATTTATGTTGACAATTTCAAGCTCTACAGGAGCCTCATCGACGACCTCTTAAGACCTATTGAATCTGAAGAGACATCAATTGTATATATTTTGTTTTTGGACATCGAAGGGCTATTTATATATATTGTATTGACCTGATGGCGTGTCGGTGTCTACTGACCAGGTGTGACCACATTCTGATCACAAGAGGGTGTGAAAAATGGTTATAAATATTGAATTAGCACCTTCTGTTATTATTTCATAAGGTGGACTGTCAAGCACCCAAAGGCGGTGTGGCTAAGAAAATCCGTATTTTAGCTAATACTAACATTAAATAAAAATCCAAACAGATTTGAGAGATTCCCGAAGAAGACAAATGAGAAATGTCAGAATACCAGACAAGGGTTCCGAAGAAACATTTACGAACCACAATGTATGGAGCGGGAAATTACCTACCGTGCACATCAAGTGGCATTCAAACAGAATGCAAAATAAGGATGTCCAAACTCGTTCAAATTTAGAATTAATAGTTTTCATAAAGCTATTTTAAGAATTAATAGTAATTAACTCATATATATTATGGTAATTTGGTGTGTCGGTGATTTTGTTAAAGAATTTCTTAATGCACGAGGAAGTAGACTCTACAAAAGTAAATATTGTACTTGTTTTAGATATTGCCTAGAAAAAGAATACTTAACTTGCTGTTTAAACTACTGTTACAGCAGTGAGCTCTAGCTTCTCCATCCTAGGATTCATAGACTTGATGAGGAGTTTTGAAAGTTAGAATATATATATATATATATATATATATATATATATATATATATATATATATATATATATATATATATATATATATATATATATATATATATATATATATATATATAATGAAAGAGAAGCTACAGAATAGGAAGCAGCAGCAGGCAGTAAGGATGTAATTGATCCGTATGTGATATGAATAAAAGGAATTGTGTTTGTGTGTAAATTATTAATGTTTCATTTGTGTTCTATTTGTTTAGATCTCACATTCTACACATAGTTGGAAGGGTTGTTAAATCTAGAATTGTTTGATAAATGACCTGAATTCCTTTTACACATAAGTTTTAAAAAAATGTTCACTTTTTACATGAAATATATTACAAAAACTTATCTTTCTTTGAGTGTGCATGAAAATATGAATCAACTTATTATATGACCATAATTACCATATGACCATAAAAGCCCAAGCTATAAGAAAAATAATATTTCATAATTTATTAAAGAGCACGTGCAATAATTATCACTCCTTTTCACTTTTAATATAGAAGCCTAAAACCAATTGCACCAACAATAATCATGCTAGAGTTATTGGTTCTCCAGTATCAATAGTGCTTTGCTTGTGCACATAAGTCTTCAAAATGATGGCCATATATTCACTCTCAAATTCTCTCTTGACCCTTATACTTATATCTAGAAAAAAAATGAATTCATCTAATACTTATTCTTTCACCAAAGAAATATGTCATCTAGGTCAAGCATTCAATGACCCAAATCACTCTGTTGAGTTTTTCGTCTCTTGCAAGAATAACTTTAGTGGCTAATATTTGTCAATTGGCTAATCTCACTCATCAAAGACCCCAAAATTGGCTAATTTTTTTGAACTTTTGGGGTGTCCATGTCACCTACACTTTACCAAGATTATGTCCCATACTTAGGTTAACCACCAATAATAATATAGAAGTATTTATATTGTAGTGATGACTTCGCTGATGGAATCTACTTTTTCTTTTTAGTAAATTAAATATTTTTTCCTACCATTTTCAAGGCTTGTCTTAATTGATGACCATATTCGTCAATATTTGGTAAAAATTTAGCTCACACCACAAATTAAGTAAGTAGATTTGACATGTATATCTATCCTAAAGACTTTTAATGAAACTTTCTATCCTTTCTCACTTTTCCATGAAATAGATTTGATTGGGGACACGTGTCTTTACTTTGGGAACTCTCTTCAAAATTTGGTATCCTTTTGAAAGTTTGGCTTTGGATAGGATTTAGGCCATTGATTTAGGATCATCAATTTAGGATCATCCAATGGTTAAGAATAATAGGTACACTTCCCAAAACCACCAGTCATTAATTTGGAAGAAAACTATAATGATAAAAGTCATCTAAGGTTAACCCCAAAGTTTTTATAATTAATTAGGCTCAATGTAATAATAATAATAAAATAATTGTTTCTAGGTATGTGTACTTCTTTTCATGATTCTCATAAATAATGAAAGAGTCACTAGATTTTATAGAATTTTTATATGATTGAAAATCAATCGCCAATAAAATTTTTTTCCCCCTTAAACTAATGTTCAATTCACCAAAATTTTATACTATTTTTTAAAGGAAGGTTTCTTAAAATGGAATTATTGTTCATATATATATATATATATATATATATATATATATATATATATATATATATATATATATATATATATATATATATATATATATATATATATATATATATATATAATGTAGAACCCTTGTTATACAAAAAAATAAATTTGAAAGAACATTTTTAGTCTAATTAATAGTTCTTATTGATTCAATTCCACACAACAATGGTAATATCTCTATTCTAACTGATCATACCTCATTTACATCACCCATATCATTGAGTTTAAACTAATATTTTAAAGAAAATACTTTCACTCAGTATTGATAATGCTGATTAATAAATAAGCAAAATCCAAAACGAAAGCCACAATAGATATCATACATAATACTTTGTTTTGAATGATATGTTGTCTTGATTGATGTTTCCCTTCAAATTGTAGACAATTGTAATAAGAATCTATAGAATAAGTTTCAAATTCTCCCAGCACAATAAAGAAGTCACATCAATTAGTGAGATTATGATACATCAACTATATTTACAAATATGCCTTCCTGACTACCAAGAAAATAAATTATTAATGTCTAATAACACTACTAAATTTAACATTTAAAAAGCAATGAGAGCCAAACTAATAGTCCCCAATGAAAATATTTTATCTTTAAATATGTTTGCAAATACTAATATTTCTTTAGGAGCATAAAATACAATTCTCTATTAGGAAGTCCTTCTGTATATTAGACTTTGATATATCAAATAGTGGACATAATAGAACCTAATAGAAAGGAAACAATATTCTTCTAAAATTAAGATAATCATGAAGTAAATTCAATGTCACAAATGCAACAAATGTGATGAAACCTTATCTCTTGGCTCGACGATTTTCCTTCTCTTATAAACAAGTGTCATATAGTGGCTTATGACTTGCCTTTACCTTTTATATGAATATAGTTTTATTTTAATAAATTTATTATAGTTTATAAAATATTTTAATTAATAAATATATTAGATAATTATAGTTTTCTATAATGATATTAATTATAATTTAATTTTAAATTTTATTTATAAATATATATGTTTATTCTATATATGTCATTGATAATACTATATTCGAAATATATTAGAATATGAAAATAATAATAGTTTTATAATAATAATATATAATGAATCATTTACATTAAAAAAAATTAAACATTAATAAATCATATTCACCTTAATAAAAACTAACTCCTAAAAAATATTTAGTTTTACAATCCACCCGGCCAATATAAGAGCTAAATGAATTGAATCAATCACATCTTAGACAAATATTTGTTTCAAAAAATTCTAATGTTAACAATCATGCATTTATGCTATGCAACATATTAGTTTGATAAAAAAAATTAAAATCAATTATTTTTTAAGTAGTAGAAACTAAAAAATTTAATGACGCGTTAAAGCATACAATCTAAAATGTATTACAATAGTACATAGCCTACTAGTAGGTACTAAAAAGAAGCACAACAATGATCCACAAAATGAATTAAAAAAATGCAAAATGAACACATCAAAGTGAAAATTATACAATGTCTTGGGAAAAGAAATATTGTATACTTAAAGTATAGATTGTTTGAAGGATAAAATTTATATGGTTTTTCTTTTTTATGAATAAATAGTAACTTGGTACTGCATTGTATTGAATGCAACAAGATAAATTATTTTTGGAAATATTAAAATATTCTTTTAATTATTTAAGTAAATTTATAATTTTAATTGTAGATTGTTTCATAATTTTAAATGAATTTATTAATTTGGTTTTTTTTTTACATTATATTTATGTTGTAGATCATTAAAAAAATTATAATTAAAAAAATTTACACTATTTTAAGAACATCGTAACATTATATTTCATATTATTCATGAATTAAAAATAAATAAATATAACATTTATAAAGGTGCTTGTATACAAAAATATATAGTTATGGTTTCATTTTACATATTAATAATTAAAATAAAAAAGAAATAAATATAATAATTATATATCTGTAAATATTTTACTTACCTTGTTTAAAAATGTTTATAATTTATCATGATTACTTAAAGAATAAATTGAGTGTTAAAATCTTGTTAATTTGTTATTATAAATAATTAGTAATAATACTTTTTAAAATTATTAAAATAATAAAAAATAATCTTCATCATATATATCCTTTCATAATATTTCTTTTAGATATTGACATGAGCATACAATAATATATTATTATTAAAATGGTTTAAAATATTATTTTCTAAATATAGAAAAGGTTGTTAAATAAAATCATTTCAAAGTACCTAAAAGATTATAAATTTCTTAAAATAAAAAATATTTTAAATCTAAATTATATTAATCCCACAAATAATTTATACCACAAACTTATTTCTTTGGACAATTCATTGTCCTAATTGGGATACGTAGGATGGTAAGTAAATCATTTCAATGCCATCTTACTTGAAGGACACATATATCTTGTATTTCTTAGTTGTCACTTGGCAATGTTGTGAAAACAGTTTAAAAGGAAAATCTTCAGAAAAGTATTTATTGTAGTTTATTTCAATATTTATTGCATGAATGGGTACAAATAGTTCTTGTAGTTTATTTTAGTATCTATTGTATGAGCAGGTAAAAATATTCGGAAAAGTGTTCATATGAATAATAAAAAATTATGGGGTAAGTGCAAGAATTTGGGTCTCACTTTTGGGTAAAAAGTGGAAGTGGTTTTCCTCTTTTGAAATTTCTTAAAAGTATTTATTGTAGTTTATTTCAATATTTATTGCATGAATGGGTACAAATAGTTCTTGTAGTTTATTTTAGTATCTATTGTATGAGCAGGTAAAAATATTCGGAAAAGTGTTCATATGAATAATAAAAAATTATGGGGTAAGTGCAAGAATTTGGGTCTCACTTTTGGGTAAAAAGTGGAAGTGGTTTTCCTCTTTTGAAATTTCTTGTCAATTGATGTCAAAATTTGAGTCATTTAGAGTTTCAATATAAAAATATTCATAAATAAAGATTGTAGTGCTCAGAATCTATTGTTTGAATATGTAATTTATTTGTCTACCCATATGATAGATATTTTTATGGTATGGATCTTTAAAAACTAGTTTTCCAAAATGCTTGTTTCAAGACCATACTGCACTCATGTATGGACACCATAATATAAGAAAAATAAATGTTTTTTTGTAAATCCTTTTAAAGGAAGTTACCTAACACAACAAATATTGATAAAAATAATTTTCCTTAATTTTTAATTATTAATAATTGGCTATAAAGGTAAATTTAAAAACCTTTCATGTACAGACACAATAATTTGATCAAATATATATATATATTTTTTAAAATTCATTTTTAAAAAAACTTCAAAAAAATTGCAGGTAGACTAATGACATATTAATTAATTTAAGAAAAAAATCATAAAATAAAAAAGTTACTAAAATTTTAGTGAACCTCACTATTTTACATTTAGGTACCAGCTCTGATTAAAAAATAAATAAAAAATAGTAAATAAAATCATAACACTATAACATTTATATTTCTAAAATTAGGACATTGAAAAATCTAATGGGTTTTTATTTGGTAAAAAAATTTGATCAGGAAGACCCTCTAAAAATTATGGCAAACCCTTGAATTAATCAGTTGAATGTCTTAGCCAAATCTTGAGAGGTCAAGGCATAGCTTTGGTCTCACCAAGCCTATCCTAAATTGAAGTCCAAGATGGTCAAGAAAAATCATGTCCCATGTTGTTAGAAATGGACACCCATTTTGAAAAGGTATTTTGAATGTTTAAACACATTTTAAATCCCAAAAAATAAAAAAATAAATGAAAATTTTAAAAATAGGTACCCGATTTTTGAAAAATAGGTACCCATTTTTTATTTTCTAAAAATGGGTGCTCATTTTTAAAATATTCAATACTTTTTTTAATTTTAAATGGGCACCTAATTTAAAAATAAAATGTGTGCCCATTTTTTAAATCTGGATCGAATATCCAAGCCTTATATGAGTGCCTATTTTTTCAAAATGGGTGCCCATTTCTAGAAGAGAATGACGTCAATCTGTGACAGTTTGAATTCTAGCTATGTCTATAGTAGTCAAGTTTATGGAATCAACAATAGTTAAACAATCTAAGGGGAAAAGGTCAAAGTGATTGATTAGTTTCATTGGGATGGTAAGAGAATAGTCTAGAATTTGCCAATTCCTCTAAAACAATGAACTTATATAAGGATCATGAGGAGAAACATCTAGAATTTGTGTAATAAATGCCCTTACAAACATTCAATTCAAAAAGTATCATAGGGAGAGGAGACAAAAATTAGGAACTACATTTAGAATGCCAAAAAATCTAGAACAAGAAGCTAGACTCTCTAGACAAACAATATAAGTTTTTCTAAAAAATAAGATTGTCTATCTCTAGTTTCTACATAATTGTTTTTCCTTTCTTTAGGAGAAGAGAGGGATACATGAATAACATTGTCCAACATACTAATATTGATACTCTTCTTAAGGGCAAGAGAAAAAGTAAGAATTTATTGTACTACAAGAATACCAAAAGGAGCACATTTGTGCAAGTTATCAAGCCTTTACTCATGTTCAAGTTGTTCAAGGATGGCATAGCTTCCTTTCACATTGAATACTATAAAAACATAAATGTGGAAGAATCATACTTAGGGTGTGCCATTATCTATGGAAAGGTGTGTCAATTATAAAAAACAAATAGAGATAACAAATGAAACCTATAGAATAAATTTTGAAAAACTTAAAAAAATCATGCTTCTTTCAATATTTCTATTTTTCATTGTGCACATTTATATACATCACTTCCTTTCGACCAATGAATTTACAAATGAAAATCCAATGAGGCTTGATGTGGAACTTCTTAATGTGAAAATTTGAAGATATTTTAGTGCCAAAAAATAGTAGCTTCAAAGGGTGTTGGTTCTATCCACAAGGCTATGTGTTTAACTAAATAATGTATCATTGGCATAATTTATTTAAACTTCAATAGTAAATAAGCTAGGTTTACACAAAAATTATAATGCCCCACTTGGGAACCCAAAAATAATAATTTACTAATATGTTACAAAGTTTACTAAATTAAATTTTTTTTCTAAATTTTATATCAAATAACAATGCGAAAGCAATATACACAAACACAATATTTACACATGCAATTACAATATAGATTTCATTCCTCAAGGGTTCCTTCATGTTGATTGACATTTAATATATTTTTTAATAATTGTTTAAGTCTTAAAACTAAAATGTCCATAAGCATAATAATATAACATATTCATCTCATAATAAAATGCATGAATGTACAACTGATACAATGAAATACATCTAATGGATAGCATCCACTGCACACATCGTAGGGTATATAAGAATAGATAAAAGTAAAAACAAAATACAAGATACATGATAACATATAAATACATAAACTAAATAAAGGTCTCCAAGATAGGGATAAGAATGAAATAACATCATACCATATATCTCTAAAACTAACATATTATGAAATAGACTTAAAAAATTTAACATATATAATATAAAAGAACCTATATGTGGACATTACATCCACCCTCCTAGAATTAGGCTTACTCCTAGAGGCCTATTACTATGACTAGGGTAACAAAATGTCAAAAAATACTATCCAAAAAAAATTACAAAAAAGTTAAATATGTATACACTTTCAATCACTAAGAAGAATATAATTCTAGTTTAAGAAAAAACTAGAATCTATATTGATCCAACATTTATCTATTTAACAATTACATAAAAAAATCTAGACCAAGAAACCATCCCTCCTACTACACTCAAAATCAAGAATGACATCTTAGAATCCTTTAGAAAACATAAGGACACAATGCATAGACATAAAGTAAGATTCTATGAAATAGATGTTATGAGTTTCAAATTTTTACATTAAAAAATCATATCATTCCAAAGTATGTTGCTCAATTAATTGGATCTAAGTGTGATGTAAATAATTTTTTGTTGTTTAATCTTATTACTAGTTTAACTAATTTTTTAACTAATGATGCACAATATTGCTAGAGTTCCTAATGTTGAAACTTGGGCTCTAATACCAAATATAAAACCCTCTTAGGAACCCAACAAAAATAAACCTAATATGTTACAAAGTTTAGTTAATTATTTTTTTTCTAAATTTTATACAATATCAAAGTAATAATGTGGAAGTGATATACACAAATAGAACATTTACATATGTAGTTACAATATAGATTTCATTCCTCAAGGATTCCTTCATGTTAACTCACATTTAAGATCTTTACTTAATTGTTTAGTTATTAAGTACAATAGTGATAATCATAAAAAAATAACTTTTTTTTTTTCGATCAATAAAAGGATGAAGCCATTAATTTATATATTTATAATTTAAAAAGTGATATCCAAAACCCTGTGTTCAAATGGGCATTGGTAGGAAAGAATAGGGAAGAAAACCTCTAGTCTTGCCTGGGGTTGTAGTCCAATATTATTACAAGATTAAAAGGGGCCCTCCCTAGTTACAAAGTTTCATCCTTGGAGAACTTTATCTCTCTAATAAAAACAACTCTGTTACATAAAATCAAACTTTAGCTTTCTATCATATTGAGTTTTAGTGATAGAAAGATTACATGATAAAAAATGAATTGCATATTGTTCTAAAAAGTGATCCATTTGGGGAAAAAAAAAAAAAATCCAAATATTTCACTGAATGAGTGGGAGATAACTAAAGCTAAAGTTTATAATGAGTTATACCTCTATTAGAGAACTACAAGTTTTAAATGCATATGTGGCTAAACTTTTTTATGAAATGACTAATCCTCGACTTCAAATTTATCAATTGGGTTAGAAAGTAGGCAACCAATAGACACTCTTCACAAGCGTGTTATCATTATTTAAAATATAATAATTAAAGTTTTAAAGTGTTTTCTGAAATAAAACATAATGTTCTACTCCCTACTAGAGAAACAAAATGGGAGGTCATAAAAATAGACAGATAGGTTAGAACAAAGCTTAAAATTGTAAAGGTAGTGAAAGATCTAGCTCTATTATTGGCTATAACTATTCTTAGTCTTCTTGAAGCTCCTCACATAGTTCCTAGACTACTTCCTCCATTGTTTCATGAGCTAGAACCTCATTCACTACTATGTAATCTTCTACTTAGTTGAGATTGGTTGGGTCAAAGACCCATAGTAATGGGCCAAGAAACTTAAATTCCTAACAAAGATGGGTCAGGTTTCCCATAAACCATATTTATCTTCTGTGGAGATGACTAGATATGTGGAGATTTCTTCTCCTTTGATATAAATCATCTAGTATTTGGTAGCTAATGGGATGGTTAAGTCCTCTGTAATATTCCATAATGCTTCTTCAAGACCAAGCTAGATACTTGGAATGAAGATCTTGGAACATAGATCCACAACCGTATCATTATCTCCATATACATGGCTGGCTATGGCTATAAAAATGTATACTATATCATTTTTTTATCTCCAATGATTTGGGAAATTGATGTATTGATCTCGAAGAACCTTCATAACCACCCTAATTACAATCTTGCCAGTTTTGTTCACCATTAACCTTAAACATTCTAGCTTGATTGGTTTGTCAAAGGCCATAAGCCTAAAATTACAACAAAGTTTAATGTGGGTATCCATATATTTCGACTCTCTAAGAGATAGTTGCGAAAAATGACACAGACAAGTGGGCTAAACAATCTTAGGTGTTAAATGTAGACATTGGTCAAGCTGCAAACTCACGTGATAATCGCAAACTTTAGGAGCAACAAAAGGGAGTCAAGTAGAACTAAAAAGGTGTCTCAAATGTAACAGAGTGATAAGTAATAGTGGTGATAGGATGTGAAAAGACCACTAAGTCAGATCAAGGGAGATTCCTCTAAGTCTAATTGATAACTATGCAAAATTTTAGTACCATTGGTACCTTTATTAGAAATTTCATCAGCTAGGGTGTTGCCTTCCCTATAAATGTGGTTAAAGGTTATCTACTCCAAATTCTTAATGACATTGAGGGAAAGGTTAAGGAAACTATTTTGTCTCCAATTATGGGTAGCTTTCTTCCTCAAGGCATTGATGACAATCGAAGAATCTCGTTCAATGGAAACACTCTTGAAATTGAATTGGGAGCATAACCAAAGACCTTCCAATAAGGCTTTGAATTCTACAACATTTTTTGTGGTAGGCTTTATCTTCATCAATCTTTCTATTAATATTCTTCCCAAATTATCCTTAATGCAACACTCAATCCCCACCAGTCTTGAATTTCCTTTGGAAGCCCCATTGAAATTGAGTGTAACCCATCTAGCTTTCAGAGGGATCCACACACATTTTTTCCTTAAGGTTTTACTAAAGTTGTCTTCTTTACCATTAAATGGAGGAATTCTAAGTCCAATCCATTTATTCGTCATATAGCCATCCCATGAAGTCATATTATCATTAGTTTGATTTAATTTACTATTCATGGTTTCAATTATTGATTCTTCTATTTTAAGTATAACTTGATTACAAGACATATCCTAACTTTTAAGTATATATATATCTATTTCTCTATTTCTAGATTTCCCATAAAAAAATAGAGGGTGATATAATCCGCAATCCTTTAAAAATATTGTTGAAGTGGAAACTTGTGTAGGTCAAGAGGTGTTTTAAAATTGATTCATGTGAAACCATGGAAATGTTCATCCCTTTATAGAGCCAATCCCAAATAGTGTGGGCAAAATTGCAATGTAAGAAGATATGATTATGATCTTCTTCTGCCTCCTTGCATAAGGGACATCTTGATGGCCCTACATAACCCATACTTTTGAATTTATCTATAGTTAGAATCTTTTTTTGTATTGCTAACAATGAGAAGGTTCTTGCTTTAGGTAGGCATAATTAGTGCTAACAAAGATTAGTTGGTAATAATTTCAAGGTGTTTGACTTAAGTCTAGATAAATATCTATAACCATCTTTAGAATTATAGTCACCAGTCTTAAACCAATCCAAACAAGTTTGTCTCTAGATCAAGACAGGGTAAAGGATCATGAGGCTAGGGTAGACTCTAAAATAGAGAGTTCTTTTGTGAGAATGTCAAAAAATATCAGATTTTTTGATTTCCATCCTTTAGCTGAAGACACATCCTCTTCCCAATAATCCATTAAAAGGGTTCCTATTACCTATGATAAGATAGTCCTAACTTTGGATAAACTTTGTATTTCACAAAGGGGTGGGAATCCTTCCCAAGAATCTGTCCCAAATCTAACATCCCTACCATTTACTACTTGCCATGTTACTTTATTGAAAATAATATGGCAACATTTTAACTTGAAATTATATACCTCTAGTCCTTGAGGGGGCAATTTTGTTTCGAGGATGTTAAGGGGATCCAAGGAGTTTAGATATTTATCTAAGAGAGTCCTAACCTAGGAAAATTTTGGATTATAAATCATGCTCTAGATCAATTTAGCTCCTAGGGCAAGAGCTTGGAGTTCTATATCTCTAATCCCAAAGCCACCTTCCTCCTTAGTTTGAAAAATCATATTCCAAGCCATTAGGTTGGATTCATTTTTGTTATCTTCTCCTTGCTAAAAAAAATCTTTAAAGATTTTATTCAGCAAGTTCTCTATACTTGTTGGGGGTTTTGTAGTGATAGTTTGTAGATAGGCATACTAGATAAAACTAATTTAAGCATAGTAGTTCTACTTGCTAAAGAGAGACACTTCCCTTTCCACAATAAGATTTAATTTTTTATTTTTCCTAATAGGGGTTCCCATAGTTTAGTAGGTTTAAAGGAATCATTCAATTATAAACCTAAATACTTACATGATAGAGATCCTTTGACAGTGTAAATGGTTAAGCTAATACATTTTGAGTTTCTTCCTCTATGTTAAAGAATAAGGTATCATCTACAAATTATTGGTGGGTTTTAGGTTTTCTATTATTGGAAATCTTAAGCCCTTTGAGGGTTGATTCCAAATTTTTATGTTTGAGAAATCTCCCCAATGTTTTTGAGAGAAAAATAAAAAGGAAGGGAGAAATGGGGTCTCCTTGTCTAATTCCTCTAGAAGGGGAAAAGAAACCTTCCAAGATACCATTGTTTAGAACCAAAAATTTAGGTGTAGATACACATTTGAAAATTAAGTTAATCCAGGCTTTTGCAAAACAAAAAGCTTCCAAGCATTTACATAAGAATCTCCAATTTACTATGTTGTAGGTCTTACTAATATCTAATTCAACTAGCATCCCTAGCTTATTACTTAATTTTAGTGTTTGTATTGTTTCCTGTGCAATAATCATACCATCATAGATTGATCTTCCTTGTACAAATGTAGACTATTCTTCACTAATGAGTATCAGAAGGAACTGTTGGAGCCTTGATGCTAGAGTCTTGGTTAATAGTTTGTAAAGGTTATTACAAAGGGCTATAGGGCTAAAATCTTTAAAACCTTTATATTGGTCAGATTTAGGGATGGGCACTAAGAAGGTGCGGTTAATTTCTTTGAGGATTCCCATAGAGTTCATAATACTCTCAAGGGATTCTATAATTTCATCACCCATGAAGTGCCAACATATTTGAAAAAAGAATGTTGGGAATCCATCTAGCCCTATTACTTTATCTGGATTAATCTTAAGGAAAACCTTCATAACTTCTTCCTTTGAGAGTTTGTTAAGTAGGATCTTCCTTTTCCTTATCATTAATAATCTTATAGATAGTTTTCAGAAAAATTAATTGATCTTGAAAAGAGGAGTCTTCATTAAAGATAGTTTCAAAATATCCAAGGGCTTCCTTGGTTATTTCACCTTTTGCTTCTAAGACTTGTCCCTTTTGTGAGTAGATTTTAGTTATATAGTTAGTCAATCTTTTAGCCTTGGTACAATTATGAAAAAAATTAGTGTTCTTATCTCCTTCTTTTAGCCATGCTTCTTTGGATTTCTATCTCCAGTGGATTTCTTCTTTTGCTTGAATATCTTCTAGCTTTATTCCTAGGATTTTTTTCTTGGGTATACAAATTCTCATCCATACACTTTCTCATCACTAATTGATTAATGTTTATTAAGGCCTCTCCAATTTCTATTTTTAGTTCAAATATATTTCCAAAGTGGTGTTTGTTCCACTATATTAAGTTAATTTTAATCATCTTAATTTTCTGTACTACTTTAAAAATATTTGAGCCCTCCACCTTAGTAGTGGTTCACCAATGTTCTAATAGGTCTAGAATGTTTTTATCTTTGAACCAGATATGTTCCACTCTGAAAGGATTCCTCTTTGAGGTGGCTTCCATATCTACTATTAGGAAGATAGGGAAGTGGTTAGAGCTGGAATAAGGAATAGTTTTAGAAGTAATTCAGGAAACTACTACTGGCAGGGGGACAAAAGGAAAAAATCTATTTAGTCTTTCTAGCACCTAGGAGCTACCTTATTACCTATTATTCCATGTGAAGGCATTATCTTTGGATGGGATCTTAAGTCAATTATAAGTTTGAATCCAATAATTAAAATTGATTATTGCCTAATTTAGTTTGGACACTCCTCCCAGTTTCTCTTCTAGGGTTGTTATGGCATTGAAATCACCCCCTATAAAGGAGAAGATTCTATCTTGCTAAGTATGTAGACGGATATCCACCCAAAGTTCTTTTTTGTTAGAGTTATCTATGGGTCTATAGACATTAATTAAGTTAAAGGTTAAAGAATTATTCCAATCAACTAATTTCACATTTAACTAATTTTTTTCTTTTCTTAAGGGTTCAACTTTGTAAGTTTTTGGATTCAAAATGATTTCTAGCCCACCTGAGGCTCCTTTAGAAGGTACTCCTATAATTTTCCTAAATTTGAATTATTCCCTAAACTTTTCTAATTCTAAGTTAATTCAGTTTCTTGAATTAATAAAAAGTTAGGTTTGTATTTATTAATATAGTTTTTTAACAACTATTTTTTTGTTATGGGTGTTGAAGCCCTTAACATTCTAGGATATTATTTTCTTACCTATTTGGGAAGGTTCTTCCCCTTCCCTACATCATAAATATCTATAATCTTTGTCCGCCCCTTGACTATGGCACTCTTGTTTTGTAGTTTCTTATGAGATTTTCTACCTCTTTTCTTGTGTATCTTTGTTACATGTGGAACACATAAGGCTTGTTTTGACCACTCTATACCTCCTGTCTCTATTTCCATATTGAAAGCTTCAACATATTTTCTTTGGTCATCAAAGGTATGGTTATCCCCTCCAAGTTCCAAAAGTTTTTGGACCACTTCTACTCTAGGTTCTTCCATTCCTTCCTCCTCTATTTCTTTGTTGAATACATCATTGATTTCCTTTGTCAGTTGTTCTAAGTAATCTCTTTTTCCTTTTACTTCCTCTAATATCTCATCTTCCAATGGATGATCTTCTTCCTTTTTCTTAACCTATTCAAATTCTTGCTAAGTGTACCTTATATCATTTAGTTCTCTGGCTATTAATTTCCTTTGTTATGGTGTTAACCAAAATTTTGTTAGTTTTTAAATTTCACTTGTTGGTTCCCCTTTGTCACCTTTTTCCTTGATCACTATTTTAATTTTGTCTAATTTCTCACCCTGACTACTGTTAGATATCAACTTTCCAATATTTTTTGTGTCTACTACTAAAAATAACTAGGCATTCTCTGTCACCTCTATAGTGAGGAATTCTTCTAGATTTTTACTGATCTTTTCTATATAGGCTTGTTCTATTGTTTATGCTTGCATAATGCTTCTGGCTAGATCCTTTTTTCCCCCTCTTTCTCTTCTTGTGTGGCTTTTTTCTAATGAAGATCTTCCTTGGATCTACTAGACTTTCTCTTTTTTGAGTTCTTTTTTGAGCTAATACTATTTGATCAATAATATTTTTTTTTGTGCTAGTGTGAGCATGTGGTTAATGTACATTATATATTCTTCTACAAAAGGTGTTGTGAGATCATAGTGTGATAATTTTCCAAGGAGTTTTTTCTCCACCATATTTAGCTTAGGCTTTTCAATGTCAAGTGACATACAGTCCATTAGTGTTCCTACATAATTACCACATGCATAGAGTGTTTGAGCATAACTATTGTACTTCATTATCTTATGATCTTTGTTTTAATCCCTTATTTTGTGTGGAATAAGTGTTAGCATCAAGGATGATTTTTATCATTTTTCTGGTTGGATCACTATCTCCATCAACATGGAAGGAATGAGTTATATGGGTTCTATGTGATTCGGAGGCGTAGCTACCTATAGGTACTAATGGGGACTGGTGTGCAGAGTTGGATTTCAACCTATTTGGAATTAGAGTTTGAGGCTTCACTTGGTTTCTTTGGGTTTTGGAGTATGTTTTCATTGTGATTTATGTTTTATTTGATGCTTTGATATAATGTTTACTTATAGCATTATGCCTTTTTACTTCAGTTCACTATGATATTTTTTATCTACATATTCCTTTATGTGGATGTGGATTACATGGTTAGATGTTATCTATTCAATCTATGTGCTATTGAGCTATTTAAAACCTTAGATTTATTATTATGTTTTTGATTGGTCATACCTTAATTTCTGTGTATTCAACACTCCCCAAAATGAAGGTTTTATGTTTTCTTACTTCTTTTCTTGCATTTTTATAAGTTTTGTTGGATTGTTGTCACCTAGGAAAGGCATTCCATTATGCTACAAAGAAAATTCTATGGTGGAGAAAATTCTCCTATGAGCCTAAACATATAACTCTCCTAGTTCATAGGGAATGCTTGTGTGAGGAGGATCTTGACTCACATGAGTGTGTTGTATTCTTGTTGCATGAAAATAATAGGGCATCTACACTTGCCTTGTGGGAATTTGAATTTTGGTTTTGGATACCATTTTGGGTCTTGTATCTTCCTTGATATAAATAGATCAGTTTATGAGTCTATGTCAAGAATCTATCATTGTAGTTTCATTGCAATAAATAGATATATGAACCTATATGATTAATCATCTAGGAACTTGTATATTGGGTTTCAAATATATCCCATGCTAAATGTTATATCATAACTTGGAATGGACCTTGTATGCTTAATTTGCATACTAATAATTTTTTTATTGAATGGACAACATAAGTGACCCATCCTTTTTCAAACCCTTTATCCTCCAATAGAATCCTTAATTCACCAAATACTTTAGTGTTTATCTAATAAGGTTATATCGATATAGGTTCTATTCTTCATTCTTAGTCGATGTGGAAATCAATGTCCCTTGTTAGAGGCATCCCAAGAATTTCATTAGGGAATACATCTAAAAATTCTTCTAATAAAGGATGGTTGAGAAATCTTACATCCCCTAAATTCTCTTGAGAGTCATTTACTATCCTTGCAATGTCTTGGTACCCTTTATCATGCTTCATTTTAACTACATAGTTATTATCATTGTAGTGGTATTGCCTTTTGTAATTATACAATTTTATTTTCCTAACCTATGTCATCTTTACAAAGAATTTACTTATTTCTGACAATATGAACTAGATTCATGTGAATCTAACCAATCCATGCCCAAACTTATTCTATAAGAACCAAAAGGAATAACTAAAATGTCTACCTTTGTGGATAATGGTTCTAGGTTTATCTCAAACCTCTCCACCATAAGGTTTGTGGATATTTTTCTTTCCATAAAGCTAGTTCTACTTGTCACTTATCACCTGTCCCCTCTTCCTAAAGCCTACATGATTCTACTAGAGTAGTATAAATAAAAGAATTTTTTTGTCTTGAATCAAATAAGATGGAATTTTTGTTTTCTCTAACAAATTTAATGTCTCAATAACTATCCTTTGGTAGTCTTCTTCGCATTGGTCTATTAGTGCAAATATAAGATGTGAACAACTTGCATATCCTATCATGGGTTAAGAGATTTCTTCCCTCTGAGTGAAGATTTGATATGTCCTTTGTGGATAACTTGTCATATAATGTACTTCTTGTCCACAAGAGAAACATTTTGTTTATTTTAATTCCATTTTTTTGGGTAAAAGGAGCATTAGACTGTTGGACACTACCTTTGCTGATATTTTTTGAGTCTTGAAAAGAGATGTATTTTCTATAGAACCTCTCATCTAAATGATTTTATTTTCTATTTTTGAAATTCTTCTTTTAATGGAAGTTTGAGACTCCTTTGAAAGATTGGTTTTCTTGGGAGATTGTGGTTCCTTGGTTTTTTTTTGTGATTGGTCTAAGTTCTATGGCTTCCTGCATGGCCACCCATCCTTGTTACCACATTTATTACAACTATAAATTCCTTAGCTAATACATCCCTTGGAGTTTTGGGATAAAAAATTGCTACTCCTCCTTATGTTTAATTATTGAGTCTACGGATGAAATCTTATACTAGCATTTGTATGTCTTCTTTGTATGGAAAGAAAGGTTTAAGATCATATAACTTAATCTCATATTGTTCTACTATCACATTATTCTATTTGAGATGATGGAATTTTTTGGCCCTACCCTATCCCCATTGATTAGAGAGGTATCTATTCTTGAAGGGTCCTAAGAAAAGTTCCCAATAAATGTCATCTACACCTACTTCCATTATCTCTTTTTTTTGACACCACAATTTTATGCATTCTCCCTTAGGTACATAATGAAATACATTTCCTTCATATTGGCACATAAGGGGTCCATGCTGGAACATCTTTCCAAGTAAAAAAGACAAGTGTCATCTGTTGACCATCCTTCATTGCCATTAAACGTGGGTATTTGAAGTCTTAATATGTCCTTTATTTGGGTGCAAATAGGTGTTTAATGGTCTTCTACAACTCTTATTCCTTAGATTCCATCTCATTCTATATGACCCCCAGTATGAGAATGGTTAGCTTCTCCCTAGTCCATCCTATTTTCCATTTGATCTAGGCTTTTTCATTATTTGTAGCATTAACCTCTTGAGTTGGATAACTTCATTCTCATCTCGCTATCTCTTCCACTACCTTCATTTTTGTTTTGTTTCTCTTTCTCTCCTTGAAATATGACATAGTCATATCTTGGGGGTGATTTGTGTTCTTTAACCCTCACTTCTCTCGATGTCTTTGGAGATATCCTAAGAATCAAAACACAATTAGTAAGATGAGAGGTTTTCAAGTTTCTTTGTCTAAATTTACATAGCTTGGTTTTCCTAGAATAATAATCCCTAGAGCCCCTAGTGTAGTAATCTAGGTCTCTAATACAACATGTAATTGCCCAACATGAAACCTAATAGGACTTGGTCTAAGTTGTTGATTTTTATGTAATATTTTTTAAAAATCTAAGTACATTTATACCAAAAGTTTCCCTAAAGTTAAGATTCTAAATTGATTTTCCTCAAATTCTTCCTATTATTTTATCAAACCAAAAATTCTTTCATGTTCTAAGATAAATTTGCATCACAATAATCTCATAACATAATTACATGCATAAGAAAAATGAATTAATTTGTGAAATGAACAATAAAATTCCTAATTAAATCTTTACACAAGATGTAAAAAACTTAAGAAGGATATTATTAACATTCTCAAACATTAATCTTTAAAAAGAAGAAAATAAAATAGATATCTTTGACATTTACATACCTAGTTTCCCTTTTTTCCCTTTTCCTAACTACCCTCCCCTTTTACATTTCTTTCTTTGAATACAATAATATGAGGTTCACATTTTCATATTAAATAGAATACATCAAATCATTATCAATTTGAAACATCCTCAAAATATCCTTAGAATGTCTTAAAATATATCTAGAAATATTAAGCTCTCTTTCCAAGTGAATCACATACAAGCACAAAATTTTTTTTGCACCCAACTGCCTGAAACCATAAAGGAAACACACACACAAGCTAGGATAAAAAAACCATGATCTATTCAAGTGTAGAAAAAAATCCAAGGTTCACCTCAAAAGGAATCACAAAGAAAGTGAAAACAAAAAGCCAAATGGAATAATAACAAGTGAAAAGAAAAGAGTGAGGGGTGCAACCTCTTCTAAGTGAGTGTTATTGTACCTTCCTATACCATTGATATCATTTTCTTGAGCTAAAGATCACCCTATTATCCAAAATGTCTTCTCCTTCAGTACTCCAAAAAGATAAGTACATACTATTAGTGTTGTGATCATTTCCCCTTAGTTAAAGACCAAAAATTTTCACAAGATGCCTCATCTCCACATACTCCAACAATACTTCTTTATCATTTTTAGTCTAAAATACCCAAATCCCCAAACACATTAATTTCATTTATATTAACTCTTATTATACCACTCACATATAGAGCCAACCTATGTACGGGTCTGGTCTCTAAGTATAGGATCTTTTGGTAGCCACTTCTAGTCCCCAATGCCTATGGAATTCCACTCACCAAGAGTTTCTATCCTACTCAAAAACCAAAACACAAAAATATCTTAAATGTAGTAAATTATCACATTGCAATGAAATAACATGCAAGGTCACAAATAGAATTATGTTGAAATCAGACTTGGGAGACTAGTGAAAATATTCAAAAATATGTACAACTATTAAACATCCTTAAAAGTATGTATTCGTGCCTAATACCTACGCATACATCAAGTTTTATTATTCTTTTACTAGACCTAGACATCAGTTCTACAAAGTGGTGCATATATATGCTAAAGTTGGGCATTCAATATATGCACACATATGTCAAGAACAAGTTTGTGCATATATATACATTAGGGTTTCCCTTTTGTATGGTTTCCACCAAATTTATACTTCTATTAAGAAGACCTGCACATTTGGGTAATATAATGACACAACTATATAGAGATACCAATAATAGTCTAACAAGTGATCATGCATAGGATTGCACATTTGTGCAATGTACATACAAATATGTGTAGTATATGTGTATATATTTTACAAAAGATTCAAAAAATTATAAGGAATGTTTATGAGTTGAACTTCTAGACTTGTCTTGAATGGAGGAGAGTTTTCCATACATACTCCTTGGCTGAATCACCAGGTTGGAAACCTTACCAATACACATCCCCAAGATGTTCAAATCACAGCAAACCATTCATAACTAAAGTTCAAACTTGAAAAGAAAAAGACATCAAAGGATACATAACAACTTACAAAGAAGTAAAGTACATAGATTAATAGTAAATAATAAAATACATACTCGAAATTGTTCATTAACTTTTCCACTAATATTTTCAAGATAATTGTCGAGAGAGAGAGAGAGAGAGAGAGAGAGAGAGAGAGAGAGAGAGAGAGAGAGAGAGAGAGAGAGAGAGAGAGAGAGAGAGAGAGAGAGAGAGAGAGAGAGAGAGAGAGAGAGAGAGAGAATTGGAATTTTGGTCAACTTTTTTTTTGACAAGTTTGTAGGTGATGCCAAGATTTCCTAATTTCTTGGAGATTGAGTTGCTATGACTCCAAGATTCCCTAGTTGTTTCCTTTCTCCTAAATTCTCAAAAATCTTTTTTGAGCAGGTTTCCTCTCCAATGATAAAGTTGAATATAGTTTTTTCCTATATTTTTCCTATGTTTTCCTTCCTAGAAAGGCCCCTGATTTATAGGGAGTAAGATGTCATTGCATTGGTTGCATTTATTACAACCAACATCATACCAAAGGTTTTCTTATTTTATTCAATTTATTTATTTATTGTATTTTATTATTTATCCGAGTTCCCAACTTTTTTTTAGTTATCTATGCAGTTGTAGAGTCCAAGCTTTAAGATGTCCTATGGTGTAATGGTTTCCCCCATCTCACCCAAGAGGTCAAGGGTTTGTTTCCCATTTTCTTGCACCCATCCTAGCTATAAATAAATAATAGATTGGAATCTATTTTCTTCCTTATGTCTCATGAAGAGTTAGGTGGGTGAGTTGGTCAAGGACATAATCAAAAGGCAATAAGTTCTTAGTTCAAACCTTGTAAGTACTTTTAGTTAAATTTTATTTCTTTCTATTTATTTTATTTGTTTTCTCTTCTAGTAATTTATTCATAATACTTTCATAGAATGAAATCAATCACTTCAGTTATGGGGCCAAAGTTTCTATCACTTTCTATCTTTACTCTTCTATGAATGAAAACATCAATGGATATTTGGAGAAGCATACTAGGAATCTGACAATCCATGAGGGGCTATTACTTTTAATTTATGAGTTCTTTCTGTTAGAATTCTTTAGAACAACTGAGACAAGGGGGGGGGGGGGAGGTGAATCAGTTATTGAAGGTCCAAATGCCCTAATAATACTTTTTCTCTAGTTTTAATGAATCCATACACTTTTCATCCATCCAAACTTAAATCAACCATATTAGCAAGTTACAGTAAATCAACATACAGAGATAAAACATGCAAGATCAACACATGACACAATTATTTATGTGGAAACCCAATTTGGGAAAAACCACCAGTAACATGCTACTTGATTCTCACTCTTCTAAAGCGATGCCGTGTTAAAAGCCTGCCCTGTTAAAGGCTTATAACACACTGTTAAATGTGACCTTGTTAGAGGATTTCACCAAATTGTTAGGAATGTGCCTGGTTAAAGGACTTTAGAACATTCACTTGGAATGTCACCCTGTTAAAGGACTTATCTCATGGCTATCAAACCAACCTAAGTCCATAGGATTTAAACTAACTGTTACAATTTCTAGAAAGTAACAATAATGGCCTTTTGATTTGATATAACTTACAACATACTTTGCAGATTTCAACTTACACTTTCAGTTCAATCCTTATGCTTGGCTTCAATTACTTCAGCTCTGACAACTTGTCTTCTTCTCAAGGTTCTTCTCCTTGAGTCTTCTTACTCATCATATCAATGCATCCATATCTGGGGTCTTCTTATTGAAACATAGTAACTATGCTCTCTTTCCTCCTTAGCACCTCCTTCAACATTTTATGCTTTCATGCTTGACTGCCTCTCTCTATCTTCTTCATGAACTTATGACTCCTTTAAATAGAAATCTGATTTGCCTTTGCCGCTCAATTCTCCTTCTCCAATTTTAGGGTTTCAAATGGATTAGGTAGGATACAATGCATCCACCTCATATCTTGTTCTCATCTAGAAACTTTGTTAGTTATATCCTTAAAAATGTTTTACATGGTGTTCTCTGCCACCAGCTCATCATTCTTATCTTCCATTTAATTAAAAAACTTCTACATAACAACTTTTTCGGCTTAGATCTGGTGAATCTTCGATTTTCAAAATAATGTAGCAACTCAACATTATTGGTTTACTGGTGCTCGACACCTCTGTGTTACTTGGCACCTATTGGTTTATTGGTGCTCGGCACTTGTATTTACTTGGCACTTGATAAGTTCTATATCACTCGGCATCTGAAGTTTACTCGGCACTTGAAGTTTACTCGGCATCTGAACTTGCTCGACATTTGAAGTTTACTCGACACTTGAAGTTTACTCGACATCTGAAGTTTACTCAACTTCAACTAGGAATCTGTTTGACACTTACTAGCTTGCTTGGCTCCTTCTCTCTAGTGAACTTTAGTTAGGCTTTATAGATGTCTTAGCTAAAACCTTACATCTTTGATATGTTTTAGTGTGCCCATTCTCTGTTTCTTATAGTATGTCATCAAAACACTTTTTCATCAATGGCTTAGCTGATACTTGTACTTCATTACAACATGATAACTTCAACCTTTCTCTAGGTGTTCTAGTTACATCTTATTGATTGCCTCCTCCTCGTCAATCAACTAATTGATAGTATTTGGATCACTAAAGAAATTATCATTCTTGCAAGTAGAAATTTTGACATCATTGAAAAAACAATGATTGAGAACTTTCTTTACCAGTTCCATATGATCATTCCAACAACTTTCCTCATGATCTTTTCAATCATTTCTAACACTTTCAAGTTAGGACAATGGGGAAATGAATTAAGTTAAAGAGGGAGAGAAAGAAAGGTAGAGTGGACTCTAAAGAGTCAAAAAAGATCTATTTTCCTTTGGACGTTGAAGATAGCCTTGACATACACACTAATTCAGAGAAGGATGATTGTCCATAGAGAGGCTCTGGGAAAAAAACCATCAGACTAGAAAATAAAATGAATACTATCCCTCATCCCAAGCACAACCTTGATTCCTCCACTAATAGGGACTTTAATGAAAGGACCAAAGACATGGGCATGGGGGAGGATAGCGCTGAAGGTGAGGAGGAGATTAGGGAAAGGGAGGGTTTGGAGAGAAAAAAGCGAAAGAAAACTATTACCATCAAAAGTCCAAAAAGTAAAGAGGACTCTATTTATATATCTAGGGGCCAAAATATAAAACATCCTATGGAGCAGAAGGAATGGGTAGAAGATGATCTCAAACATGGTGAGAGGGATGACCAAGACCAAGGCTTTGAGGAATTTAGAACTAGTTGATATAGATGCTTGATCATGGGCAGAGACAAAAGTGTGGTGTGGAGGAACTTTGACATAATATTTGCCAAGATGGGGATTAGCAAAGAATTAATAAGAACATAAGTCAAAGAGGATAATGAAGGTAAAATACAAATGGAGGAATTAGTTGACCTAGCCCTAGTCATTTTCAATGACATGGCTAAGGAGCACCTAGATATGCACATCACCGACAATGTTAAGAACAATGTTGTTAACAACTTTTTCCCTACCAAATGGATTTTCCATGAAATCCAAGACCTCAAGTACATGGTGTGTAGCCTCGAAAGAGAGAACTATAGTTTGAAGAATAGGATATATTAGAGGAAGACAAGAGCAAGGATGACAAAGTGAAGGAGATCAAAAGCAGGCTCCATATTATGGAGAGCTCTATGCAGATCATTATAGAACAAGGCTAAAATGTTCTAAAAGAAACAAATGAGAATATGAAGATTCTCATCAACAATATGGAGGAGTAATGAACCAGCAAGGATGAGGTCCCGACCCCCCACACAGCCAAGGAAAAGACCCCTAATGACTACTCAAGGAAGTGCACAAGATATAGCATGAGGAAGAAGATATCCTATATCTTGAAAAGGAGCACTCAGACATGAAGGAGGTGGTGGGTAGACTATCGAAGCTCAAAATTAATGCAATAGAAATGCTAAGAGACATCTCCTAAGCACCCTAGCTTTTCTTGGATGGCCTGGTGTTCTAGTGGTTTGTATCTTTTTATATGGGGAGTTGTTTCACTTGTTTTCCTTTAGTTTTTGTGGCTACTTTAAGAATTCTCTTTATGTCTAAACTTTATTTTGTATGGGTTTTGGGGCCCTGTTAAATCCTATTTTACTTAATCAAAAACTAAATATAAAAAAGCTTAAAATTACACATGCAAAAATTATATATGTATTTGGATTTATATATGTGCACACATATATACTACAAAAAATTAATTAATTAACCAATAATTATGAAATTAAAATCATAATTATATCACAAATAAGGATAGCATTAAGCCAATCAGAGACAAAATCCCAAGTCCCTATATTCAGGTATCTCACTCTGTAAAAGGTCCTCTAAGCTTAGGGTGCATAAATGGACCATGGTTTCATATCTAAATCAACTAATATATAGAGGCTTTTAGTACATGTTCCTACACACACAAACATCACTAACTATACCATGATATATAGAAATACAACTTTGCCAATATAGAAACACACCAAATAGTGATATAGGTGACTAATGCATTATTAGGGTTAGTTTTAGAATTCCATAATATATATCCATATAAAAAATAATCAAAAAATATAAAATCTACTATAGGAAATATATATATCAATAAACCATCATGTAAAATAATATATAGCCTCCCATTTAATCATAAAAAAATATGAATCAAATCTAATATCTCAAAATAGATCTCAAATTATGTCAATAGGATTGTATTACAAAATAAGTGTGAACATATCTACAATTAAAAATATTCTAGCCTCCTCCCATTTAATCATAAAAAAATATGAATCAAATCTAGTATCTCAAAATAAATCTCAAATTATGTCAATAGGATTGTATTACAAAATAAGTGTGAACATATCCTAGAGGCCAGCATTAAGGACTATGGAATAGAAGTGGAGAAGATCCATAGTATAATCAAAGGTTTGGATTTTGATAGGGAGAAGGTAGTAAAAATATTCTCTACTCTTAGAGAAATCCTATTGCCAAAGATCAACATTTTGTAGAGGTAACTAGAGGAATGTCTTGCAACAAAGGCTTCCTATCATAAGTTTGTTTATAATGACTTGAGCATAGTTGAAGGGGCATCCTATGAAATATGTGCACTAATCAGTATTTTTGATATAGTGAATGATAATTGGAAGAAGGAAGTGGAAAAATTAAAACTTGTATATGCAGACTACTTTTCCAAGATATCAAGTTGATTGGAAAAAGGCCAAAAAGTTTTTGTATATAGTTTTTGACACCTTTCCCATTAATGTCAAAGGGTAGTACTAATGTGTAAGGAAAATTGTATGATTGTATATGTATATGTAAGGGGGAGTACACTTATGTATAAATGTAAAGGAGTAATAATGAATGTAATGATCCATCAAAATATGAATAAAATTGTTATGTGTTGAAGGTAATTTTTGTGTAATTACTTTTATTTGTTTTATTATGTATGACAACATTTTGGGATTTAGCCAATTTTTTAAAATGTTGCCACTAATGCCAATGGGGAAGATTGTTAACAATATGTTCATTCAAATGTCTTGAAAGTTGTCATTTATAATGTAACATGTATTTAACATTTCATTTATGGATTTTAAGTTAGAAAATTGTCTAAGTGCTAGATAGTTTGTAGAAGTATAGAGATATATGAGATGTTTATGGATGACTTACTTTGAGTTAGTTTATGTGCGGTTGAGGATAGTTCTATAATAGTTTCATGATAATGTAGCGTGCACAGTTGTATACAAAGAATACACCATGAGTTACAGTTAAAATACTAGTACAGGTGTATAAGATAGCATAATGAATTATTTTGGTAACAAAATTTAATTACTAAGTCATGATGAGCCAGTATTGTGGATATTAATCCATAGGATAGTTCATATTATGTCAAGCCTATGAAGACATAAAGGTTGATAAAGCATAGTTTTATAGTTTGAGAGGTATAAGTAGAGATCTTATCTAACACAGATAAATGTGATATATATGTGATTATGAACAAGCTATGTGATGTGATATAAGTGATGTAAACTATTGTGTGATCCTTATGTGATGCAAGATCTAATGTATGATCAAAGAAAGTGTGAGTTAGAAAAATAAGTAAGTATTGTATGTATATACTCTTGTGAAGAATCTTATTGTATAATTTCATGCTAAGGAAGTGAGCTCTTCTTGCATATATTATAATTTTTCTATGAACTCCTAATAGGGTTAAAGAAACTCCTAACAAGTTTGAGTCCTTTGACAAGGTTTTCCTCTAAAAAGGTCTCAAGACACTACATGTACCTCATAAACTCCTAACAGGGTCAATATCCTTAACATGATCCTTTTGTTAGTGAATCATCTTGTGGGTATCATCCCCACTAAGGTTATCCTTTGGCCATGGTTTCCCTAGTTAACAAATAATGGCTTTATGAGTTCTCTATGTGTATGGTTATATTTAATCTTCAGCATTATTGGTTTACTTTCATATGAAAGTTTTAAAGTAATTAATAATATTTAATTGTGGCTAAAATATTATAGAATAACAATTCACCACCCCACACCCCCCACCCCTCATGCTCTCCTCTAAGTATTATCTATTTCTAACAATATTGACCAAGAAAGATAGATGATGTCAAGCTAGAAGTTTTATAGTGACTGAATAATTTAGTGATGATTGAGTGTCATATTTTAGTGTTTGTCACATAAGAGCCTTGAGAACGAATTTGAGGAAAACATGGTTCCTAGAAAACTCAATTGATTTCTTGGAAAATGTAAACTATGTTGAAGATCAGATTGATGAGTTAGATCATTAAATTCAAGGTGAGGATTAGGTAAAGATGTAGTAAATTGATTCTAGAGAACTTTCAAGAGGATGATTAAGAAGATGGATAGATATAATAAATCATGTCAAATCTAATCATAAACCCTCAAATTTATGGTGATTATGGAAAATAGTAAAGTAGCAATTTCCTATTTAAAGAGGTATAGAGTTGAACAAGATAGAGGTGTGTGTGTGAGAGGTACATTGATAAAGGTGGATCAAAGTCACACAAGGTTGAACACAAGTGTCTGTAAGTGAATGAAAAGCATAAGGAGATTGATTATACATAGGTTTATGATATTGATAAGTGCATTTGACCAGATGGCTTAAGTTTTTTTGAACGGATAAGTTTGATTACTTGAAGGATTTCCATGTGAATCAAGTATAGAGATGACAATGGGATTCTTAAGAGTGGAACAATAAAGTGAGTTGTACTCATAAACATCCAAACATAGTATTTTATTTCTAATCATTGTAAACATTTTATTTTGATATCCTTTCAATAGAGGTTGAACTAACAATCATTTGAAACACTTAACACTCTATGAAAATCCTTTAGCAAGGTGACATACTAAGTGAAATGATCAAAGTCCTCTAACAAGGCCACTGCTAATAGGGTGATTAAATACTCTAACCAAGTCACATTTAATAGTGTGTATTGTAAACCTTTAACAAGGTTGGCTCCTAACATGGCTTACTTTGAAAGAGTGAAAAAGTGGTGAGATGTTGCTAGTGGTTTTTTCCGAATTGGGTTTCCACATAAAATTTATAGTGTTAAACATGTTTTGATTTTCTTATATGTTTTACATTTAATAAAGTTTACACTCAGCAAAGCATGTTATGTTTGAGATAGTAATTTTATTATTATTACAGTAGAGATCAAGAAATAATAGCATAACAAGGCAAATGAATGTTCTATGTTTAATTATTAAAATGGTATTTATAGACCTTAAGTAATTGATTCACCCTCCCCCCAGTTATTCTAAACATTTCTAACAATAATGGCTTATTGAGGAATGTGTTGAAGACTATGAAAGTACTCGTGGAAGAACTCAACAAGCCTAATGAAGTAATGAAATAATTTTTATGAACTAATGAGGTCATCTGGCAACACTTCTGGATCAGGTCATGCAAATAAAATATCATCTACAAAGTAAGGAGAATCATTCAAGAGTATAGAATTGAGCTATGCAAAGACAAAAGGCAAGACAACATGTTATTATAGTGGAAAAATTTGTCACACTGCAACATCTAAAGACACAAAATTGGTATGCAAAACCCTAAACATAAGTTTAATAGTTATTTTTTTTACTTCAAGAAGAAAGGACATCATATACATGAGTGTAGATCAAGAATTAAAATTTGCATGTACTATGCCTGGATTTGAAGGCTATTGTTACAATTGTCAAATGTTTGGACATAGAGCATATGAGTGTAGATCACAATCAAGTCCCTATTGGACTAAAAAGAGGAAGAACTATACATGAACAATGTATGTTCAAAATTTCACAAGCTTGGGCATTCAAGAAGAAATTATAGGACCCAAGCAATAGCATCAAATCATAATCACATCAAGGGTAAAGGTAAAATGGACATTGAACAAACAAGGATAGAGATAAAATAAACCTAGAAGAATAAGGTAGAAGATGGAAACAGTTGAAAAAATAGAGTTAAGATCACCTAATCAAATGGAGGAGGTGGTCATGTCGTCTCAAACTAATAAGGAAAGGTATGTAAGGAACTACATATTTAATTATATATCTTACATCAGTTTTGAACATAAAATAAGAAAATTTGCATATGTGCATAAGTAGAGATGCATAAGAAAAGGTCTATGAAAAGACTAGTGTAAAAGAATCATTTACAAAGTTAGTGTTGAGCACCAATAAAATTTTGTGTATTGACCAACCATTGCAATATTGACCAACCTTTTCAAATAAGTCTTCACTATACAACTTGGTCTATCCAAAGAAAATAAATTTGAAACCCTAATAGATAAATATGGAAGCTTCATCATCTACAGGAAAGAACCAAGGAGTAGAGGTAAGTAAAATTCAATTGGTGAGGAGGGACACTTGTCCTCCATCAAAATTTCTTGTTATTCCTAAGATTATGATGGAAGGTGACTCAATGGATGTCTTATCCTTGATACCACCTAAGGTAATCATAATCCATGGCATAAAAATTTGTTACATGTGTGAGATTAGAGAAGTTGTTAAATATGAAATTCAAGAGCCATATGAAAATTTATGTGATGAAAAAATTTTGAAGGATGAATTCTAAAAATTTGAAAGGAAAGGGTTAACTCGTGCCCTAGAGTTTCCAAGGAACTTTAAGATCGAATGGCTCAAGGTTGTATTGAGAAAGATCTATGTTGCAAAGTTATGGCTACATAATGGACTAGTTGAGATAACAAAAAAGATGATTGATAGGATTATAGGATATTCCACTCTATACAAGAAAATTACTATGCAATGTCCGAGTTGTGAGGAATTGGAGGCAAAGAAAGAGACTGAGTGGAATGCACTAGGGATGTCCATCTCGAACATCAATAATCCATTGACTAAGTTTGTAATGAGAGAAATTTCTCACAAATTCTATCAATCAATAAGACTAAATAGTGTTCAATGTATGTTAGCCTACTAGGAGTAGAAAATTGTCATGAAAGATCATGAATATGATCTTGTTGAGTTGCATAAATTATAATTGCAAAATAACCTAATATAAAAGAAAATAATTCTATGTGTAACTTTGGATCACTTATTCTATTCATTTTATTTTGTGTCCAAAAGTATATTCTTGGTATTGATAATGATGTTTCAAAAGAATGTAAAGTAGTGATAAGACAAATCAGTGAATACATAACTCAATCAAGAGAAAATTTTGAAAATATCATCGACATATATTTTAAAGAATCTAGATTGATAACAAAAATGATTATGAGGATGCTAGAAGAATTGGTAATTAAGTACTATAATGATGTATTTTTTTAGTGGACATAGTAAATACATTTGTGTAGGTAGTGAAGCCAAGGAACGCATAGCTAAAAGAATTTGATTATGAAATTGGTAGTGACACAATGAGTGCAAACATTGTTGCACTACTCAAAGAGGAGATTGATACTAAAGCATAACCTTTTTTAAAGTATGGAAAACCTAAGGAAAGAATTAATATTGATATCAAAATAAATTCTTAGGAGAAGAAAAGAAAGAAAATGATTGAAGACCTAGAGGGAAAAATAGGAAAACAAGGAAAAGGAAGAGAAATTTTATAGCTCACATAAGGCCTCGGAGAATATGAAGAGAAAGATAGTGGTGATGAGGAAGAGGAAGAAGGAGAAGAAGATTAGGGTAAAGCCCTAGGTGTTGCAATGCCACCCACAAAGAAGGCTAAATATGTAAAGCATATAGAACATAAAGTTGCAAAGAAGATAGTAGTGGCACCCCTCTCTCCTCCACCACCAACCAAAGCAAGGACCAAGACAATAGTAGTGGGTGATGAGCCTTCTCCAAAGAAAGGAGTGGTAAAGATTACTAAACCAAGTGTCTCTAGTGTAGAGAATAAGGAATCACAAGACCCTATGTGCCAAAGGAAGAGAAGAAGGTTGGTTAAGAAGAAACAAGATGAAGAAGATGATGTTGAGAAAACAGAATAAGATGAACCAGCTACAATATGTATGGGAGAAAAGAATATTGATAAGGTATGCATTAACCTACGAAGCTCTAAAGGCTTATCCGATTTTAGATTTTTAAAATGTGACACATTGGATAATGCTGATAGAAGTAAAGTTGAGGAGGTGATGATAAATATGATGGAAAATAATAAATTGGTTCCTTTTGAAGTAGAGAAGAAGTTTACTATTGATTTTCTCAATAGACTAGAAAAATGATAGAGACATGCATCATTAGTAGAGAAAGACATTAGAGAAGGTGCATTAGCCAAGGTTATGCATGATTTATCATAGGAGTAGAAGGAAACTTATTTAGAGAAGTACAAGAGTTATTTTGTTACTAAATTCAAAATATATATGATTTTACAAAATAAAATTGAAGCTTTAGTTTATTAGAATGAGCTACTTTGGAAGAGTATTTTAGTTTTCACAACTAAGGAAGTGACATAAGACAAATAAATTGAGATACTGACCATCCAAGATGATCAAATAAATGAAGTGAGTTTAGGTGTAGTGAGTCCATAAAGAAACATTTCCCCTATTCATGTCATTGCCCCTGACACTCTAGTTGTCAAGAAAGACAAGCCCTCAAATCCAAAAAAAGAAAAGCAAGAGGTCGAGGAATCAAATATAGACACAACTGTAGACATTTCTACCAAAGTTAAAGAAAGTCAAAATATTTTTAAGCTTTGATATTCAAGTGAGACCAAGTGGCGATACCTCTTCACCTACTTCAACTAAGATCATGTCGAGTAGTAGTTCTCCCACAAAAAGTAAAGGAAAGTAATAAAGAATAAATCTCTATATATTTAAGTTAGTCTAGATGATGTTATGGAGATGCTAAAATGGAATTTGGCCCATCTTACTCTTGAAAAAAAATTCATGTTGCAAAAGATTTTTATGAAAAAAAAGAATTAGGAAGTGATGAGAAGGGAGAAGCAATAGAAGAAAGCATTGCATGATATTAAGGATTTTTTTTGATACATTTGATATAATAAATTTATATTGGAAAGACCCAATTATTTACCATATTTTACATATGTTGAACAAATAAATGTTGGAGACATAGAAGTAAATAAAAATTTGATGGCAAGGTGAGCCAAGAAATTTGAGAATAAGGTTGTGGAGAAAATCTCAACAACTCTTGTTGAGAAAAAAAGTTGAATTGTAGTAATGTATTAAAAAGAGTAAGGAAATTGTTTAAAAGGTACAATATTTTGTGTGATGTGATAATATTTAGTGACCTTCATGAAAATATTCAATAGATTTAAGGTGAAATGCATTAAATAAGCAACACCATTCAGAGTCAGCTGAATTGAGCTCAAGAGATTACAATAAATTAGTTGAGCTTTAGAAAATTGATAGTAGAATGTTAGCATGAATGCTGATGATACTACTTTGGAGAAGTATCCTAAGCATTGGAGAGTATTGATGATGCAAGAGCATCGAGTGGTGTAAGGGAAATCCTGCATCACCCAAAAATATCTCAGTTTTAGTTTTAGTTTAAAATGTTTTCATTTTTCAATACATATTTGGGCCAAATAAAGATTCCAACTCTCATAGTTCCACTATTGGTTTTCTAGGTTAGAGTTTTTGAGTACCTTGGGATATGTGCCAATGTAGAAAATAGGTTATTTTTTAATTGAGCCATAATTTTAATGAGTTAGAGAATGGAAGTTGGTGGGATGAAATATACTTTTAATTTAAAGAACTCCAAAAAAAAATAGATTAAAAGGCTTTATAATTTGAAAGTTATGGTAGTTTTAAGTTGCCTGGAGACCTCCTGAGAGCAAGTCAAAGTCAGCATTGAGGCACTAAATGATCTTTTCTGGACCTCAAAAGTGAGAGATGAATAAATTTGGTTCGTAAAGCTATAGAGAACTTTGAGAGCTTTTCGGAAATGTAAATAGTTTGTTAATTAGAGTCCCGGATCAAAAGTTATGCCTCCCAAAAGTTGGACTACCATTTCTAGATTCTTCTAACTTTACACTGACTTCTAACATATTTTCTAGAACCTTCTATTTTTGTGGAAGATGTCAAATTGAATATTCTATAATGTATTCCTAATCCTAAACCTAATTTGGGTATGTAAGGACATTTTGGGCATTGAAAGGGCAATTTTTGGTGGAGTTTGGGAGAAGGTATTGTGAGGAGGATTTTTCTCTAGAATAAGAAAACATTGTAAGCCCATAGGGCCTATGTTTGACTTAATTTTCCTTGTACTAAATGTAATTTTAGGTCATTTTTAATAATAATATTCCCCTTTTCCTATTTTATTTATTTTGTTTTGGGTTGTGTCTTAATCAAGTGGTATTAGAGTAGGTTTTCTTAAGTGTGTAGGCAGAGCATCGACTGTGAGGTAGTTTGCACTAGGACTATGTGGTTGTGGGTTTGGATACAAAAAGATGCCTCCATAAAGTAAGCATGGTGGAAGGGCTAGAGTTGTTACTCATAAGGTTAAAGCCCTCGAAAGACAAGTCCAAGCATTGTAGAAGGAGATTTGCAAAGAGATGAATTTTGTTGTAAGTGATGAAAGTGATGAAGAAAATGAAGAAGAAGGAAATATCAAATAGAAAGGGGAAGGAGATAGAAAAGTTCTAAACTAGGTGGAGGAGAATCTTCTTAGGGCCATTGCTAAGCCTGGAAAAAGACTTAAAATTGACATTAGCATATTTTCAAAAAATCTAAACCTGGATGAGTTGATCAATTGGATGAATGAGCTGGAGGAATATTTTAGTTATGAGGATATTGGGGACCTTGATAGGGTTAGGTTTACAAAGGTTAAAATGAAAGGCCATGCCAAAGTCTAGAGGCAAGAGGTTTAGTTGGAAAGAAATAGAAGAGTAAAGGAGAAAATCACAAGATGGGATCACATGGTAGACAAACTAAAGAAGTAGTTCATTCCTATTGATTACGAGCTTGATTTGTTCAAGAAGATGCAAGGGTTAAAGAAAGCAAAAAAATCTATTGAGGAATGCATAGAGGAATTTTATGGATTCCTTATTAGGGAAGGGCATGTAGAAAAAAACAAGGAGAAGGTTGCCTATTACCTTAGTAGGCTAAGACCTAGCATTGAGGAGGAGTTAGGTTTGGTTAGAATGACTAGCATTGAAGAGGCATACTAGTTTGCCTTGTGAGTTGAGGAGAAACTAAACAAAAACTTTGATGGAAGGAAGATAGGGCACAATCAAGGAGTTAGGGGTAGTAGCAAGTCATTTGGAGGCCAAAATGAGAACTAGAAGAAAAATGAGGATGTGCGTACTAGCTAAAACTAGAGGAATGAGGGTTTCAACAACTTCCATGATAAAAACTTTGGAGATCAGAGAGGAAGAGGTAGACGACATGGACAAGGTTAAGGAAGAGGAGGCTTCCATGGTAGCTATTATCATTACAATGAAGAAGTTCATCATGCCTTTGAATGCCCTAAATGCCAAGGAAGGAAAAATAGGAGAGATGGAAGTCAAGAAAGGGTTGCTGATGTGGATGATGATGCACAGTTATTGCATTCAAAGGATGCAAAAAGAGGAGAGATTCAAGTTCATGAAAGGGTCTCACTAAGTGGTGAAACTAAACCTAGACAAAATAGTAGCTTGATTTGTACCAAGTGCAAGTGTGAGGGTAAATGTTGTGATGTGATTGTTGATGGTGGAAGTAATGACAAATTGGTGTTAGAGGAGATGGCCTCAAAGCTAAAGCTTAAGAGGGAGAAACACCCCCAACCCTATCAGATTTCTTGGGTGTAAGATGATCATAAGGTCCTATTTAGTAATCAATGTTTGGTAAAGTTCAAGATGGGGAGTTAAAATGATGAGGCTCTTCATGACATCATTCTAATGGATGTCTGCCATTTATTGTTGGGAAGCTCATGACAATTTGATAGGCATGCTATACATGATGGTCATGTAAATATATACTCTCTGACAAAGGATGGAGTTTTCCATGATTTGAAGCCCTTGATAAAGGAGGTTGAAAAGGTATGTAGTAGTAATAGGATATGTCTTCTTGATGGAAGAAAGTTTCTAGATGGCATGAAACATCAACATATGTGTTATGCTTTGATTCCTAGAAAAGACAAGGAAGGTAGTAGTGGAATTACACTTGAAGTTTCAGGTCTATTAAGTGAATATGGAGATGTAATCTCTAATAATTTTCTAGAAGGGTTACTGCTAGTAAGGAAAATTAATCATCAAATAGATCTAGTGCCTGGAGCTAGTTTTCCTAACAGGGCTTCTCATAAGATAACTCCTACTAAGACTAAGGAGCTAAATAGACAAGTTTAGGAGCTTTTGAGGAAAGGTTTATTTCACTAGAGGCTAAGTCCATGTATAGTACCTATAGTCCTGACACCAAATAAGGATGGAGAGTGGAGAATGTGTATAGACTCTCAGGCTATAAATAGAATAACCATCACGCATCAATTTCCTTTGCCAATAATAAATGATCTTATGGACTATTTGAATGGAGCGCAATACTTCACACAGATAGATCTCAAGAGTGGCTATGACTAGATATAGATATGAAAAGGAGATAAGTGGAAGATTTTATTCAACACCAAGGAGGGTCTATATGAGTGGTTAGTCATGCCCTTTGGACTAACCAATCTATGAAGAACCTTGATGTGGCTTATGAATGAGGTACTAAAGAAATTTTTAGGAAAATTTGTTATTGTATATGTGGATGACATTTTGACTCTTAGTAAGTCTTTGGATAACCATTTATTGCACATTCATAGTATCCTTGAAAGGTTGACATAAGAGAAATTATTGATTAATTTAAAGAAGTGTAGCTTTGTCAAAATAGAGTTAGTATATTTGGGTTTGTTGTCTCAACTAAGGGTCTCAAAATAGACCTAGAGAAGGTGAAGGTCATCTTGGAATGGCATACTCTAAGGTCTACAACTAAGGTGAGGTCATTCCATGGTCTAGCTAGTTTTCATAGGAAGTCATTAGGAATTTTAGTAGTATATGTGCACCCCTAACTAAAAAAATGAGGGGGGATAGAAAAGAGTTCAAGTGGACCACAAGAGCTGCAAGGATTTTTGAATTACTCAAGAAGAAGGTGAAAGAGCAACCTATGTTGGAACTTTCTAATTTCAAAAAGTGTTCCAAGTGGATTGCAATGCTAGTAGCAATGCTATTCGGGCTATATTGAGTGAAGAAGGTAAACCTATTGCCTATTTTAGTAAGAAATTGAATGATGCAAAGAATTATTATGTTTATGATCAGGAGTTCTATGCAATAGTTCAATCCTTAAAGAAATGGGGATATTATTTGCTGCCAAATTTTTATTTTTGTATACTGATCACGAGACTTTATAGTACCTAAATAGCCAAGGTAAATTGAATCAGAGACATTTGAAATGGGTAGAGTTCATGCAAAGCTATACATTTATATTGAATAGCAATGTAGGTTGAAGTGGTTGGGTTTGATGAACTCAAGAGTCTATACCCTAAGGATCCTAACTTTGTAGAGTCTTGGAAGGCTTGTAAAGAACCTGTTACTATAGACAAGACCAATTGGTTAGATTACATGATTCAGGATGGTATGTTGTTCAAGGGAAGTCAATTGTGTATTTCGAGGAGTTCCATGAGGGAAAACTTGATCAAGGAGAAGCACAGTGGAGGGATGGTAGGATACTTTGGTCAAGATAACACCATTGCCATTATTAGATAACATTATTTTTGGCCTCAATTCTCACAAGATGTGAAGAAGTTTATGCAGAGTTGTCAAGTATGTAAAATAGCCAAAGGATTTAGTCTATATTAGCCAATTCCTATTCCATCAAAGCCTTGGGGTGACATAAGTATGGATTTTTTTCTTGGATTGCTAAGGACACAAAGGGGTAATGAATCAATATTTGTGGTGCTTGATAGGCTCTCCAAGATGGAACATTTCATTCCATGCCACAAGACTCATGATGTAATATATATTGTGGATTTTCTTTTTAGAGAGGTGGTAAGGCTACATGGTCTCCCAAAGAGTTTTTTTTAATAGAGATACTAAATTTGTGGGGTATTTCTAGAGGACTTTGTGGAAGAAGTTGAAGACAGAATTGAAGTTCAATTCTACACATCATAGTAGGTGTTTAGTAGGAGATAAGCCCAAGGGATGGGATTTCATTCTACCATAAGTAGAATTTTCTTACAATAATTTTTTAAATAGGAGTACTAGTAGATCACAAAGGACTATACAAAAGTTGAGAAAAATGGAGCAAGGAGAGAGGACAAGTGTTGAGGTAGAAGACTTTGTTGAACATGTCAATTACATACATGAGGAGGTGCCAGCACATATTACCAAGATGAATCTATAGTATAAGGCTAGGGTAGATCAAAAGAGGAGGCATAAGGAGTTCCAAGTTGAAGATTAGGTTATGGTATACTTGATGAATGAATTATTTCCAATGGGTACCTACAACAAGTTGAAGATGGCAAAATTTAGCACCTACAAAATTTTGAATAAACATAATTTAGGGAATGCATATGAGGTTGAGTTACCAGATGGGATTCACATTTCTCCTATTTTCAATATTGAAAACTTAATATAATATCATGATGATGGTGTAGATGATGATTTGATGCTAGATCCATGTCCAATTCCTACTTATGTGAAGGAAGAGATTGAAGAAATTATGGATAGTAATGTGGGTCTGAGCATTAGAAATAGGTAGTATGAAGAATACCTAGTGAAGTGGAAAGGAAAACCAATAGATGGCTCATCCACAATGGAGGTTGCCCATTTGGGTTTTCCTCTACCAACTATAAAATGATAGGGTCACTTTTCAATCTATCATGGGTGTCTAATGTAGGAGCATCTAGTAGTGTAAGGGAAATTCTGTATCACCCAAAAATATGCTTAGTATTACTTTCTATTTAAAATGTTTTCATTTCTGGACACCCATTTGGGTCAAATAAAGGTTGCAACTCTCATAGTTCCACCATTGGTTTTCTAGATTAGAGTTTTCAAGCACCTTGGGATATGTGCCAATGTAGAAAATAGGTTATTTTGTAATTAAGTAATAATTATAATGAGTTAGAGAGTGTAAGTTGGAGGGATAATTATACTTGTAATTTAAAGCACTTTAAAAAAGAATTAGGTTAAAAGACTTTATGGTTTGAAAGTTATGGTTGTTTTAAGTTGCCTAGAGACCTTCTAAGAGCACTTCAAAGTCAGATTTGAGGCACTAAATGACCTCATCCAGGTCAAAAAAATGGTGGACAAGTAGAGCTGGTCCATAGGGCTATACAACACTTAGAGAGATTTCTGAAAATGTAAATGGTTCATCAATTGGAGTCACAAATCAAGGGTCAAAGCACAAACGCATTTCACCCTTTTGTGAAGGAAAAGGCTAACAAAAGTACAATTGTTCACCTTCAATGATATAAAACTGATAAAATTATTTAGAATTTAAAAATGAAGTAAACTAATAAAATGTGTAGAAATTGATCAAGTTTATGATTATAATTTTTAGCAATTATTTGGATTAAGAATTACTATATTTTCATTATTTTTATAGATAATTTTTTAGTTTCTAAAAAAAATTTAAAATTAGGAGTCTAGTTCCCACAACAAAACTATATGGAAATAAAATCATTTCCCTTTCATGATCTCAAACTATGCCATAGACATCATATATCTCTAGAACATTCAAAAACAAAAAAAATTCTTTAAATTTATATTTTCACTTTTATAATCATTCAAAGTTCAACTCACCTAAAATTGATAGTTTTTATCTCCTGCCACATTTTCCAAGGCAAATCTATTCTAAATAGAATAAAAATTATACATTCAAGAAGAGGACTCCCTCTTCTAGAATGTCATCTAAGTTTTAAATTTTTATGATATGATTTACTATTTTTTTCTTTCTCAAAATTGACATCTTTTCAAGTGTTAAAATATGTGCTTGTATAATTTTTTAATTATAATATACTATATCTAATTAAAAGACTATAAAAACTATATGAGAATATTCTTGACTTTGGGTTCTATAAAATGGTGTTTCTAAGTTATTAAAAATATATCAAAAAAAATTGTAAGAGTTATTGAAATGTTAGTTTTGTAAAATAACTATATTTCTTTAGTAATTGGATTAAAACTAGTATAAAACATTGATTTAATAGACATTTCCAATTGGAAAAGTCTGATACCATAAATAACTTAGCTAGAATGAATTTATCTAGATCATATCTTTGAAAAAAACTAATTCTTAGATAGAAATAGTCAAATTTAGTCATTCTGATTAGTCAGCGTAAAAGGTGACATGACTTTGTACTTTTACCCTCAAAATTTATGCCTCTTGGAAGTTGGACTACCATTTTTGGATTCTTCAAATTTTACACTGACTTGTGACATGTTTTCTTGAATTGTCTTTTTTGGAAGCTGATGTCAAATGGCATATTCTAGAATTTATTCCTAACCCTAAATCTAATTTGGGTACTTAAGGACATTTTTGGCATTGAAAGGAAAGTTTTTGGTAGAGTTTGGGAGAGGGTTCTATGAGGAGGATTTTTCTCTAGAATAAGACAACACGAGGAAATGTCTTTGAGTCAACTTTCATTATACTTGTTGGTGTTTTGAAATGCTAAAGGTTTCAAATTACCTTGATGAGAATATGGTATATCCACAAGTAGCTAAATACCATCCGCAACATACTATTTTAGACACCGGGACAAGTATAAGGTTAGACCCTTCTTCTACTTTAGGCTCTACAAAAGATAGGTAGTTGGACTTCAGATAGTTGGACTTCAGATTCAATTAATATGGTATTAGTACAAAAAATATTCCTAAATCTATTAAGTAGATTTAACACTTATTTCTCCTAATAACTCATGAAATGACATAGATCTACAATAGCTAAATGGAAAATAATGAAATTCATAAGTTGAGTGAGGGTATTATATTGTAGCTCTTCAATATGAAAGGGGGAAAATCATTTGATTAATAATGTTGAATTCAGAAAAAATCCAAATATGCAGCAGTAAGAACTAATGATCGTGTAGCTGATCAATGCCTTATCTATTGGGAAATTCCATGAATCAAATACATACATTTTTTTATATCAAGGACATATTTCATACACAAAGACATCAGATCTATCCTACCAATTTGTTAATCAGACATTGGTGTTCATTAAGACCTCATTCTCACAAAATATCCTTTTCAAATAACCAACAATCCTATCAAACACATTAAGCATTTACTTGGCCCTTTTTTCCAATAGCAAAACATATCTAACATACAACCTTAAAGGGATGTAAATGAGTCTTAATTCTTTGCCTTTAGACCACATAAGATTGCAAATTACTGAGATAGGAGATGAGAATCAAAATGAAACCAATGAAATTCTTGCTCATTTGTTTTTATTTCTTTGAAACAATACATTCAAATGCATGAAATCAAAACATGAAAACACCTAATAGATTTGAACTTTATCTATTCTCTTCACTACTACTATTCATACAAGAGAGATTGCTAAAGAATATAGTGTACCAGCAATGAGAGCATATCAAAATACTAGAAACAATGGTCTCATAGTGAAAAACTAGAACCCCTAATGGTATCACACAAATGAAACTTTTTCTTCCCCAAAAACTAGAACCCTTACAATGAGAAAGAAAGGGAATGTCATAAGAGGCTGATAGTTCCTAGATTTGTTGTGAGAATAACATTTGTCCACTTGAAAAACCTCTCTTAATAGTGAAAAGAATCTCTCTAATCTCTCTTTATAACTGGATATCAAATATTTGATCAATTTTTCCTCTTAAAAGCATAAAGTGATTGAAAAACTTGATGGAAAAAACCTCTTTTTGATGCTAGATCTCAAATCAAGGCAAAGGCCAAGATTAGTTAAATCGCCTCTAGAATGCAATATAATCTTTTCAAAGTTTTTTTTCCACATTTAGGCTTCAACAATCTTTTATATCTATCTCCTAGCCAATTTTGATGCTCTATGATGAAATCAACCCATTTTGCAAAAAATACCCTGAAAATTACAAATTTGCTTATAGCGCAAACCAGTGAATAGTTATGCAAAAACTAACTTCATATTTAGAAAGTTTATTTCCTCCTAATTCCAACAATATATTGAAGTGCCTATTTTGGTGAAAAACTCCCCTAGTTATGCCCCTTTGAAGTTCACACTCCTATTCATGACTGTCATAGCTCTTTGCGAAAATTTAACCTTTTTCTATAGTTTGAACTATATCATAAATCATACATTTATTTAAAATCTTTGACCTGCACGTACTTTTGAGGAAAAAAAATTTAAATAATAGTCTTTAAAAACTTTTGAAACATCCCTCATTTTTCTATTTGGGTCAAACTTGGTTGACTTTGACACGTGTCATGCTCTGATTAGTTCCTTTTTTGCATAGTCATCTAATCCCTCCAACTGGGCACCATATGTTAGTATCTAATTTATCCTCTATTCTTCCATGTCAACATGCCATGTCATCATGCCATGTCATCAGTCACTATGTTGCTATCCTAGTTAGCATTCTGCCTTGTCATCAGTGACATAGCGAACTTGCAACATGTGTCATCCTCTACCATGTCAGCACCTAGTCATTGGTCCATCTCATCATGCCACATCAATGCCACCTTGCTATCAACTCACTACCACATGTCAAATTTCTATTGAGTTTCCATGTCAGTATGTTAACCAATGTGCATCTTTGCTTTTGTAACATGGCGAAAGCTGTCAGATGTACCACGTGTCACAATCTGGTGCATCAAAGATATCTACTCGCCATGGTGCCACTTGTCCTTTTGTGATTTGTTATCAAAATACCACATCACCCAGATGGAACCCATGACCTTCTTTGCTAGATTTCAAGGTTTTTTGGCAAGTCACTATGTTGCTACTAGAAAACCTCGTTGTTTTTTGGTGATGACATAGCACCTCACTACATTTTTCAACTTTTTTAGTGCCACCTGGCTATGCTAATGTCATAGTTTTTTTTGCATGTCCATTCAAAATTTTACCTATGTTCTAGTTGACTGGGACCCACATGCATGAGCCTTGCCTTCAAAAACACATCTTTTTAGACATTATGTCTTGTGAGTGGAGTCGTATTTCAAAAAAAAAATGGAACTCCGCTTTACCAATGTGGGATAATGGTAGAAGCATATCATTTTACTATGTTTTCTTCTTTACCTTGCCATTCACTTCTCCTTCTAGTCTTTGTATGACTTCCTCTTTTAATGTAAATGATGCTCCTTGTTTGGTCTATTGGCTCCCTTGCCTGCATCCTTTTTCTACATGTGTTCCCTTCCATACTTAAATCCGCTTGTTCCCAAAGCTTTCCAATTCCCCTATTTTGATTTGAAGCGTGGTCTTTGAGTTTCTTGCGGCTTCATATTTGGAAACTTTTCCTTTGCTCATGGGTGGACTACCTTGTATGCATTGGTATGCTTTTAACATCATGGTGTGGAGCTCCTTCTATTTATGTGCCCGGTTTCCTTTGCAAGATGTCATGGATCTGTCTTTTTCCATATCTTTTTCTTGTTCTAGTGTCAAGAATATTTATTGTTGGTGTCCCTAAGGAGGTATAGAGGATCAAGAATAAAATTTACTAACCATGTGGGATGGTAATTCATGGAAAACCTCTTCTCAATGACATCTTCCATAGGTGCTTCTTCTACATTGTACTTTACACACTAATCCATCACTTTGGTCCTCAGATCTTCCCAAAAAAGCAGGCATTGTTCCACCAAAGACTTCTCCATCTCAGTCCCCTAAATTATGACACTCTCTTTGAATAAAATGTGTAGAAACATATTTATGGCACTCCTTGTTGGTTATTAGAGGAGCATTTCTCCCACAACCAATGGGAAAGACTCGATTAGCAAAGATAGGCCAAGTGGGAAATTTCACCACATGGACTAAACTTTTGGGAGAGAAACTTAGGTTTTCAAGAGATGAAGATGCATTTTTAAATTCAAGAGAAGATATGGGCATAATGGTGACCTGATATTGCTCCTCTTTTGAAAATCTAAATTTTTACAAGGAAAATTTGCAAGTGGAGATGCATAATGCCCACAGCCAGGAGGAAAATCACATCTTGTAGATGGCTTTGCCTTCTTAAGCTTAGAAGCATGGAATACATTTATAGTATAAACACCAACTGTATCACAGTGCGAGTAATCAAATCTCCCAGAATTGTCATACAAGTTAAATTGAGCTTGTTTCTCAAAAGCTACTTCATGGTCAACCAATGGTGAATATACTCCCTCCAATGTTTTAGGTCATCCATAACATACATAACCTATAATGATTCCTTGTTCAAAGTTAGCTAGAAAGAAGACTCCAAAAATGCTGATCATTTTCTCTGTTTCTTTCTTCCTTGTGTGGGGATCCATGCTTAAATACTATAGCTTCCAAACCATGTTTTATCATAGAAAACTGGCTCAATATGGGATTATTGGTCTATAATCTTCCCACCAAAATCATTCTCTCACCACCCACCATGAGGATTCTCATCAGAATCAAGATCAATAATCAATCATATGAGGCAGCCCTCCCTTAATTTCTAGATATTTAAATTTAGTACTTTGAATGTTGAAACAACCAACATAAACATAGTATGTACTTCTATAATATACCATGACTTTGTGTAAATTACATAAAAATTGGGCAATGCACCTCTCTAGACATTTACATCTCATGCACTTTCTACAACAACCTCAAGTGTACTGGTGTACTTGTATGAATAATCTTCATTAAATCCATCATTTTGAATGTATAGAAAGTAAATTTCTTTAATCATACATTTCAATTGATCCTCATAATTTTCCTTTATAAATCATTTTCATTTCAAAACTCAGGGTGTGTTTAAGATTTTGAGACATCCTATTAATCTAAAGCAGCCAGTCGAACCCCGAAAAGGGTTTGGCAAAAAAAAAAAAATTGTTTTCAAACAACCGACTTCTCAAATTGATCTAATGAGATCTTCAAGCTGACTAAAATAAAAATCAAGCATTGAATTATCCTTAAAAACTCATTTTTACCCTTTACTACCAACTATCATTTTAGTGTCAAAAGGTTCTTTGTCTGGCCTCAAAAACTGACCAAAACACCTAATCAGGCTCTAGAATCTGACACATTAACTCCTTTTTCCATCTAATTTTACCCTATCAAATCTCATCTCATGATGAATTCAAGGTCAAAAGATATTGACTGTCAAAGTTTCCCTTTCAGAACTGCCTATAAGAAAACATGTCAGAAAATAATAAATTGCATTTTGATTTGGCTTTGAACATGGGGCAAACTAACACTTGGGGGGATAAAAACTAGGGTGTTGGTTTGTTGTCATGAGGACAATATGAATCTATGATTAGAGCTCACGATGAATAATAGGACGCAAATGGCAAGTGATCAAAGTGGGCTACTCAGAAGTTATAGATTGGAAACACTAATAGAAAAGTGGTTTTTGCAAAAAAAATGGACCTGAGAAAGTGTGCAGATGGATTTGTCAAGACTTGAAAATTAGCACACATGAAGTATTTTCAAAGTACAACATAGTGGTACAATCCATTTGATATCATCTATCATGGATTTTGAGATATGACATCACAAACAGGGGTACTAACAAATTTGCACCTTTTGACACCTATAAAAAGTAGAAATTCCAGTTGGAATCATGTTTGAAAATTGATCATAGGCTCAAAATGAAAACACTACATGTCTCTGACCTTTAAAATGCAATGCAATACGAATTTCATCATTTTGGTCAACTGTGTCAAAGTTATAACAAGTCAAACAGGGCTTCCTAGAATTCAGAACATAGTGCATCAACATGACATCAATAAATGACAAACTTTGAGAGATTTGAAACCTATTCAAATGAATTAAAAATGGCTTAAAATCTTAGACATAGGTTATTTGGTATGGACACTAAAGTCTCCCAAAGAGTTGAGTCATGAAACGTTACTAGGTGTGAGATATTCAATTGCAAACATGGCCTCCTATCACTGTTTGACATAGGCAAAAATGCAAATTTTACAATTGCTCAAAATGGGACTTCACGAAATGGCTCAGAATGACAATTTATCATCATGGGACAAGTAGACATAATGAATGGAATGTGTTAGAAACATTAAACACCTGTTATGCTTCAAATGGATAGTCAGGTACATATGCATTAAAAAGTGTTTATAGGGCTTGATTTCACAATGGTACTCTTAATTGGGGCTTCAATTTTGAGTCCCAATTGTACTAAATGTAATTATAGGTCATTTATGATAATAATATTCTGCTTTGCCTATTGCATTCAATTTTATTTGGGTTGTGTCTTCATTAATTGAAATGTTGCATTCATGACTGCATTTGTCATTGATGTCAACATAGTAGTAAGTGTGTGAAGAGTACCATAGTAGAAGACAAAGATCTAATTGGTATGAATAATAGTTTGACTATCTAGCAATGCACAGTTGAGGACATGTTCTAGACTATTTATTGCAAGCCTTACAAAGGAAAAGTATTGGAGAAAAACATTCTTATCTTTGATTGCTATCTTACATATGAGATGCAATAATGAGTTGTGTAGTGAACTAGTGACAAAGGATAGTCAGGTGGTGACATCAACGAGTGTGTAAGCCTTGAAGTCACACATGTAATGTTTTGTATCAGACTTTAAGATGGCAATGCTATTGTAATTGTAATTAACTAATTATCTTAATATAATCAATTAGGAAATCCTTAAGGCTGACTCAAGGAATTATTTTGAAAATATGTTATAAAGGAAATATGTTTTCCTTTTTAGTAATATGTATGGCATCAAGTATCAATTGTGAAGTGCAAAGAGAAGAGTGTTTTTTAAATGCATGTAAGTGATCCAAGGGATTTCTAGATTATTTTTTTTGGTCATCCTCTTTAATACCTACAAATCCTAATTAGTTTTTCCTCATATTAAAAATTGTGCAAAATAGTGATGGTATTTTCATTTTACAAGCTAAGTATCTGAAATACTTATTGAAGAGATTTGGATTGAAAATTTGTACACTCATTGGAACACCTATGATAACTAGTCACAATTTATCTAGCAAGGATGAGACACCTAGTGGTCTAATTTTTCATAGTGCAATGAAATTCCAAAATATGTGTGAAAATCATGTAATCCTTGTGTCTTGTAGATTAAGGTTTCTCTTCTTACAATTTTTCAAAATCTTGTGTTACCCTTGTTATGCCCTCATTTCTATGTTGTTTAAATTCTATTAAATTCCCAAAGTTTTTCATCAACACAATCATTAAAATTTCATAAGTAAGTTTAAACCCTAGGTTTATTTTCAATTTTTTGAAAGGGATTGAAAAATTTCTAATTCCTCTTCTTTATGGTTTTATAGTGTTGGATTTTTTGTAGGAGTGTTATGCTCTCTTTCTTTTGTTTCTGTGGTCATGCTTCACTAAATGGTGTAAGGGCATAAAGGAATTCATGGTTTACGGGTATATGGTTGTGTATCTTGTAGTAGTGAAGTGATGCACTTTGGAGCTTTCTGATCATACAATTGATCCTTCAGTAAAGGTGTGTAAAGGGTTTTCATACTTCGTAAGTTTGTTTTACGGTTCCATAGTGACGAGTTAACCTAGATGAATGAAGGCCTTTCATTAAGGTACCTTTGACTATATGTTTTCCTTTTAAGTGTTTGAGTGTAATAAGGTTCAAATTTGTCACAATTATTAACCTATGGGGGTATGAGTGACAAGTTGAGTAGATGAGCAGAAGGGTGGATTGGTTTGGTTCATGTCCTTACATTTTGTTGAATGGCATAAGAACATAAAGACTCGTCGTGGCATAAAAGGTGTATTATAGAAACATCAAATGGATTTTATGGTTCTACACAAAAGAGAAGCTCATAAGAGCAAAGCAAGGTTTGATTTTGCTTACGTGCTTCTACTATTTTGGTTTGTGAACAACCATAAAGTGATTTCATATGGAGGAATGTGTCATGTGGGACCTGACAAATTACCACTTGGGCCCTGATAAGAGCAAATAAAGTTGTGACATGTCACATATGTTAGATGGGCCCAACCCATGTGGAAGGTAACTTAAGCCAATCATTTTGTATGTGCTTAAATCAATGGTGATGTTTTTTCTGAGATCTAATTTGTGTCATTAATTTGTTGAGAGAATTTTTTTCCCTTACACTCTTACATTTGCAAGGATACCATATAGACAAAGAGTTGGTTCATGTCTTTCTCTATGGATACAAGATTGGTTTAGCGTATGAGCATAAAAGGTAAAGTGGGGAATGAAATGAATGCTTTATGTTGGTACGAGATGTGTTGAAGTGTAAACATGTAAAGATACATGCAGAGGGTTTGAGATCTTACAAGTAAAGGGGCTACATAGGAGTGTAAAACAAGTTGCAAGGCCTTGCTTAAAGAACCCTAATAGTTCTATGCTTGAAGTTTTCTAAAACATCACTAGATAAGGATAAGGGTTTGATAATTGTATCTCCAGAGTTTAGAGGATTGAAGGGTTTGGAATAAGCATAGAAGCAAAAGACCAAATTTGAAAAAGGAGGCAGGCTGAGGTGTCATGCTAGTTAAGGAAAAGCACCAACTAAAAATTGTAGTCGATGCAGAACATGCACAAGGGAATGTGGAGGAGGTTAGGCACATTGTTGAAGCAAAGGCCCAAATAGAGGATATACCCATAGGGGTAATAGTGCCAATTCCAATACCAGTGGTAAATGTGGAAGGTAGGATCCCTCAATCTGATAGATCACCAAAAAGGGCTATAATGCTAAGTATGATAAATCATAGGATAAGCATCTTGAAGAGAATCTCTCAAGATGCATATAATGCATTCACCAATTTGTAAGCTACTAAGAAAATGTGCAAAGAAGTAGTAGGTTGGCTTGACCCCATTTTCCAGCAATGGGGACCTTATATGCAATTTTTTGGTAGATTGATACCTCTGCTAACTAAGAAGCTAGGATAAGGTCATTTTTGTTAAAGAGAGTATGGATAAAGTAAAGGATTTGTTACAGTTCTTTATAGGAAAATTGGCAATCATTTAGAATACAATGTAATTGTTGGTCAATGGTTTTTATTCCTTAATCCTTTCTATCCTTAGTTTTGATAGCCAAATAAAAGATTGGAATGAATGGTCTAGTTCTTTTGACCATATTGTAAACTTTCCATAGGTGGTATCCATTTTTGAAGGAGACACTGATGAGTTTTCTTTCAATGAACTCATTGATACTTTGTTCAAACTTGAAACTCAAATGAATAAATTCATAACAGAAGGGGAAGTAGTCACATATGCTAGGTGGTAAAATTTTGTTGGTGAACTAACAATAGTAAAAGAATGCAAGTGGCTAACAAAAAGAGAAGTCATTGTATGGGAGGCAATCATAGAAATAAAGGCTTTATTAATAGGGGGTAGTTGAAGAAGAGGACAAAATTGAAGATTTAATGCTCTAGTTGTTATATGAAACTATTTATGTTGTTTCTTTTTCTTATGGATATAAGGATATTTTGAAAAGCTTATTGTATTCCTCATTGTAAAAGGACACTTGTCAGTCACATTTTGCCCTTTGGTTGTTGCAACTCATGCTTATATAAATGAGTTTTCAAGGCATTGTGATGGGTCTGAAGGCTTGTATAAATTTTGTTTCTTATCAAAGAAAGTTTAGTTGGTCCATGTTTTTGTAGTTGTTATTAAAAGCTTACTTTCAATTGTGTACTCTCTAATAATATATAGAAATGACAAAATCAACAAGATATTTTGGGCTTTCCATGGAGTTTTTACTGGTCATTGTATCAGTCTTCTAAAGGATAATACAAAGGGGTACTTACACTATATTTGTGTCACAAATTTTTATCTCCATTTTAAGGATTTGTTTACATTGAGGTCATTAAATAAAGTTTAATTGATTGAATGCAATCTTGATGGGTTGTATGTTGGTTTTATTGTTGCTTTTAATTCAACAGGTTATGAAAATGCTTCAATAAATTAGTGCAATTTATGAGTTTATAAAAGGGATATTTCATAAGAATGGAAATGGGTGATTACAATTGATAGATTCATTTACAAGTTTTTTGAGTTAGTTCTCTTGTCAATAGTTAACATTTTGCCCAATGGATAAGGCGCTAGTCACATAAATAAAACTCAGTGAGGGAAAATTCTACCACTACATATCAAATCAGTTATAAAATCAAAATCATTTTCATTTCATTTTGTTCAAGGTCATAAATTCTGGTCACCACTTATTCATATCTAATTTTTGAGTCTTAGGTAGTTGTTATTTCTAGAAATATTTGTGAACCCTAGGAGGATTATGACTAGATCTTCTTATGAGGGATGGATATAAAATCTAAAAACATCAAGAATTGGATAAACTATGTATGTGTTAGGAATTAAAGATGAGAATTAGAATGAAACTAATATAATTCTCATACAATAGTAGTCATTTAAATCATCCTTTTAGGTATACCCACCTTGGTTTTGTAGAGCCTAAAGAGTAGAAAACCATCCTCGGTTTTGTTGAAGTTGGATCTAAGTGGTTTGCACATATAATTGTTAATAGGAACTGGCTAATCCTTAGATTATGTGAGTATTATCATTTTGGTATTGAGCATTTTGTTGTTCAATGGTTTCAAACACCAACAAAATGGCAACTCTACTGGGAAATTAACACTTAGTATTGTCACAAATTAATGTATCAATTAAGATTTGTATCACCCTTGGTTAGAGTCTGAGGTAGGCATTTCACATGACTTTTCTATGGCTTTGGGGGTTATTTTCATTTTTTTTGAGATTATTCATGAAGTAATTGTGAATTTTTTGGCAATGATTCCGATTCTAATAGGATGGGTGGTGACTCAAAAGGTCTAACTAGTGTTAATATTTAGAAATTTGTTGTCTCAAATTATGGAAAATAAAAAGAACACATGGGAAAATGTGAAGAAAATCCTAGGAATTAAATTACAAACTGATCTCCCTCCTAACAAAAGACAAAATTGGGCTATGAAAAGGCCTTAGATGTAGAGAGAAGACCACTCCCAAGAACAAGTAATAAGGGGAGAGAATGTGAGGGAATCATCTTGCCAAAGTTCTAGATCTCATCCCAGACTATCTAGTGTTGAATTTTTTAGCACTCCCAAAGTAATATGTCAAGAAACTATTAGGTAACAAAGTGTACCTAGTCTAGAAAAAAGAAATAGTAATAATCTTTTTCAACAGAGTAGGAACCCTTTCCTGCTTGATTGCTCTCAAGAAGAAATAAGACCAAAACACATAGATCCTAAGGATTTTAATGATGAAAAAAATGCTAGTTTTGAGTTTACTATTCCTGATCCTGATGAGATTGAGATCCTAAGAATGAAGTTTATTGAGAAATAAGTCATAAATAAGAAATTTGAAAATGAAAGAGAGGAAAGGATTATGAAATCTTTTGAAGAAAAGTAGATAATAATTAGGCGAATTACTACCCTAAAGAAGAAAAATGTGATGGCAACCAATGCTTGGCAACCAAAAATTATAGGTCAAGTTGAATAGCTTAAGGCACAAGAGTAAAAGTTGTTGGAAACCTAGAATGTGAATCTAGAAGGACTTGTAATATAGAAGATTGAGAACTATAGTGCTCTAGAAGTTGACAATTATAAAGAAAATGATGTAGAGAATGTTGTTGATGCTAGGGATAAAGGAAAATAGAAGGAGATTGGTGTTAATATTAAGGAACCATCAAAGATATCCATGATTCCATGTCACCTTCTGATATTAATTTGGAAAAGAAAAGGAAAGAAAAGGATGCTTTGGTTAAGAGATTGGAAATTGCAAAAAATGAAGCAACTATAGCTGAGATGAACTACAAGATTAAATTCTTGGAAAATGCTAGGAAGCAATATGCAATTATGTCTAAAGATGATGATGGATCTAATGATGCAAATCAAAGTATTACTAAGGTACTTGCTTCTTTCTCATCTTCATTTTCATAGAAAGTAGATCTTAACAAATCTGTTGGTGATGCTAGAACTAGTAATACTATGAATAATGCTAAGAGAGACATTGCTAATCACCCCAAGATTGATTTACAAAGGAGACCTATTTAGTTAGAAGGTTATAGGAAAATATGTTTTGATGGAATCCTTGGTTTCCCTAACCCTATCTAACAAGAAATGAGGAAAAGATTTCCTAAATTTGTTGGTAACAATGCTATCTCTTGCGAGGACCATTTAAGGAGTTTTCTTGATATGATGAGTGATTATGAGGTTCAAGCTAAAAATGTTATTATGAAGTTGTTTGTTCAGTCATTAACTGAAGATGCTAGAAAATGGTTTAAGAGACATCCTAAATTACTCATTGTTGATTGGAAAGATATTGAGTATTATTTCAAAGAGCAATATGATGACAAGCAAAATCAAAGCTATATCTTGAGTGAATTCAATAACATTAAAAGGTTACCTAATGAGTCTGTCATTGAATTTAATAATAGATTTCAAAAGAGGATGTATAAGCTCATGCAAGCCATGTGAGTTGATGACAAGATATGTTTGATTACCTACTTGAATGCTTTTGACAGAAAAATGGTATACCAGCTTAGGGATAAATATCCTAGGACTTTAAGAGATGCTTTCAAAATTGCTATAAATGTAGACAATAATTTGAGAATTTTAGGGAGACTAGAAAGTAAAAGAGATGACTGTAGATTGTTTGGGAGTAAAGGAAACAAAAGGGAAGATCAAAAAGTTGTAAGTGGAAAAAAGCAAGAGCCTAGTGAGATAAGTCAAGTTTTAAATGCTATAAATGTTCTAAAATTTCCACAAGTTAGGAATGATAAAAATCCCACTAAAAATAGGGTCCCTTATCAATCAAATTTCAATAGACAGAATAGGTTGCAAAATTTTTCTTATAACACCACTTGGAAGGATGGTCAGCCTAGTGTCACTCCCCACAAGAACACCAATAACAAGGTGACCCCTAATTCTTTATCCAAAAACTCTATAAATTTGGTGGATGATCCTAAGTTCATTGCTAGGCTAACATGGTGCTTTGTGTATTAATTACCCTATGCTCCTAAATCTTGTGCAGTAGCCTTGTCCTTCCCAACAAATCAGATTGTAGTAGAAGAATGTTAGGAACTTGAAGAAAACTATGATGATGTGGGATGTAATATGTTTGAGTCACATTATGATTATTCTAATTGTGAAGATTATGATAGAGATGTCAATGAGCAAAGGCAATTTTAGAATGAAATGCAATAGCAAGTATTTTCTAGTGAGAGTGATGTTGAAGAAAATGTGTGTAAAATGGTGAATGCCAAAGAAGAAGTGTCATTAAGGAAGTCTTCTAGAAAAGAGATTGATCAAATTACTGCCAACATGATAGCTCAAGTGTAGACTAGAAACATAGTTCAGAAAGAGGGTAATGACAAGATGGCTAGTACATTTATAAAAGGGGTCAATCTTAAAAAAGGGGAAGTTGTGAAGCCTAAAGAAATCCCTACTGTGAAGGTTACAATTACCAGTAAAAAATGAGAACCAAGGAAAATAGATAATCCCAAAGGTTTTGAGATTCCAAATAATGTTCTCAAGAAGTTAGATGAGAAGGTACTAAAAATGATCACTAAAAATGACAAGAATCATTAAGATTTTGTGAACATTTTGGATAAATACCATGAGAAAAGAAGTATGGTCATCGATGGTCCCTCTAATTCTTTTATAGACATGACCCATGTGTTATCAAAAATCACTGTCAAAGTCCCATTGTCTAAATTATTAAGAATCCCTAAACATCAAACTAAACCCATAGCATGGTTGAAAGATAGTAATATAGAGGTAAGACATGACAATAATGAAAATCATTATCCCAAAGAAAGAAATAAAGAAAAGGTGAAAGAAAAAGAAGTTGAAGTAGTTGTGTCTCAAATTCCTCAGATGCTTTTGGATAGCTCTATAAATCAATGTTTGGGAAGTGTTGAGCCTTTTTTTTTTAGTATTTTTGTAAATGGTAAAACATTGAAAAATTGCATGATTGATTCTGGTGCTTCCAATACTGTGATGCCTTTTGAGATAATGAAGGAATTTTTCTTGAAGGCTGATACTACTCAGGGAAGATATTGTTCTATGAATAAAAGAGAAGTGACAGTAATAGGCACTATTAATGCCTTACCATATAAATTGACAACTTATTCTGATAAAGAGCTTACTATGAGTGTATTATTTGTTGATATTCCACCTTAGTATGGCATGTTGTTGTCTAGAAAGTGGAGTGCTACCATGGGAGGGAGTTTGCAATTTGATTTGGCATTTGCTACTTTCAACATTGAGGGGAATTTGGTAAAAATAAATAGAGAGCCTAAGAGTATATATATGACAGAAGAGGAGATAGAGGATGATATGACAATCTTTGTGGATACAGATGTCATTGCATTTTGAGCTAACGTTTTGACCTTGAAGAAAGGTAAGCATAAATCTCAGATGGAAGTAGAAGCTAACACAAAAATAGGAAAAGGTGATCTATGGGCTATGCTTTTTGATGGTGCTTGCTGCAAGGATGGATCTAGGGTAGGGATTTTATTGATTTCTCCTACTGGGATAACACACAAATTTTCTTTTAGATTGAGTTTCCCTTGTACTAACAACATAGCAGAATATGAGGCCTTGTTATTAGGACTCAGATTAGCTCATAGGCATGGAATAAAATATTTGCATGTTATAGGGGATTATAAATTGGTTGTATCTCAAGTGAAATGTTTGTGTCAAAAAACAAGACAATAAAATAATACAAAAATGCTTTATGGGACATGATTGAATATTTTGATGCATTTGGGATAGTCTAGAAAGATGGGACTAACAACAAGATGCCAAATTTTCTAGCAAAAATAACAATAAAACTTAATGACATTACATTTGCTACTATATCTAAAATTGAGATTCAAACTAGCCCCTCTATTCTTGACAATGTCCAAAATTGCCAAGTATTTGAAGATGATAAGGACATTTTTAGATTTTTGAATTGTGAGAATATGTTGTTAGGACAAGAGATTGATTGTGTAGCCTATGTAGAAAGTATAAATGGGAAAGATACTATTTTTGGGCAGGAAGTTGTGCAATTGAAGACAAACAAAATCCCAAAGCATTTAGTTGTTTTAGTAACTATTTTTGATAGCTAAGACAGGTCATAGGTTGATGCCAACAAATGTGATGCTAAAGATCTAGAGGAGGTAAATTTAGGAACTAAGGAAACACCAAAGAAGGTATATATTGGTGAGAAAAATTCTCCTAAAATTAGGAAAGACTTGATATATTTGTTAAGAAAATATAGACATGTGTTTGCATTGTCATATGATGACCTAAAAGATTACAGAGAAGATCTTATTCAGCATGAAATCCCTTTGAAACTAGATGTTAAATGTTTTAGGCAGAAATAAAGGCCAATAAATCCAACTTTGGTTCCCAAAATTCAAGAGGAACTAATCAAATTAAGAATGTAGGGATCATAAAGCCTATTAGACATTCCTCTTGGGCATCCAATTTAGTCCCTATAGGGCATCCAATTTAGTCCCTGTAAGGAAGAAAAATGGAGACATAAGGTTATGTGTTGATTATAGGAATCTTAGTATATCTTCATTAAAGGATAATTATGGTTTGCCAAATATGGAGGCTATGTTGCAAAGGGTCACTAGTTCTAAACTTATGTCCATGATGGATGGATTTTTAGGTTATAATCAAGTGGTTGTTAAAGAATCAGAATAGTTTAAGACTACTTTTACTACTCCATGGGGTACTTATGTGTATGTTAGGATGCCTTTTAGGCTTACTAATGCTAGGGCTACTTTTCAACGAGCAATGGATGTGGCTTTTTCTAATATTATTGATAATTTTTTGGTTGTGTATCTGGATGATTTAATTGCTTATTCTAAGAATGAGAATGATCATTGCATGCATCTAGAAAAAAGGTATTTATTAGAGACCTTAAGTATGGTATCTCTTTGAATCCAAGAAAGTGTAATTTTAATGTTATTGAAGGAAATTTGTTATGGCATCTAGTTGGTATGCATGAGTGAGGATTGACCCTAAAAGGGTAGAAGCAATAGAAAAAATTCATAAGCCTAAAAGTGTTAAGGGAATTCAGTCATTTTTTGGGCAAATCAACTTTCTCAAAAGATTTGTGACTAATTTTGCAGAAATTAGTAGGCCTATATCAAGAATGTTAAAGAAAGGATATGAGATAAAATGGGATGGGGAGCCTAGCGTTGCATTCTAGAAGATCAATCAAGTTATTAATGATGCTCCTATTCTTAGGGCACTAGATTATGATAAGCCAATGCATATGTTTTCTTTTTCTTCATTTCACATTGTTTTTGTAGTACTGTTACAAAAAAATGAAGGCTATGAATAGACCATTGCATTTTTTAGCAAATCGTTATAGGCAGTAGAAATCAAGTATGATATAAATGAAAAATAGCCATATGCATTTGTGAAAGGGGTGAAGGTTTTTGGATGTTACCTAATGGGAGCCATTGTCATTGCATTCATCGCTATTATTGTTGTAAAGGATACCTTCTCACAACTAGAGGTATCTGGAAAAAGATGTAAGTGGATTAAACAAATAAAAGAATTTAACATTGACATTCAGATCACCAAACTAGTTAGAGATCAAGGCCTAGCCAAATTGATGGAAAAAGCCAATTTAGAGGAAAATCAAATCAATCAATTGGATGATAGTTGTAAGGATAATCTTTGTGATATGGATACCTCTGAATGGTATGTAGATGTGATTTAGTACTTGCAGAATATGAAATCCCCACCAAAATTAATAGACAACTAGAGAAGATCCTTGAAGTTGTAAGCTATAAAGTATGTTATAGTGTAGGGGCAATTGTGGTGGAGGAATATGGAAGGGGTCCTTTTGAAATGTGTAGATGAAATTGAGTCTAAAAGGATCTTAAGAGATATGCATGAAGGTGTTTGTGGTGGTCATTATATGGCTAAAACAATTGCTCATAAAGTTCTAAGGGCTCAATTTTGGTGGCCAACACTCTTTAGAGATGCTCATGAGTTTGTTAAAACATGTGATGCTTGTCAAAGGTTTAGTGGAAAGTTAAAATTTTCTAGGAATTTACCATTAAGACCTGTTGAAGTGAAGGCACCATTTCAACAATGGGGAATTGATTTCATTGGTGAGATTTCAAATGAATCCTATGGTGGACATTCTTGGATCATGGTAGCTACTGATTAATTCACTAAGTGGGTTGAAGAAATTCCTATTAAGAATGAAATAAATAAAGTGGTGTTTAATTTTTATTCTAAATAACATTGTGACTAGGTTTGGATGCCCACAGAAGATTGTAATTGATAATGCTATGTGTTTTAGATCTAAGGAATATAATTTTTTTTGTAAAAAGTATAACATTATAGAATACATATCACCACCTTATCATCCCCAAGAGAATGGTCAGGCAGAATCAAGCAATAAAAGTATATTGAAAATTATCAAGAGGATTTTAGGTGAGAAAATTATTTAGATATGTGGGTTGATAGGGTTACAGTTTAAAAGGCCATTGGATGTGCTCCTTTTGATTTGGTCTATGGCATACAAGCTAGACTTCCATAGAATAATTTAAATGAGATGTATAAATTTGTTCAAATTTATGAGGGTGATATCATTGATGAGATGCATCTCAAGATGGATGATATCTTGCAATTAGAAGAAATAAGAAGAGAGTCTTCTATTCAGAATGCCAAGATACAATCACAGATGAAGCATTTATATGACAAGAGGGCCATTGAGAGGAAGTTTGAAATAGGTGATATGGTATTGATGTGGAATGCCAGGATGGAAGATAAAGGAAAGCATGGTGAATTTTATCCCATCTGGCTTGGCCCAGACACCATTTGTGATACAAATGGTGAAGACTCATATTTTCTAACAGATCTAATTAGAGATATTCTTGAATTGCCAATTCATGGACAATTCTTGAAGAGGTACTTTTCTTAAAGTATTTGTGTTCCATGAATAGTAGTTTTATGGTGTCTTGTGTCCTTGTACATTATGTATATATTTGTACAGTCCCTATAGGTTATCTTGTATAGTCTGGTTTCCTATTTCTATTGTTTTGTTTATGTGTTCTCTAAAGAAGTTGTCATTATTATATCAAGTATGTGGTTTGATCTACCATAGATTCTTTAATTCTTGCATAGACTCGGGTAGTCTATCATCCCTAGAAAAACCCACTAGTGGTCTAATTTTTATAGTGTAGAGAAATTCCAAAATATGTGTGAAAATCATGTAATCCTTGTGTCCTATAGATCAGGGTTTCTCTTCCTATCATTTTTTAGAATCTTGTGTTACCCTAGTTATGCCCTAGTTTCTATGTTGTTTGAGTTCTATTAAATTCTCAAGGTTTTTCATCAACACAATCATTAAAATGTCCTAAGTATGTTAAAACCCTAGGTTTATTTTTAGCTTTTTGAAAGGGTTTGCAAAATTCCCAAGTTCTTCTTCTTTATGGTTTTATGGTGTTGGGGTTTCCCATATGAGCATTATGCTCTCTCTCTTTTATTTTTGTGGTCATGCTTTATTGAATGGTGTAAGGGTGTAACGAAATTCATGTTTTATGGGTATACATTTGTATATCTCATAGCAATGAAGTGGTGCACTTTGGAGCTTTTTGATCATAAAACTGATCCTTTAGCGAAGGTGCATAAAGGGTTTTTATACTTTGTAAGTTTGTTTTATAGTTCCATAGTGACAAGTTAACTTGGATGAATGAAAGCCTTTCATTAAGGTACCTTTGGCTATACATTTTCCTTTTAAGCATATGAGCATAATAAGGTTCAAAGTGGTCATGATTATTGACTTATGGGGGTACAAGTGACAAGTTGAGCAGATGAGCAGAAGGGTGGATTGGTTTGGTTCACGCACTTATGTTTTGTTGAATGGTGTAAGAACATAAAGAATTGTCATGGTATAAAAGGTGTATTACGAAAACATCAAATGGATTTTTTGGTTCTATGCACAAGATAAGCTTGTAAGAGTGAAGCAAGGATTGATTTTGTTTATGTGCTTCTAATTTTTTGGTTAGCAAACAACCATAACGTGATGTCATATAAAGGAATGTGTTGTGTGGGACCTGGCAAATTCCTACTTGGGTCTTGATAAGAGCGAAGCAAGTTGCAACATGTCACATGTGTTAGATGGGCCTAGCCCACATGGAAGGTAACTTAAGTCATTCATTTTGCATGTGCTTAAATCAACGATGATGTTTTTTCTAAGATTTGATATGGGTCATTGATTTGTTGAGAGAATTTTTTTCCCTTATGCTCTTATGTTTGTAAGGATACTATGTGGATGAAGAGGTGCTTCATGTCTTTCTCTATGGATGCAAGATTGGTTTGTCATATGAGTGTAAAAGGTAAAGTGGGGAATGAAATAAATGCTTTACACTAGTACAAGATGTGTTGACGTGTAAATATGTAAAGATGCATGGAGAGGGTTTGAGATCTTACAAGTAAAGGGGTCACATAAGAGCATAAAATGAGTTGCAAGGCCATGCTTAAAGAACTCTAGTGCTTCTACACTTGAAGTTTTTTGAAGCATCATTGGATAAGTGTAAGGGTTTGATAATTGTATCTCCAAAGTTACAAGGATTGAAGGGGTTTGGACTTAGCGTATAAGCAAAAGACCAAATTTGAGAAAGGAGGCTAGTTGAGGTGTCATGCAAGTTAAGAAAAAGGAGCATTTCAAAACTATAGTAGAGGTAGAATATGCACAAGAGAATGTGGAGGAGGTTAGGCACACTGTTGAAGTAGAGGCCCAAACAAAGGATATACCCATAGGGGCAACAATGCTAGTACTAGTGGTAAATGTGGTAGGTGAGGTTCCTTAATTTGATAGTGCACCAAAAAGGGGTATAATACTAAGTGTGCTAAATCAAAATAGAAGCATCTTGAAGAGAATCTCTCAAGATGCATATAATGCATTAACTAATCTACAAGCTACTGAGAAAATGTGTAAAGAAGCAATAGGTTGGCTTGCCCCCATTTTCCAACAATGGGGACCTTATATGTAATTTTTTGATAGATTTGTACCTCTACTATCTAAGAAGCTAGACCTTCCTAATAAGGTCATTTCTATTAAAGAGGGTATGGATAAAGTAAAGGATTTGTTAGAGTTCTTTACAGGAAAATGGGAAATCATTTAGAATAAGATGAAAGTGTTGGTCGATAGTTTTTATTACTTAATCCTTTCTATCCTTAATTCTAATAACCAAATAAAAGGTTGGAATGAATCATCTAGTACTTTTGACCATAGTGTAAACTTGCCATAGGTGGTATCCATTTTTGAAGGAGACAATGATGAGTTTTCTTTTAATGAACTCGTGAGCAGGCAACAAAAAGAGAAGTCATTGTATGCGAGGCAATTGCAGAAATAAAGGCTTTACCAATAGGGGCAATTGAAGATGAGGACAAAATTGAATATTTGATGCTCTAGCTATCACATGAAACTATTTCTAATGTTTCTTTTTCTTATGGATATAAAGATATTTTGAAAATCTTGTTGTATTCCTCGTTGTAAAAGGACACTTGTTAGTCACATTTTTCCCTTTGGTTGTTGCAACTCATGCTATATAAATGAGCTTTCAAGGCATTGTGATAGGTCCAAAGGCTTGTATAACTTTTGTTTCTTCTCAATGAAAGTTTAGTTAGTCCATGTTTCTATCATTGTTATTAAAATTTTACTTTCAATTGTGTACTCTCTAATAATATATAGAAATGATAGAATCAACAAGATATTCTGGGCATTCCATGGAGATTTTATTGGTCATTGTATTAGTCTTCTAAAGGATAATACAAAGGGGTACTTACACTATATCTATGTCACAAATTTCTATCTCCCTTTTATGGGTTCATTTACTTTGAGGTCTTTTAAATAAAGTTTAATTGACCAAATGCAATTTGGATGGGTTGTATGCTTGTTTTGTTGTTGCTTTTAATTCAAGGAGTTATGGAAGTGCTTTAGTAAATCAGTAGAGTTATTTTCATAAGAATGGAACTGGTTGATTACAATTGATAGATTCATCTATAAGTTATTTGAATTAGATCTCTTGCCAATAGTGAACCTTTTGCCCAATGGATAAGGCACTGATCACATAAATAGAAGTGAGTGAGAGTAAATTCTACCACTACATATCAAATCAGTTATAAAATCAAAATCATTTTCATTCCAATTTTGTTCAAGGTCATAAATGCTGGTCAACTCATTTATATCTAATTTTTGAGTCTTAGATAGCTGCTATTTCCAGAAATATTTGTAAACCCTATGAGGATTATGACCAGATCTACTTATGAGGGATGTATATAAAATCTAAAAACATCAGGAATTGGATTATTTTTGTATGTGTTAGGAATTAAAGTGATGGGGACAAAACCCAAGAACAGAATGGACACAACAAAAAAGGGAAATTGTATTAACTGAAAAATAAGCTAGTACATTCAGTACAGAGAAAATAAACTTCAAAACATGCCCTAAGGGCTTACAATAGCATAAATGTGGAGATAATTTCTCCTTTCAGTACCTCCTCTCAAACTCCACTCCGAACTACCTTTTACAATGCAAGGAATCTCCTGAAATAGACCCCAGAGGGTTAAGGACTAGGAATACATTCTAGAAGGTGCTAGTAGGAATCCACTGACCAAATAGAAGGCTCCAAAAGCTGCGTTAGAAGTCGGCACAAATCTAGAAGAATCCAGAAATGGTAACCGAACTTTCGGGAGGCATAACTTTTGAACCGTAGCTCCGATTGATGAACCGTTTACATTTCCAAAAAGCTCTCAAAGCACTCTATAGCCCTATGGACCAGCTTCACTCGTACCCCATTTTTTGGCCCTTTTTGAGGTCATTTAATGCCCCTAACTTGACTTTGAAGCATTCTTAGGAGGTCTCCAAAACCCAAAAAACTGCGATAACATTCAAACCGTGGGGCCTTCTGACCTTATTCTTTTTTTGGAATGTTCTAAATCACAATTACATTCATCTAGCCAATTTACACCTTCTAGTTTACCAAAATGATGGCCCAATTACATGCTCCTATTTTTTTAGAATTTTTTAGCACACTGATAGTGGAATTGTGAGAGTTGGAACCTTTATTTGACCCAAATGGGTGTCCAAAAATGAAAACGCATGAAATAGAAACTAAGTCTAAGTACATTTTTTTTGGGGTGACACAAGATTGCCCTTATACCTCTAGATGCTCCTGCATCATAAACATGAGAATTAGAATGAAACTAATATAATTCTCATACAATAGTAGTCATTTATATCATCATTTTATGTATACCTACCTTGGTTTTGTAGAGCCTAAAGAGTAGAAAAACATCCTTGGTTTTGTTGAAGTTGGATCCAAGTGGTTTGCACATATAATTATTAATAGGAAGTGGTTAATCCTTAGATTACGTGAGTATTATCATTTTGGTATTGAGCATTTTTTTGTTCAGTATTCTCAAACACTAACAACACCTACAATTGAGAAGAAGAAGTAAAAATCCATGATTGGAGGATTGCAATATTTGACTCATACTAAACTAGATATAGAAAATGAAGTTGGGATTGTATCTAGATTTCAAGTTGATTGTAAGGAGTATCACTATGTAGCAGTAAAGAGGATACTCAGATATTTAAAGGGAACATCTAACCATGGACTTTTGTATGATAGATCAAGTGATTTCACTTTATATGCATATACTGATGTGGATTGAGCATATAGGATGGAGGATAGAAAGAGGACTAGTGGTGGAGCATTCTTTCTTGGAGGAAGATTAGTTTCTTGGCTAAGAAAGAAACAAGATTGTATTTCTCAAAGTACCATTGAGGTAGAGTATGTTGCAACAAAAAATAAATGTAATAAAAGTTATGTGGATGAAGTAAATGTTGAATGATATCAGAATTGAGTTTGTAGAACCTATTATCATTTATTGTGATAAAACAAGTATAGTAAGTATGTATAAGAATCATTTATTGCATTCTAAGAGTAAGCATTATATATTAAGTATCTTGTTTTGAGAGAAAACATAGCAGAGAAGGAAATCAAATTAGAGTATTGAGTACTAAAGATTAAATTACATATATCTTCACAAAGCCTTTTCCTAAAGATACATTTGATTACCTAAGAGGTATGCTAGGGGTTATGCCTCTTCCTACTTCATAATAGATGACGTAGAGAGTGAATCAATCTAGTGGTACAAAGCACTATTCTTAGACTAGATTGAATGTTGATGCTTCCTATCTGGGGGAGTATAAGTGATGTACTAAGTCATTAAAGACTCTTGGTATTTGGTATTGAACAATGTCTCTAGACACCTAAGCTAGTTGAAGAATTGGAGTCGTAGATTGACATAATGAGGCCTTTTTCATTGATTTCAATGGGGGAGAGAACTGTGTATGAAAAACATTAAGTATGCATGAAGGAAATATTCCTCACTCTGTATGAGGAGAAGTAACTTTGAATGTGTTAGAGTAAATAATTATTTATTTATTCTATTTACTTGAGCTTACTTAGGTAAATGCATTTATTTAATATTTTGTATTTAATGCATCTAGTGGTTAGTTGTTGACAACATGGGAGTCTGTTCCCTTCTAGCATGTTCCACCTTTTGTGGATATGTGCTGAGTTGTCATGCTTATCTTCTACCACCTTCCAGCTTGTTCTACAAGCTTCCATGAGCTCTTTATAAGTGGGCTCTCTCATTGTATTTTCATAAGGCATTGTACATATTGTAAATACATTTTCTTCTTGTGTTTGCACATATTGTCTCGCATGTCTGTTTAGTGTTTTTTCCTTGCTCCATGCTCTTCCTCTCCTTGGCTTCTCTTTGACAAGTTTTCACATGTAGGTGATCTTCGGTGTCTTTGAAGTTGGCTTTCATCAACTCCAATAGAATTGGGGAGAAGTGTGCATGGAAATATTTATCTTATTAAGCATATATAGAAAGATTCATGTAGGTAAGAAGAAATAATATCTCTATTGGGTAGATATGTTATTAGATGATATTGCAATTTTTTTAATGTGAACAGTTGTTGTCGATCCTAGAGAAGATGAGGAGGAGGAGCATCAAGAGAGAACTATTTGGTATTCTTTGAACTTAGATGTTTTTCATCTATGTTTTCATCAATGCCAAAGAGAGAGATTGTCAGCATGAATGTTGATGATATTACTTTGGGGGAGTATTCTAAGAATTGGCTAGTATTAAAATGTTGCATTTGTGTCTGTGCTTGTCATTGATGTCAACCAAGCAGTTAGTCTATGAAGAGTACGAGAGTAGTAGACATGGATCTTATTGGTAAAAACAATAGTTTTATTAGCTAGTGATAGGACATATTCTGGACTATGTCTTGATGACATGGTTAAGTGCATAGACTCTAAGTCAAAGATGCACAATAGTTGTACCTAATTTAATGAGAGTAGTATAGAAATAGAGTATTAGAGAACAATGTTATGATGTTTCATTGCTATCTTACATTTGAGATGTAATAAAGAGTTACATAGTCAACCAATGAAAAATGATAGTTAGATGGTGATGTCAATAAATGTGCAATCCTTGAAGTTTCACATGTGAAGTTTTGCATTAAACTATTATTAGACAATGCTATTGTAATTGTAATTAATTAATTATCTTATTATAATTAATTGGGAAAGCATCAAGGCCTTCTCAAGGAAATAGTATCAAGATATGGGATAAAGGAAAGATGTTTTCCTTGTTTATAATATGTATGGCATCAAGTATCAATTTTGAAGTGCAAAGAGAATGGTGTTAGGTAAATGCATTTAAGTGATCCAAGGGATTAGTAGATATGAGTTTTGTGATCACATCACAAGATCAGAAGGAGAATAGGTCTAGTTGACAAGAAATAGATAGAGGAAGGAAGTACATTTAACATCTATTATTCTTCAAGTAATAATACAAAGATCATCTAGATAGTGAGTTCATTGGTCTCACCCTGAAGTTGTTTGGAGAATGGATCATTTTTTCTTCCAAAATGCCTAAAAGGGATTCAAAGTCTTCTAATAGGGACTAATATCTACTGAATGTTTTCATAGACTCCTAACATTGTCCATCCTTTAACAAGGAACATTTATATTAGCACATCATCTTGTGGTTACCATACCCACTAGTGTTTTCCCTCTAATCAAGGGTTTCCCTAGTTAACATATTTGGTGTTCTTGTGTAGGAGTTTATTGCTATGGTTTATGTTTATGCTATTTAAATGGTTAAGAATTATTAAGGTTAATAATGGTGATAATAATTAGATAATTGATTCACCCTTTCCCTCCCTTCATTTATATTAAAGGACTATATATTTTGACATAGCATGAGGTAAAAATTCATCTCTATCAAATCTAGGTTGATAGCTCATTTGGAGGTTATGTAGCATAAATTGAAATCAACAAAAGACCTTATTAAAGTAGATCACAATCTTTCAAATGTTCATAGTTTAATTGATTTGGCAGAAATATTGGATTTGTAGAATCACATTTTGGAATTAATGCCACTTTAGATCATGCACTTTCTATGATTAACTAGGTTCATAAATCATTCATTGTGAAATATAATTTGATTCTACCCATTCAACCTAAACACCAACCATAAGTGATAAAAGCAAGGGGGAATGTAATAATGATTACAATTGCAAATTTTTAAATTTTGAATTGAAATTGATCAAAAGGTCACCGATGTTAGAGTTAGAATCAAAATATAGAGATCAAAGTTTAGAAGGAAAAAAGGGTGTGACCCTAGAATAGTCAAACTACTTAGAGTCATGTGTGTGTGTGTGTGTGTGTGTGTATACATACATACATATATATATCTATGAATGTATCTATATATGTATGTATATATGTGTATATATGTACATGCATATATATATACATATACATATATATATATATATACATATACATACATATATATATATACATATACATACATATATATATATACATATACATACATATATATATATATATATTCATATAGACATATATATGTATATATGTACACACACACAAATATATATATATATATATATATATATATATATATATATATATATATATATATATATATATATATATATATATATATATATATATATATATATATATATATATATATATATATAGTTTAACATTCATTGTTTGTTCATTCAAAAGTTTTTTTCTAGTTTTATAAGAAGTAAGTCATAGGCTTAGGGGGGTACTTTTATTATCATTGTAATGATGTAATCATGACAAGTTTTTTTTTCCACTAATATTAAAGCGGGGGATTGGTTGCATCTCTAACTATGGTTGTCTATTATTGTCAAATACTTAGTCATATACTAGGTAGAGTTGGATGGTAATTACTATGAAAAAGATACTCTAATTAGGCCAAGTCATATAAAGACATTGGCTAACAATTTTTCTTCCTTAATTTCTTTGGCTTATACCTTGACTCATAATGTGACAATAAGTAATGGAAAAAAAACTAGTTAATGATAGAATGGGTCAATGTAGTATTCTATTAGAGACCCCTAAATTGAAAGGTACAACTCCCTTATAATGCATTAATTGCAATGAGTTTTTTTTATGTTTTTGGGGTATGCTCTTAACCACAAAGAAGTAGAGGACAAAACTAGATTGCTTAATACTTCAAACAATCTAGTCAATCATGTAGAGAAACAAATATATTATGTAATGGATTATGGAAATCTGATCTCTTTAATCTAGGCAATCTTCAAATCTAACACCTAAAATGCAATCTATTGTACCCTCTGATGGGAGATTGAAATAATACAAGACTATATACAACAATATGAGAGGAGAGAGAGTGATTAATTTAGTAATGCGTATATTACTAAAGAGAGTAAGATTTGATGATACCCAAATTGTCTCCTTTTTAGCTATCTCATTAGCCAAATCCCAAACTTCTCATATAGTCAATGAAATGCACATTAACTAATATGAACAATGGAAGGGAATACTATAATTCTTTTAATCAAGAAAGTAAGACTTTCAATCAACTAAAATGAAAGATACAAAACCAAGTTTATTTACAATCTTTCAATTTTCATTTACAACACATTCATCCCAAGTACCATACAAAAACTAAATGAAAAACAACATTAAAATGAAAACTTGGAGTCACACATAGTAGTCCTAGCTACAACATTTATCCCACAAAGTAATTTTGTTGATCTCATTAATTTTTCAAAAGGTTACATATATAGTCCTCTTTAGAATGACAAGCTACATTTGATGATTAAATTGTGGAGAATCTTTAAACAAAGGATGCTAAAAATAGGACTTAACTATGTGATCATCCATTATAGAGTCTAAGCCTATGGATAAAATTCCAAAAATGGCTACAATAAAAAATTTGAGAAATAATATAAGGTGACACTTCTCTTAGAGAATGTCTAAGCATCAAGCCTTCTTTAGGGTCATAGCCTTAGCTCTATATTCTTTCATTGTATCACTTACATTATTCAATTCATTGATACCTAGGATTAAGATGTTTTCAGCTTGAATCATCTAGTAGTCATACATCTCTATTAACTCTTCAACTTTGGTGACCTTTGATTGAAACTTTTTCAATGCACGTCTTAAGAATTTGGCCTTCATTTATTCGATATCTACAAGTTGACAATTACTAGATACATATGATTCTATATGTAGCACCTTTGAATATTCAAAAGTCATATCCATGACCTTTTCCACTATTAATGCACATCCTTATGTTTATTTGTATATCTTACAATTTTTTCCACTCTAAACTCTAATAATTGATTCCAATGAAGTAGTGGTTCTTGACTTGTTTGAGGATCCTGTGGGTCATGGGAAAATTAGTTTTCATATCAATTACCTCTTGCAACAAGTATAATTACTCCATAAATCTCTCTAATGCTTCATGAATTGTAGTTTGATTATTGGATATTGCTTCCCTCAACTTGTCAGCATCTAATAGTACATGTCAAAGGTTCTCGATGAGAGCGGGACCTTGGGCCTTCATTTGATCAATCCATGAGTAGCCAATTTGATTGAATTTCCTTTCTTGATGTAGCTTTAAAAGAAAATTCTTGTTCTCTTATGAACTTCGGTCAAATGTACTAGTAGAGGTGCTTCTAAGTGTAGCTCTAATGTAGTCCATTAGTTCTTTATTCAAGGGCTTGAGTACCTCCTTCTCCACCCTTAACTCTTCTAGTCAATTGTCCATCTTTTCCTTGGTTTATTTCCATATATTAACCATGTAATCGTGCATGGGAATATGAATGTTGACCATTCTAATTTGGATGTCATTGGTAGTGAGCCCATGAAACTCATCCTCTTTTTGAGGTTTTGTTATCTCCGTCACCATATGACCAATAGAAGGGTTAGTTGCCAATGCTAATATATAATTATTCTTCTTCATATTCTTCAATTGTGGATGAGAAGAAGTTATGTATGTGATGACATATTTGGATGGGGCAGCTTCCTCATGCCTTCCCTTTTTTAGATCAATGGTCTCTTCTAACCATGACTTGATTGAGAGCAAATTGATTGCTAACTGAAGGGCTATGTGATCAAAGAGCCTCTTTTCCATTTGGGGTGTCTCCTTTCTCTGAGTGGCATTTGGGAAAGTAGTCACTTTAGCATTTGAGAGGTCCAAGTTATCACTCTATTCAGATCCATCTTTCTTTTGACCATTCATAGGATTGTTGTCACCATAAATGTTGATGACTTATATAGGGGAGGAAGGCTTGGCTACTAATTTATCTTACTCCTCTTTATTCTTCTCCTTATCACCAACATTTTCCTATGTTTGGTAGAGATCCTCCCCAATAAGTTGGGGTAATCTAGACATTATTTTGTAGAGGCTATTCACTCCCTCAAACAATGGACTAGGTTGTACCAATTGATGTTGAGGTAGTAATAGTGGTGGTAGTAGCTACAATTAACTTAGTCATTTTGGAAGCTACTCCACTAGTAGATCCTATACTTTTGGTTCTTCTCTTTCTTTCTCTAGTCCATTCCACCCATATGTCTTTCCTTTTAATGATCCCATGCATTAGGACCTCCATTGTATTGACAATAGGACCTTTAGGTAGAGTTGACACAATGGGAGTCTTCTTGATTTCCTCAAAGGATGAGGAATACATGTAGGGGAAATCATATACAAGATCAGAAACATCAACAACATCATTATACAACTTAATTTTTTTAATTGTTAGCCTTAACCAACACGTCTCCCTAGTTTGGTATTCATCATGACATCTAGACCAATAGTCTTCAATGTCTAGCACATGTCTACAAGTGTATCCAAGCTTCAAATGATCTGTCACAAAGTTGATTGGGTCATACTGAGGCCTAAGTACTTCATAATCATCCACCTCAATTTTTCTTTGTAAATTTTTAACTAGATTTTGGGCATTAGATCTAGAAGGACAGGAGTAAGGTCTAACCATTATTGGGAAGGACATCCTGGCTATTTTCTTTAAATTGGAACACTAGTTGTTCACTTCTACTATTTTTTGACATAATTCAACAAAAATAACCTTCTCATTAGGATACCTACGAGGCCTTATGAGAAAACTATTAAAAGCATCAATTCATAGGTAGAAGAAGGTCAAAAATTGAATGAAAGAGCATCTAAATGAGCCTATAGCTAAAATAGCATTAGGTGAAAACATTCACTAGGAGAAGCCTTGCAATTCCTAGCACAATCTCATAGTGAATGCATCATTCACTTTTATGTACTCTTTGAACCTCCTCTATGGTTGAAGGTGGGGGTGAAACTCATACACCCTCATGTTCTCATCACAATCTTTCATACTGGGAATACTTGGCTAGAGGTAATGTGTGGCTAAGGAAAGTATTAGATACAAGGACTTTATAGAGTTTCTTGAATTCCTTAGCTAAATTTAACCATGAGGAAAGATCATCACGTATGATTTCATCCCAATCAATCTGCAATCCTTTGGCACATGTATTACATCAAGAAGAAGTGATGCTCACTAGGATTTCTTTGTTTCCTTTCAATTTCATCAATACTACCAAGATGTCATTGATTTATATTTTCAACTTGGTTCTAGAAAGAGTCTTTGGTATCTTACTCTTTTTGAAATGATGTGTTTGGAAGCAGGTTTTCTACATATCCCCTCTTCTCAAAGTGCTCTTTTCATTGAACATAAATGTAGAGTATGCAAAGTTAATGTCATAGTATTCTTCCTTCAGTAGCATGTCACATGTAGATTGCATCAAGCCTTTATTTATCAAGAGGAGAATAGACTAATTAGGTAGCAATATTTTCTTTGTTTCTATATTATATCTCTTGATACATTCTCTCACTAGTTTTGGTGCTTGCATAGCCATAGGGAATTTGGCAACCTCTACCAACTCACTTTCTTTCAAATTTTGGGTTATTGGGTGAATGGGACAAGAATTCAGCCTTCTACAGAGATTACCTAAGTCATATAATTTGAATGAAGTATCCTTAAGATCTTTCAATTCACTTTCCAAGCCTATTAGTTGATCATAACCCACTTTTATGATTGCTATTTTCTTATTATTTTGAAAAGACATGACAAGTGCTCGATTAATGGCCATTAAAACAATGAGGAAGAAAGTTTAACACAATTCTAATCAAATAGATGCAAAAATCTAGATGTTGACATCACACAAATTAAACTAAATGTAGCCAATGGTTGTAATAGTAGGAATTTCAATAAATTTTATATTTAATAGCTATTTAAAACTTTCTGCTTCTATTCATATAAGGATTCACAAATCTAAAAACCATGTTGCTCACTTAAAGTCATATAGTAGTGGGAATAGCCACTTACTAAACTAAGAGATTCCAATTTAGTGGAAAGTCACTTATCTACTTCAGAATCTAGAACAAGGAATTACACAAGAGCTCTTTACATATGGAGGGGAATGTGTAGATCCATCTTTCCATAAACTTTCCTTCCCTTTAATTGGGGATCATAGTGTAAGTAATAATCCTTTGATACATTAGGCATTTCGTTTCTTTATTTTCCACATTGAGCAGTTGAACACTTAGTTTCCTTTATGTTAAGGATGTATTTTTATGACTACCTTTATTGGAAGCATCTTTCTAGCATCTCTATAGAATATTCTCATGTTATATTTGCATAGTTCTTTATTTTTCTAGTCTTCTGGAGAAGTAGCCTTTTACATTTCCAAGGATAGAAAAACACCTTTAACACCAACACTTTTCAATGAAAGAACCCCTTTGAAGCATTTTCTCTTAATTTGGCTAGTTAGCTTGTGTATCCTTGTAATAAAATCTTGACCATGGATTCTTCATCTTAGTAATGCATCTCAAAGGCTCAAATTTATGTCTTTTTAGAACTGCAACTAGCTCCCACTTAATGCATAAAATCTTTGAATGGAATATAGACCTTATTAGCTTTAGAAAAAGAATGTGTACATTTCTTGTTTGTGAGCAACAAAAAACATGTCGATCCAGTTCTTTGCACAGAAATGGATTTTGACCTCAGAACTTTGATTCAAGACTTTTTCATCTCTAACTTTTATTTTTCTTGATCTTTTCATCATAATTCAAGTAGGTGTATATGTGTGAATGCTATCATAGTTTTTTCTTTAGATTCCTTCTCAATGAAGTTCACCAAAGGCAAATAGCTAGCTAGATGATTCAGAATATGAAGGAAATGAGTATGCTAGAGTAAGAGAAGAATGACAAAAGTAAGAAAGACACACTTCTCATCAAGAAGACACTCAAATAACATCCCAATTATACTCAAATCACCTAAGACCTAAATGCATTGGAATGAAAAGAATCTTGCATGGAAGTATAAGGAAAAGTGGAGCAAGGGAAACTCAAAAAAGACACAAAGTGGGAGTCTTGGGAAACTTGATGAGAAGAGAGCCACCTAAGGGTTATGTAGACAAATAACCAGACAAAATTGTAACAAATACCATCAGCTAGAAACTTAAAATGGATAGATTGAAAGTTGGCAAAAAACAACTTTGAGTAGGGACTTACACATTGCAAATGTCTAAGAAGGGACCTAGAATCTCTAGTTTTACAAAGCCAAAATGGAAAACTAAATGTGCAATACTAAGATAAGCACACAACAGAAAGGAAACCTAACTTAGGAAAGCTAGAAAATAGAGAAAGGAAGATAATAGAAATAAAAACCTTCCTAGACTAACTCTAATTGTAGGTGTTACCTTCTTTTAATTTTGAATTGGATATAGCTTTAGTTCCTAGCCATTGTAAGACAATGGAAAAATCTCTCTAGTGGGATAGGCTAGACTAAAGGAGTTGTTATAATTCATTTGCACAATTAATAAAGGGCCTTTCCAAAGAGAGTCAAACTTATGATGCATACCTTTTGGTTCATGCCTCTTATCCCATAATAGGATCATATTTCCTTCGATGAATATTCTTGGCCTAAATTTATTTTCAAGAAATATCTTCATGAGCTTTTGATGTTCTGTGATGTGATCATCCAATTTCTCACATTCTTCTTCCATCTTGGTGAGGTACATAATGCACTTTTCCAAACTATTATGAAATATTGGGTTCTCAAAATACTTGTTATAGTTTGCAGATGGATAGCTCCAATGGTAGGGGAAGGCTAGCTTCAACTCCATATACCATCTCAAATAGGGAAATTCCAATGGCTTTTTTAGTTGTCACCTTATCCACCCAAAGATCTTTATGTAGCTTCTTATGTCAATCCTTCTAATTTTTAGAGACCAACTTCTTCTTCATGTCACTTAAGTTTTTATTGCTCAATTCTCCCTGACAATTCCTTTGAGGAAAGTACTCAGAGGAATGCTTGAGGTGGATGTTGTTATCAAGAAAAAACTCTACAATCTTTTTAGAATAAATATAGGTAGCATTACCCATGACAAGCTTTAATGGTATCCCAAATCTCAACTAGGATACTTTCTTTGACAAATTGGCATACAACTTCAGAGGAGGTTCTCTTGGTTGGCTCTACTTCCACCCATTTGGTGAAATAGTTTGTAGCCATTATAATGTATAGGTGACCAACAGAGGAAGGAAGATTAAATGGACCACTGAAGGCAATTGCCCACTACTGAAAGTGGCCTTCTATTACTAATGGCTTCAATTATAGGGTGTCCAACTAAGATTTACTAGAAAGCATCTTACACTCAATAGTAGCGCTACCTCATAATATTATAAGTTATTACTACAAAACAAAAAGTTTCCAACACAAGCTTCATTATAGAATTTTTGAAGCAATCAATCCTACTAAAGCCTATCCACATATCTCAAAAAAGTTCCATCAATTTCCCTTTTATAAAATTAATCATCATTGATGACATACTTGTTATCTCTAAAAGTTGCACCTCAATTGGATTCTAAAATTTGGCCACTTCAAGTAACATGGAAACACTACTAAATAGTGGGTGTACCAAGGGTAGGAGTGAATCTCTAGGTTATAGGCCAGTTCCTTATGATGTTTTACTTATTTTCTTCTTCAAATAGAAATTAAAATTGAGAGGGAAAGGGATAGAAGGATTGCTTCAAAGTAAATTATGAAAAGTAAAACTAGGGTTATATGTCAAAATATTTAGATGAAGATTTTACTAGCATGACATGATGAAATGCTTCTGAATAATTATTGTAAGCACAATATTGACCTCAGAACATTCACACATAGATATTTTGCAAGGAGCATATACTTTAGATAAGATGATAAAGGGAACGATACCATTCACAATTACATAGAACTTGAAAGAAAGCACAATGTCATGACTTAAAACCTATATGAATACCCCAAACGTAACTTACATATAAAGACAAAGACATAGAACTTTTGGATTAAAGATCAATCACAAATGTTATATCAAATCAGTGCTTTAAATTAAAAAAATGAGACAAAAGAAGGACTTCTAAGATATTCCTTTATTTAGGCTTCAAACATAGTTCCACAACATTCATCAAGACCGACTATAAAGTAATTTTCACAAAAAGCATGAAGGACTATTAAGAAATCACATCAACACTATTTTTGCATAAAATTCCAACTTTCCAATCCCTTTTTTCCATCTTGGGAATCCTTATATAGAGAAGGATTGCAACAAGCTTCAAATGGGAGGGAAATTTCAAAAGACTATTGGAAGAATATAGAGATATTTTACATAAGTTACATTTTACATTTTCTATATTTAGGTAAAAGTAGGAAGATTTTTATGGAATTCACCATGTGGTACTTTCTATAGAATTCCTTTAACTGATTTTATTTGATTCTACTATCTTTAAATATGAAACTATTTACATGCATCAACTGATAGAGCCATGACATTTTAAACTACTCCTATAAAGTTTATTTCTTCTTTAGGGCCATTTGAAATATCTGATCCTTTCTTTCAATCTCCTTGCTCTACTTTGTCTTAGATCAGATCTTCATATTTCCTCATTCTAGCTCTACAAATTGAAACTTGAAACCATCAACTTCTACCACCTTCAGTCAATCTCTAGCCAATAAAATCTATGTGTCATTATTTGATAGGCTAGACTTGTCACCTTTCACATCCTTGCAACTATATTCCCATAATATCTAGGTTGACTCATGATGATACCAACTCTTCATTAAAACCCTTTTTTGGCTCTTGATTTTTAACAATTTTGAAAAAAAAACCAAGAAACCAAACGAATGCATCTAAGGCTATCAAATTCCTATGACAGATACACTTGACTGCAATCTTGGGCCAACTATAAGGCTAGACCCTTCTTCTTCATTAGCCTCTACAAAACCTAGGTGGGTGGACCTATAGATTCTTTATATGGTACCAGTTATCAAATCATACACTAAATCAAATATAAGGTATATAAAACCCTTATTTATCCTATTAACTCATGGAATAACACAAATCTACAGTAGCAAATTGCAACTCTATGATATTCATAAGCTGAGTGAGGGCATTCTATTATAGCTCTTCAACATAAAATGTAAAGATGATTTGAATTTGATTTGATTTTATGTGGGTGGGAAAAGTGGATGAAAACCAAGTATGAACAACAAAATTATGATCGTATAGCTGATCAGTGCCTAATCTAGTGGGCAATTCATGAATCTTGCTCATGTATTTTGGATATATGATACTTATTCATATATTCAGATATATGTTCTGTCCATTCACCTTGTAAATAGACATCAATGTTGAATCTAAATCTCATTCTTACCTGATATCCCCCTTAAAAAACTTGCAACCCTGTTGAATCTTTAAACCATTTTCATAATTCATTGAATTACAAGAAATAATGAAGCAACATACAGCCTTAAGGGACCACACTTATGATCTAGGATCTTTGTTCAAAGACCATAAAACATTACGGCTCAACTAAGAAAGGAGACAAGATTCAAACTGAAACTAAACACTTGTTGTTCCTTGTATTGATTTCCTTGAAACAATACATAAAAATGCATGGAATTAACTCACAAAGAACCTATTAAACCAAACTATACAATGAGCAAATGCTGTCAAACAAGAGCAAAAATGGTGGCAATGAGAAACTGATGTGATGGGAAGGGGTATCCTTGCCAAAGAAAATCTTTGTAGTTTGGAACTAGCACATCCCAGATCTTCCATGCAGGTTTTACCAATTCCAGAGCCAATTTTGCTAAGTGTTTTCATTCCAGAGAACTTTCCAATATTTTCGAACCCCTACAATGAATGAAAGAAAGTAAGATATAGCAAGAAGATGAATTCCTAGATCTGTTATGCAACTAACATCTGTCCACTTGAAATTTCATCTTGTTTAGTTGCAAAACCTCTTTCCTCTCTCTGCCCATATGATATGATTTGTTTTCATTATTACACTCTAATTGATTTCCAAATACCTTTGATGAAATGATGAAAACTCTTGAGTTATCAAAAGTATCCGAAAGCTTCATGAAGATGCTAGTGAAATTGAGTTTTATTGGGTGAATTTGATTATAATTTTACCCAAACTGCATTTTCACTACCTTTTTCCCATATTTAGGTCATTATCTTACTAGTAATCAGTTTAGAGCTTTGATACCTAAATGTAGTTGCAAAATAGGAATATAAAAGAAAACCTCAAATAACCTAAACACACTACTTCCTGTGCAAAATCTAATGTCAGAATTAGAAAGTTTGTCTTCTATTGATTCTTATGATATATAACATCACATATTTTTCTTATCAGGAACCTCCAAAAAGACTGTTTTAAAATATCTGCTCCTACTATACAACTTAGGTCTGCAACTGAATAATTTCAAAAATTTTAAAAAACCTAAAGTTTATACTTTAGTGTAAAAGACTCCGTTGAATTTAAAATTCTTAATGTGCAAACCCCTTTTTTATGAAAATAATTTTAAAATGAGATTTTAAAACAATTTACTTTTTTCCACCCCCTTCAAATTTTGGGTCAACCCAAGTTTGACCAATGACACATGGCACTTTCTGATTGGCCCAGACTTGTGCATCACCTACCATGTTAGTGCCATGTATGTAGTGCCACATCACCATCTAAGCAGGGTTTTCTGCCACTTGTCAATCACCCACATGCCTGCATTATCTAACCAGTGTGCCTCTTTATCGAGTGGGCATGTGCTAGCCCTCTGATACAGCCATGTGGCAACATCTTATTCCTCTGCACCTGAACCTGCATATCTCTGCCATCTCATTATAGGGTGGGCTCACTACCATGTGGTGGCAACTTTCTTACCCGCATTATCTAAGCCTCGGGCACTTCCATCTTGTAGGCATGTGCCAACCCTCCAATGTAGACACATGTCATCATCTGGAGCTCCATCGCCACATCAGCAAGCCTGTATCTTCATCTAAAATTTTACTTACATTTCATGCCAATTGTTATGTCCAAGTTGACTACAAGGTGTGGTCCTCATGCATCAGAATGCAGCTTACAAAAGTCTCCTTTCATGATGCATTTTACCTTTTGTGTGAAAAGGTATTTAAACACATAAAACATTTAACTCTCAACAAATGTGGGACATTTGTTTTATAGTGTTCTTCATCATTGATGCTACCTACTTTAACATGGCATGTTCTTCCTACACATTTCCATCGCTGAGCCTCCATTGACTTTCCTCTACCATGGGCTGATTACTCATATATATTGGTGGCTTCTCTATTCCAACTACTGTTGACTTTTGGATCTGTTGCGAGTTTGGCTTTCCTTTAAAAAATGTGAGGCTCTTTGTCTTTTCCTAGCTACTTCCTATGGCCTAGTCTCTTTTTATGTGCCTATCTATTTTTTTTTAATTTCGTGAGCTCCTTTTAAACTCTGCGTGGAAGTCTTTTTAGAAAGCCTAGGGTTTTGTCTTTGGTCAATGTCCTGCATTAACCATGGCTATGGATTGCAACTATGGCGGCTTGCTTCCACTCAATGCATTGAGTGGCTTCCTACTTGGCATGTGTGGAGTTTCACAGTCATTTTCTCTTCTAGTGTCATGAGCTTCCTTTTAAATATGCTGCTATGGGCTTCTTTGCTTGTGATTGAATACTAATCTCCTTTTTTAGCATGGAGGCTCATGGGGCATCTTTTCTTTAAAGGTTTTTGAAACTCAACTCTACCTTGCAATTTCCTTTCTTTGGCATGGGTATCCCTTGCTCTATTGCAAAAAAAAAAAATCCCTTCATTTCCTCACCATGCAATACACTACAACCCACCAACATATTAGCGAATTTAGCAAATTCATCCTAGTTGGCTCCCTTGTCTACGTGTTCATCTACTATGGTGTCTGCACTTTTTATTGACTAACGGCTTGTGCCCAGCTTTTTCTCTTTATTACATGGGTCTCCATTGCTTTTTATATCCACTGACTATTATGCCACTTTGTAATCTTGTACACTTGATGCATATTCAAATAGAATAGAGGAGACACTCATCTTTTTGTGATATGGTGATTGCTTAAATTGCTGCAGTCAAGCACTCACATAACAAACATTTGGTTTTGCAAATGAAAATACTAAATCTAGAATTTGAACATGACCTCTGTCCTTTGGATTTGGCTTGTACCTCGCACCCTTTTATCAACATGGAGCTCCTTAATATTTAGAAAGTTGCCATTGACCAATGTAAGCTTTTATCTTTGCCATTTTATCTTCTTATTATCATAGAATGATAATAAATTCAATTTTGAATCATTTGAATGTAGGGCAATAGAGTCATTTTCTTCTTTGTGTGTTCGACATGAGAGAATTCATCATCCATCATCATCATAAACTATTTTAGAGCACAATGTCTCGGGCATATCATACTCAAATGTAGACACCCTAATATTCCTTTAGCCATGCCATTTGTGTGAGTAGTCCCTTACTTTTAATGGACTTACAATGCTACATGTATAATGCACACTGTATGTTGGTTTAAAAAATTGTACTCTACCTTTTACAAAACTCCTCTAACCCCATGCCCAACTCTATGCAATCATATGATAATAGTCGGACCCCAAAGTGGGTCAGACTAAATAAAAAATTCATTTCCAAACAAATGAATTCTCAAACTGACCTATTCATCATTTGATACTTACAGGATTCAAAATAAAATAATTTTCTATCATTAATAGCTCATTTTATCACTTTCTTGCAACTTGTCGACTTTGCGCTAGGAAGTCCGTTGACTAGCCTTAAAAAATGACCCAAACAGCAAATCGGGCTCTAAAAGTTAGCACACTAATTCTTTGTTCTGCATACTTTTACCACACCAAATCTTGTGTCATGATGAATTCTCAGTCAAAAGATATTGACTGTTAAAGTTGACTTTTCAGAATTACCTGCAAGTAAACAAGTTAGAAAACACTAGATTGGGTTCTGAATTGACTTCAAAAATTGGATAAACTGACAATTGGGAGGACAAAAACTAGGGCATTGGTTCAATTTCATTAGGAGAGTATGGATCTATGATTTTGACTCATGATGAATAACAGGGCACAAATGGCAATCGATCAAAGGGGGCTATCAGAATTTGTAAACTGGAAACATTGATAGAAAGCAATTTTTTGCAAATGGAATTGACCTGGAAAAGTGTGCAAATGGATTTGCCAAGACCTAAAAATTGGTACACTTAAAATATTTTTGGAGGAAAACATAGTGGTACAATCCATTCAATCTCACCTATCATGAATTAGGAGTTATAACGTCACAAATGGGGGTACTAACCAATCTGCACTTCTTGACACCAGTAAAAAGTTAGGAATTGCGTTTGGAATCATGTTTGAAAACTGATCAAACGGATTTGTCATAAGTTGAAAATTGAAACATAACAAGTCTCTAATGTCTACAATGCAATGCAAAAGGAGTTTTCACATTTTAGTCAATTGGGTTAAAATTATAACATGTCAAACAAGCCTTCCCATAATTCTGAATATTTTGCAAAAGCATGAAGAATAGTAAACTACCAAATTTGAGGGATTCAAAACCTAGTCAAACGGATTTGAAATGACTCAAAATATGAGACATAGGTTCTAAGATATGGACACTAGACACTCCCAAAGAGAAAAGTCACAAAACATTTTTGAGTGCGAGATATTCACTTGCAAACACAGCCTCCTGTCGCTCTTTGATACTTGGGTGAAAAATGCAAAAATGACAATTGCTCAAAACGAGATTTCATGAAATGGCTTAGAATGATAATTTATCATCATGGAACATGTAGGTGCACTAAATGAAAGGTTTTAGAAACATTAAGCACCTCATGGGGCTCAAAAGTACAATCGGGTATATAGGCATCTAAAAGCATTTATAGGGCTCAATTTTCTCAATGGTACTCAAAATTGACCATGCAATTTTTAATCCCAATAGTGGCTCTATTTGGGGATGCATGTCCCTTGTGGGCATGGAAAGGATTTAGATCTCTGGAAGGAGTAGACGACACACCTAAAATCAAAAACCCTCTCTAATAGCTTTATTGAAAATAGGGAAACAACCACTCTTACTATGTACAAATAATAGCCCCAAGCCACCGAAAAGGTTTCAAAACTTTTTACCTTTGTCATATACCTAATTTTAATTTACATTCTCTTGAGGAAAATTGAAATTTTCATTCCCATTTGTTTCACCCAACACATCAACACTTTCAATTAGTTCATTAGGCAAAACAAAACTACTATTATTATCTTCACAGTGCATATAAAAATCAGACATGCTTTCTTCATCTTGATCACTATGAAAAAATGAATCAATGTGATCATAACAACTATCATCAAATTGAAATTGATCACACTAACTAAATGATGGATTCCTTCAACTAGAAACACAAAAGCTTGGTATTCTACTTCATTCAATAAGTTACATGAATCAGATTGTAACTCACCTTGTGCCTTCGGATATGAAGAGTATGAAAAAATTGATTTTTTCCTACTTGCATTCATGTCATTCACTAAATTAGATTTATTATTTGCTGAAACCTCTTCGCATTCTTCAAACAACTGATTAGTTATCAAGCATGAAAACTCATTCTAAAAGTGTCGATCTAAACTATGATGATCACAATCATTTTCTTCATCTAACTGAATGTTAGAATAAACCTTGAACTTATCTTTACAAGACTTTTTAGCACATAAAGAAAATCTATGATCTGATTGACAACCTTCACTATTTTCCCTTTCATCACATCAAACATCAAAACAAATTTCTACAAGATTAGCATGAAACAAATTTGAAACATCATTAAACTTCCTTTCACTAACATTCGCCACATCCAACAAATTGTCATGTAAAAAGACATTTGACATACTATCATCTACACCTCCAAAATCTAATAAGGATTGTTTGGATTACACATCTCTTTTTTCATCAAACTTAGGGGAAGTAACTTAATTGGATGAAGAAACATTATGACAAAAAATATTTAGATCCTTAGAAACACCTACTTGCTTTTCAAAATTACAAGCCAACAAATCAGAGATTTCATTAGAGTTCAAGAAGACTGCCTCACAAATCTTCTCCCAGCTATGATTATCATCCAGATAACATGAAGAACTTACAATAGCAAGATCATTAGTATAACAATCTAGAAAATCAAAATCGTTATAACATTCATTCTTGTCATAGCAATTACTACCCTTACTGCTATTACATAAATCCTCATCTTCATATTTACTGCATCCAAATTTACTTTCACTCTCATATCCATCTTTTTTTATGTTGATTACAATTACCCAATTTGTTAACATTTGAATCCACCTCTTCACATTTAGAAGACAGATTATCTTTCTCTATGAACTCATTGTATTCATTACTACCTTGACTTTCAGCACACTCATTATCATCAGAAGACATAACATGAAATCTATAATCATCATTTTCCATCTCCTCAATGAATCTTTCAATTTGCAAAAACCTTTGTAATCTTATAGGTGCTGGCCAATTGATTGAATCAGGTACTAGAACATCAAGGAAAACACTAGGTAGAGAAGATTCCTTAGGTCTACAATGAAAAGGTATCTTATTGATTACTGACTTAAGCTTTAAATAACATTGTTCAGCACTTAAACCTTGAGTATTTCCTACCTCAATTCTTATAAGATTGACAATCCTTTTGTAGACCGGTCTATTCAACATAGCAATGTTATTATTCATAGTTTCCAAACTCTCAGAATTTGGCAAACTAATCTCAAATCTATGATCTGACTCCATTATAGAAAAAAATTTCTACCTCTTCTTTCTAGTGCTGAAAATCACTGAATAAAGGCACTAATTCTAACATTTGACTTCCATGAAAAGACAACATGAAAATCAAAATACCTCAAGTGCTGATGCAAACTTCGATTTCCTGATTTGGCACAGGTGCAAGACTTAAAATCCTTGACACCACTAATCAAACTTTGTAGAATCACCATCTCCTTTCAAGAGGAGAAAGAGATCACTACTATGATTCCCTTTTTACACTTCAATTTCTTATAATAGCAGATTGCAAACAACACTTTAAAACTTATCAAGAATTTAACATTTCCTTTCCAAGATCTATCAATAGTCTTAGATCTACCCATACAACTAAAAATCCTTCAAAATTTTGCCATGAAATCAACTAGGAACAAACTGGTACAGAGATTTGAGAGTCACCACTCACATTTTTTGAGAAATAAAACATAATTTGTCACTTGAAAAATCTAAACCAGACCTTCAATGTATGAGAAACTTGTAGATCATTACCATCTTGAAAAGAAACTATACTTTATAAATGAATTTTTGACTCTAAACTTTCTCAACAACACTTGCAAAGTGAATTGATTGAAGATAGACTTATAGTAGTCATAGAATTAAATTTACATCCAATATCACAACTTACTATTGTCCATGAATAAAGCTTCACTAGGGATCAAAAAACCTTGCATAAAAAGTTGAATATGCAAAATACATCACATGTTTCTAGCTCCATACTTCAGGCATTTACAACCTTGTTCCCTAGTAGAGTTGCCATTTTGTTGGTGACTTGGATGGGAAAAACCCAACTAAGAGTAGGACTTAAATATTCAACTTACACCAGAGATTCTTGTACTTTAAAAAAAATAGATTACCATCTTATCTCTCCAATAGAGTTGCCATTTTCTTGGCTCTTGATTTAACAATTTTGAAAAAGACCAAGAAACTAGATGAATACATCTAAGGCTAGCAAATTCCTATGAAGGATACACTTGCCTGTTATCTTGGACCAACTATAAGGCTAGACCCTTCTTCTTCTTCAGGCTCTGTAAAACCTAGGTGGGTGGACCTATAGATTCTTTATATGGTACCAATTATCAAAACATACACTGAATCTAATATAAGGCAGATAAAACCCTTATTTCTCCTATTAGCTCATGTAATAACACAGATCTACAGTAGAAAATTGCAACTCTATGATATTCAGAAGCTAAGTGAGGGCATTCTATTATAGCTCTTCAACATAAAATGTAAAGATGATTTGAATTTGATTTGATTTTATGTGGGTGGGGAAAGTGGATGAAAACTAGGTATGAACAAAAAACTTATGATCCTGTAGCTGATCATTGCTTGATCCATTGGGCAATTCATGAATCTCCCTCATGCATTCTGGATATCTAGTACTTATTCATATATTCAGATATATGATCTATCCATTCACCTTGTAAATAGACATCAATGTTCGATCCAAATCTCATTCTTACATGATATCCCCCTCAATAAACTTACAACCTTGTTGAATCTCTGAAGCATTTACATAATTCCTTGAATTACAAGCAACAATGAAGCAACATATAGGCTTAAGGGGTTGCACTTATGATCTAAGCTCTTTGTTCAAAGACCATAAAACATCAAAGCTCAACTGAGAAAGGAGACAAGATTCAAACTGAAACTAAACACTTCCTATTCCTTGTATTGATTTCCTCAAAAAAATACATAAAAATGCATGAATTTAACTCACAAAGAACCTAATAAACTAGACTATATAATGAGAAAATGCTATCAAACAAGAGAGAAAATGGTGGGAATGAGAAATTGATGGGATGGGAAGGAGTATCACAGCCAAAGCAAAGCTTCATGGTCTGGAACTAGCACATCCCAAATCTTCCATGCAGGTTTCACCAATTCCAAAGCCAATTTTTCTAAGTTTTTTAATTCCAAAGAACTTTCCAATATTTTCCAACCCCTACAATGAATGAAAGAAAGAAGGATATATCAAGAAGATGAATTCCTAGGTCTGTTATGCAACTGACATTTGTCCACTTGAAATTTCATCTAGTTTAGTTGCAAAAACTCTTTCCTCTCTCTGCCCATATGATCTAATTTGTTTTCATCATTACACTCTAACTAATTTGCAAATATCTTTGATGAAATGATGAAAACTCTTCAGTTATCAAAAATATCTAAAAGCTTCATGAAGATGCTAGTGAAATTGAGTTTTACTAGGTGAATCTAATTAGAATTTTACCCAAACTACATTTTCACTACCTTTTGCCCATATTCAAGTCATTACCATACTAGTAATCAATTCTGAGCTTTGATACCTAAATATAGTTGCAAAATGGGAATCTAAAAGAAAACCTCGAATAACCTGAACACACTGCTTCCTATGCAAAATCTAACTTCAGAATCAAAAAGTTCATCTTCTCCCTATTTTGATGATATATAACATCACATATTTTTCTTATTAAGAACCTCCAAAAAGACTATTTGAAAATATGCCCTCCTGCTATACAACTCAGGGTTGCAACTGAATAATTTCAAAAAAATTTAAAAACCTAAAGTTTATACTTTAGTGTAAAAGGCTCTTCTGAATTTAAAATTCTCAATGTGCAAACCCCTTTTTAAGAAAATAATTTTAAAATAATTTACTTTTTTCCACCCCCTTTAAATTTTTGGGTCAACCCAAGTTTGACTAGTGCCACATGGAACTTTGTGATTGGCCCAAACCTGTGCATCACCTGGCATGTCAATGCCATGTATGTAGTGCCATGTCACCATCTAAGCAGGGTCTGCTACCACTTGTTAATCGTTTGCATGCCCACATTATCTAACCAATGTGCATCTTTATCAAGTGGACATGGGCCAACCCTCCGATGCGAACACATGTAATCATCCAGAGCTCCATCACCACATCAAAAAACCTACATCTTCATCTAAAAAATTTCTTACGTTTCACACCAGCTGTCACATCCAGGTTAGCTGCAAGGTGGGGCCCTCATGCACGAGTATGCGGCTTACAAAATCCTCCTTTCTTGATGCATTTTACCTTTTGTGTGAAAAGGTATTTAAACACTTAAAATGTTTAACTCTTAACAAATGTGGAACATTTGTTTTATAGTGTTCTTCATCATTGATGTTGCATACTTTAATATGGTGTGTTCTTCCTGCACATTTCCATCACTAAGCCTCCATTGAATTTCCTCTGCCATGGGTTGATTGCTCATACTGGTGGCTTCTCTTCTCTAACTAGCATTGACTTTTGGATCTATTGTGAGTTTTCCTTTCATTTTAAAAATGTGAGGCTCTCTTTGTCTTTTGCAAGTTGCTTCCTGTGGCCTAGTCTCTTTTTATGTGCATGTGTGTTCATTTTTAATGTCGTGAGGTCCTTTTAAACTCTACATGGAAGTCCTTTTAGAAAGCCTGTGGTTTTGTCTTTGGTGGATGTCCTACTTTAACCATGGCTATGGACTGCAACTATGGTGACTTGCTTCCACTCAACACGTTGGGTGGCCTCCTACTTGGCATGCATGGAGTTTCACAGTCATTTTCTCTTCTAGTGCCATGAGCTTCCTTTTAAACATGCTGCTAGAGCTTCTTTGCTTGTGATTGACTACTTATCTCCTTTCTCAGTGTGGAGGCTTATGGGGCATCTTTGTTTTAAAGGTTTTTGTAATTCAACTCTGCCCTACGATTTCCTTTCTTTGGCGTGGGTATACCCTACTCCATTGCAAAAAAAAAATTCATTCATTTCCTCTCCATGCAATACACTACAACCCACAACATATTAGTGAATTCAACAAATTCAACCTAGCTAGCTCCCTTGTCTATGTGTTTATCTACTATGGCATCTACTCTTTTTGTTGACTAATGGCTTAGGCTTGGCCTTTTCTCTTTATTACGTGGGTCTCCATTGCCTTTTATATCCATTGACTATTATTCTGCTTTGTAATCTCCTACACTTGATGCATATTCAAATAGAATGGAGGAGGCACTCATCTTGCTGTGATATGGTGATTGCTTAAATCACTGTAGTCAAGCACTCACATAATAGACATTTGGTTTTGCAAATGAAAATACTAAATCCAAAATCTGAACATGACCTTTGTCCTTTGGATTTAGCTTGTAGCTCACACCCTTTTATCAACATGGAGCTCCTTAACATTTAGAAAGTTGCCATTGACCAATCTAAGCTTTTATTTCTCAAATTTGGATCTATTCAACTTTATTTTGTTATATTTGCCATTTTATCTTCTTATTATCATAGAATGATAATAAATTCAATTTTGAATCATTTGAATGTAGGGCAATAGAGTTTTTTTCTTATTTGTGTGTTCCACATGAGAGAAGTCATGATCCATCATCATCATAAACTATTTCAGTGCACAATGTCTCAGGCATATCATACTCAAATGTAGACACCCTAATATTCCTTTAGCCATTCATTTGTGTGAATAGTCCCTTACATTTAATGGACTTACAATGCTACATGTATAATGCACACTGTATGTTGGTTTAAAACATTGTAACACTACCTTTTACAAAACTCCTCTAACCCCATGTACAACTCTATGTAATTAGATGAAAATAGTTGGACCCCAAAGACGGTTCGACTAAAAAAAAAATTCATTTCCAAACAAATGAATTCTTAAACTAACCTATTCATCATCTGATACTGACAGGATTCAAAATCAAGAACTTTTGTATCATTAATAACTCATTTTATCATTTTCTTGCAACTTGTCGACTTTGCACCAGGAAGTTTGTTGACCATCCTTAAAAACTTACCTAAACACCTAATCGAGCTTTGAATGTTGGCACACTAATTCTCTATTTCACATACTTTTACCTAGCCAAATCTGGTCTCATGAAAAATTCTCAGTCAACATATATTGACTATTAAAGTTGACCTCTTAGAATTACCTGCAAGTAAACAAGTCTGAAAACACTAGATTGGGTTTAGAATCAGCTTCAAAAACTAGGTAAACTGACACTTGGGAAGATGAAATCTGAGGCATTAGTTTACTATCATGATGAAAGTATGGATCTATGATTTGGACTTATGAAAAATAACAAGGCACAAATGGCGATCGGTCAAAGTGGGCTAGTTAGAATTTGCAAACTGGAAACATTGACAGAAAGCAATTTTTTGCAAATGGAATTGACCTGGAAAAGTGTGCAAATGGATTTTTCAAGACCTAAAAACTGGCACACTTGAAATATTTTATGAGAAAAACATAGTGGGACAATCCATTTGATCTCACCTATCATGAATTTGGAGTTATAACATCATGAATAGGGGCACTAATCAATCTGCACTTCTTGACACCAATAAAAAATTAGGAATTGCATTTGGAATCGCATTTGAAAACTGATCAAATCGTCATAAGCTAAAACTTGAAACATAACAAGTCTCTGATGGCTACAATGCAATAGAAAAGGGATTTTCAAATTTTGGTCAACTAGGTCAAAAATATAACACGTCAAATAGGCCTTCCCAAAATTCTAAATATTTTGCAAAAGCATGAAAATAGTAAACTACCAAATTTGAAGGATTCAAAACCTAGTCAAACAGATTTGAAATGAATCAAAATATGAAACATAGGTTCTTGGGTATGACCACTAGACTCCCAAAGTGACAAGTCACAAAACATTTCTGGGTGCAAGATATTCACTTGCAAACTTGGCCTCCTGTCGCAGTTTGACACTTAGGTGAAAATTGCAGAAATGACAATTGCTCAAAATGAGATTTCACAAAATGGTTTGGAATGATAATTTATCATCATGGAACATGTAGATGCACTGAATGAAAGGTGTTAGAAACATTAAACACCTCATGGGGCTCAAAGGTACAACCGGGTATATAGGCATCTAAAGCGTTTATAGGGCTCAATTTTCTCAATGGTACTCAAAATTGACCATGCAATTTTTAGTCGCAACACCCTTATCATGTCTTAACAACTCAATCTCTTAACTCAATATTTACCTTAGTAACCATGCGATTAAGGTTTTTATGGCTTGATTGCATTAACCCTAGGTCAGGCTTAACTTAGTTCCATCATGCAATAAGTTGTTCCTTATTGCTTCTTCAAATGAAGGATATCAGATGAATTAATGTTTCCTTTATCAAATACTTTATGAAACTCATTTGAAATTTGACTCTAACACCTCTATTGACCTTTCATCTTTCCTAGAGATGTTCCACATGTTATGTTTTCACTAGCTTATCCTTGATTTGGATTCACCATTTGGGCCCACTACGACACATGTCATCACATCGTATTCTCACATTAGTTAGACTTCTTGCATCTTCAAAATGTGAGAATATGACAACTTTGGACCTACTAAGATCTAACAAAGGAACAAAAAAATTATTTTATGAATTATGATGGGCTCATTGGGATATTTGTTGCATTTTTATGTTCTCACTTTGTTTAAACTTCTTGCAACTTCAAATGGGAGAATATGACAACCCTCAATTTGCTCAGATCTCACAGTCACAACATAATTTAATCTCACTTGCATCTTCTTTATCAAATAGGTCCCACTGAGACATGTGGCATCATGTCATATTCTTGCATTAGTTAAACAAAGTGAAACTTCAAAATTTAAGAATATGACAACCGTAGATCTATATTTGATTAATGGTATTTTCAAGATTGCAGATCTACCATGTACATTGACATCATCAACCAATTATATTGCATCCATATGACAACTCACTTTGAAATCCTTTCATTTATAGCCCAAGGTTGAAACAGGTCCCACCAACTTCCATGCATCATGCTCTTTCTTTCTCTCTTTATTTAAAAATCTTGCAACTTCAAAATGCAAGAATATGACAACCCTCGATCTACTGAGATTTGATAGTCACAAAATAATTGAATCTCACTTGCATCTCCTTTGTCAAATAGGGCCCACTAAGACATGTGCCATCATGTCATATTCTTTCTTTAGTTAAACAATGGGAAACTTCAAAATTTAAGAATATGACAACTGTAGATCTATATTTGATTAATGGTATTTTCAAGATTGTAGATCTGCCATGTACATTGACATCATCAACCAATCATATTTCATCCATATGCCAACTTACTTTGAAATACTTTCATTTGTAGCCCAAGGTTGAAAGAGGTCCCACCAACTTCCATGCATCATGCTCTTTCTTTCTCTCTTTATTTAAAAATCTTGCAACTTCAAAATGCAAGAATATGACAACCCTCAATGTATTCAGACAGTCACAACATAATTGAATATCGCTTGCATCTTCTTTACAAAAAAGGGCCCACTCAAACATGTGGCATCATGTCATATTCTTGCTTTAGTTACACAATGAGCAATTTCAAATTGTGAGAATATGATACTTGTAGATCTATTTGATGAATGATATTTTCAAGATTGCAGCTCTGCCATGTACATCAACTTCAACCAATCAGATTGCATTCGTATCCCAACTCAATCTAACATCCTTTCATATGCTTCCTAAGGTTGAAAAAGGTCCCACCAACTTCTATCCATCATGCTCTCACATTCTCTCTTTAGTTAAAAATATTGCAACTTCATTTTGTGAGAATATGATAGCCTTAGATCTGGATAATCTCATGGTCCATAAAAATCGAATATTCTTGATCTAGCCAACATCTCTTTCCAATAAGAAATTGCCCATATACAATATCACTCTAACACTAAACTAGCACATCATATAGGTTGATCCACATGGCAGCCAGTCACATCTACGTAACCTTAACTTGTGATAATTTATTAACACTTGAAAGTATGCAATAAAATGCATTGTTCTACATCACAACCCAAACTATAGTTTATCTAAAGTTTTGTGACAGTGCAAAGGAACTTAATTTTATTGTAGTCCTTTCCATTTTCATGCCATCACAACTTAATCTTGAAAGTCATTTTAATAGAAATCACATTAGTTCATCAAATCTACCTTCATTTGATGCACTCTATCAAAAAATTGCTTACATTAGGTATGTGGCTAGCCCATTATTTCATGTGTTAAATTCCATATTCTAGCTTTGACTAAACATCATGCAACTTTAGAATGTGAGAATACAATAGCCCTTGACCTTTTGAGATCTAACAATCATAACATAACTAAAACTTACTTGGTATAACTTTAGCATCCTTGACCAATGAGGTGTTGTCAACCTATCACCTATCTTGACACATTTCCACATCTTCATTCTATAGGCTGAAATTGGTCCCACATGTTCACTTGGCCAATGCTCACTTTCTTTCTTTTGTTAAACACTATGAATATTGAGAAAGTGAGAATTTGAAATCAATTGATATGCAGAGATTTGATGACTAGGAAGATGAATCAATCCTTTTTACTTGAAAATATAAATGGGGCCCATAAGATAGGTGTCACCTCTTTGCACTTTTATAGTCAAAATCGTCGGTTAATAATTTAAACTCATGACAACATGATCCAAAAGCTTTCGCTATTTCACTACATTAAGCTCAGGTCAATATTAACTCAATGTGACCAAGAGATAAGTAGGAACCTTAACTATTTTTCAACCTCACATTCCATTTCATTAAATATTGGGTTTAATTTGTGATTATGCACCAATAGTGAACATCAACTACTTATTGGAATGAATGATATATCAAATGAACATGCATTTTGATTTATCGATTAGATTATCATAGCTCATTTGAAAAGTGACCTTACCATTTCCATTTGACCTTTCATCTTTCCTAGATCATCGTACATGTTAGCTTGTAATTTGTTCACTTTTGTGAGGCACCCCAGGCCCAACATGCCACATGTCAAGTCACCGCACTCTCACTACCTTAACCTATGGTTATCTTTTAACACCTGTGGTCATGTGGTAAGTAACATTATGCATCATTGATGCTCAAACCCAATGTTGGCCTTAACTCCATAGGAACATTTTGGATTATGGATACAATCATAGATGAAAAGATTTTAGTCAACATTTCTACCAATTTTTGCATAGTGATAAAAATTGGTAACACTTTTGGCAACTTCTACTGAATGGCTTCTAGGTAGACATCAAACTAGTCACCTTGGATAGTTTATTAGGCATGGTGTCAAAATTGGTGTGATAATGGATTTTGAAACTAGTTGCTCCTACTCAAGAATATGCATTTGGGTCATAGATGGCTATAAAAATGGCTATGAGGGAGGATGCCCTTACACTATATTGTACTCAACATACTTTGCTTGCCCAAGCTTTTGGGAACATAGGAACCTTATTGAATGTAGAAAAACTAAAACTAAGAAAATCTATCCTAGAATTGCACATAGGGAAAATGAAAGTGAGAAAGATATATAAAAGAAAGAAACTAGAGATCATACCTCAAATAAAAGTAGGTGAATCCGATTCATAGGGATTGGAAAAACTTCTCACTCCATAGTTGATAGTTGGTAGGAATTATGATCTTTGCACTCTAAAATCATGAATAGACAAGCCCACATGTTATTAGACTTGTTATGGTTGCACGGGCTACTTTTCAAAACATCCTAGCATAGAACCAAGTCTCCTTCTTTAAAAATGTTCAGCTTGGATTTCTTGTCAAATAGCTTCTTAGTTTGAATCTATTGGTATTTCATTTTTTGCAATGATTTATTCCTTTCTTCTTTGAGCTCTAGTAACCTAACATACCTCAGCTTCCATGGATCATCTTCTCCAAACAATACTAGATTATTAGCCATCTATAATGAAGGTAATTCTTCAAAAATAAGTAGCTTGGCTTATTTACCTATTAGAGGAACATAAGATGAATTGAAAAGAATCCATTTGGGAACAATTCTTTCAATCCATAAGTCTAAACTCAACTTGGAAATTCAATCACATTTGTTGTCTACTAAAGTCCTTTCCAAAATCCACAACAATTTTTTATTAGTACTTTTAAATAGATCATTGCCTTGGGGATAATAGTTTGATGAAGTATTGAGGTATACTCCATCTTTCAATGCCCATTCTGTTATTCTTTCCCCCACAAATTCCAATGCATTATCAAACATAATGGAGTAAGGAATTCCAAATCTACAAATCAAATCATCATAGAAACTCAAAAGAGTAGTTTAATTGGCTTCCTTTAGAGCTATTGTTCCCATCTAGCATGTGAAATAGTTTATGGTAGTTATGATGTATTTATGGCCAATGTTGGAATTCAAATTTATAGGACCCACAAAATTGATATCCCATTTCATAAATGGTTGGTCAATTAGAATAGGATGCAGGGGTAAGGCCACCAACCTTTCCTTTCCTAGAAAATAGTGCACATTGCTTGCATTTTATTTCTGAGGAGTGAGCATCCTTAAATAGCCTAAGTCAATAATATTCATCCCTCCTAATTTTATAGGCTATTGTCTTTGGAGAAAAGTGACCTCCTACATCATGGGATTACTCCAAAAATTTATTGGTATGGTTATTGTCAATACCCCTGAGGAGGAATCCATTGATATCTTTTCTAAACAAAAGACCATCAACTAACGTGTAAGGTACAAATTACAACATGAAATACCTTCGCTTGGCTTTGTAAAGTGATGGAGGAAATTCTCCAATCTATAAAAAAGGAATCATCTCTCATAACTAGCTTTCTAATTAATCTTGTTGTGAAATATATTCATTAGCTAGGATAGTTTCTATTATCTCATCTATAGTATGAGCCTTCTCATTAGCTAATTTCTCACATAAGACCTTCCCTTTGAAAAGCTTGGTCACATGAATATCTACATCATATTACATAACTTGAGGTATCCAACCAACCCTTTTCTCATTGAGTTCCTTGCTTAATAGGAATTCATTCACTCTAGAATGAGCTACCATAAGATGAATCTTGTTGTTAGACACCAAATGTTTAAAATTTTTAAGGCTTTTTATCATGGCAAGCACACATTTTTCAATGGAACTATATCTTTGGTCATATCCTTCTAAACACTTACTAAAGAAAGAAGTGGGTTGTTCTAAACACTAATCATTCTGTTGAATTATCACTACAATTTTTTTATCCATACTACCGTATGCATACAATGTGAAGTCTTTTGGAAAGTTAGGGTTTACCAGGGTAGGAGTAATTAATAATGATTCTTTTATTGCTTCAAAACTATGTTTGGCATCTTTTATCAAACTGAAAACAATGATTTTCTTAAGAATTGATGTCAATGGTTTCAATAGATTAGCAATATCTACAATAAAAAATTTGACAAAATTCATTGTCCCAATAAAACTTTGCAACCATTCTTATTATGTGGCAAAGGTAACTCTAGAATGGCTACAAACCTTTAAGGATCAAGAGTAATTCCCTGCTTAGATACAAAATATCCCAATAGTTTTTCCTCATGGAAAGCAAATACACATTTATTTGGATTAATAGATATACCAAATTCCCTGCATCTTTCTAAGATTTGCCTAAGATGTTCAATGTGATCTACAACATGTTTGGAGAAAATTATGATATCATCCTAATAGATTACTACAAATTTGTATATCAAATTATTGAAATCCATTTTCATGGCCTTTTGAAAAGTTGCCCCAACATTAGATAAGCCAAAAGGCATGCTTCTATATTCCATGGTATCCCACTTCATGGTGAATGCAGTTTTGAATTGGTCTTCCTCCTTAACTAAAACCTAATTATAGCCTAAATATCCATCAAGATGTAAAAACTTCTTAGAACCTAAAACATATTAGTGCTAATGGTCCTTCAATAACACTCTATTGAGGTCTCTAAATTCAACACATAATCTTAGCTCCCCATTCTTTTTTTTGACACGAACCAGATTCAACACCCAACTAGTGTGCTTGATGGGAAAAATTATATCAATCTCAATAAGCTTGGAAACCTCTTTTTTCATTAAGGGTTCCAACTATGGATTGACTAACCTTTTCTTTTTCCTTATGGGTTTAGAATTGGGGTCTAACTCAATAGTGGCTTGGGTAAGGTGTGGGTCAAAAACCCTTAAGATCTGCATATCCCCAAGCAAAAACATCATTGAACTCTTGAAAAAGCTAAATATAAGATTTCCTTTCTTTAGTAGGAATTTCCTTACAAAATTTTAAATTCTTCCCCTCAAAAATCTCAAGGACCTCATAATGATCTTGTTGAACCACCAAGTTAGTTTTATTCTTCTTAACTTAGTCATCTATGTTAATGGTGGTCTCTAGAGTAACCAATCCCTTGGGTAGTTTATTTTAACTCAACTATATAATATAGTCACCATATTGTTGCCTCACTTTATGTTAATTGAAGGTTGAATGCATGCCTTCTTCTAGCAGAAAATTCAACATCTATTCATCACTGTTAAAAACCTTCAAATTGATATCATTGTAAGGTACATAGGGTCTAACCACAAATTTGATATGTTTTTGTACATATTCTTTCTAAAACAATTGATTAATTGTGTATTGTATTTGATGTTACACAAAATGTCATTTTAGTTCTAGTCGGTGTATACTCAGATCACTTGGGAATTGAAGACAATTTTTTGTGGCTACCAAGTGTTCCAAAGTGTATTTAGAATACAGTATCTATTGAGTTCACTCGAGCACCAAAGGAAAGTCTATGGAAGATGATTGTTAACAAAGATCACTTAGTCAATGAAGGAAGTGTTGGATCAAACTAGTATTAATTGACCTCACTTGGTGACCAAAGAAACTTTGCAACTATGTAGTTTTGACCAAGTTCACTTGGTTAACATAGGAAAATCATTTTTGATTTAAGGTCTACTGAGCAAGGTTGACTAACAAAAGATTTTCTTGTTTTGGCATATTGAGTTTAATTGATTTGTCTATTGGTTCTAGTCGACTAAGAAGATGACTATTAATTATTTTAAGTTGTATTTTAATTGACTTAACAATATGAAAGATATAAATATAAGGTGAAGTTGAGGATTAGAAGTGAAAATGCATGGAAGATAATTGAAGATTTAATGATGCTAATAGGAAGCAAATCAGAAGGATAAGTAGAATATCCTTGAGATTCTAAAAAGATATATTCGATCAAGAAGGATCAAGTATAAGCCAGAATTGAGATCTGTAATAAGCAATTCAGTTGCATCCAAATTAGGTCATGTCATTGTTTCTCTCTAACCATTGTAGTAGTGATCTAAATTTATTAATAAAGTTTGCTTAATAGTTATTTTTAAATCCTCTAACAAGATGGCATTTCTATTGAAGTGTCTAAAGACCTCTAACAAGGCCACTCCTAATATGATGATTAAATCCTCTAATAAGATCACACATAACAATGTGTTTTTCAACCTTTAACAAGGTTTTCTCCTATGAGGGCTCACTTTAAAGGAGTGAAAAATAGTAAGTAGTCACAATTGATGGTTTTTCCCAAATTGGGTTTCCACATTAAATCTTGGTGTAAAATGTATTCACCCTATTTATTTTATATGTTTGGAACTAAGATAAAGTAATAATTAATCATACATAACATCTTAATATTTTCATATTAAGTGGTTTTTGAGCATTTTCAATATTTAATGAGTTACAACAATTTCAGTGTGTTTACCAAGCATCATCAAAGTTTAATTTTTAGAGTTTTTTTTTTCTTTTTTTTGTACTAACATCTAAGGGATCTAGGATTTATTTTTTTAGTAATTGATTCACCCCTCCCCTCTTAGTTACTCCTCTTATATTTCCAACAATTGGTATAAGAGCTTTTAGTTCTTGCAGAGAAGGTTTCAAGGACCTAAGCTAAAGATCAGGATGTCTTACATAAGATAGATTTCTAAGTTGAACCGAGACAAATTTTCAGCATGGAAAGGACTAATGAGATTACATTTGGCAACTATTAGTGACTTATTTTGTAAGTATCTTTATAATAAATACAATACTCCTTCTAGAACACTATTAGTTGAAGACATTTTTGAAAACAAGAATCATATCATCATGATGATTGATTTTGTATCTTCTCTTAGTTATGTTGAATTTGATGAAGTAAAAGATTGCAAATCAACTCATGAAATGTCGATGAAACTAAAAGACATTTGTGGAGATGATGACAATGTAAGAAGAGCCAAAGAAGAAAGTCTTAGATCTCAATTTGATCAAATTAAAATGAGAGAAGATGAAAACATTCCAAAATATGTGGAAAGAATCAAAGAAAGTGTGAGTACAATCAAAGCATTTGTAGGAGACATTGACAATAAAATAGTTTTCAGAAAGGTACATAGAATCCTTCTTCCTATCTATCCAATTAAAATATCTTCTATTCAAAAAATGAGATGTGATCCAAATAGCAATACAAGTTTGGATGCTCTAGTCAGATGATTGACAACTTTTAAGTTTGATAACTATGATAACTATGTTCCTAATTCCAAAGGTATTGAGTTTCCATTTGAAGCTAAACTCTTACTCAAGAAAAAGAATAAATCAAAGGCCAATCAATTAGGAAGTGAAGGAGAAACTAAAAAAAGTTCTGATAGTGATCTTGAAGTTGTTGAAACCCTACTTGTAGGAAAATATTCCAAAGATAGAGGAAAGTACAAAGGTAAAATCCCTCTAAATTTTTTTTCTTATGAAGAAATTGGTCACATTGCTACTAGGTGTCCAATAAAGAAAACAAGGATGAGAAGAAAATTAAGAATGAATTCAACACTTACAAGGACAAATGTAAGAAATCTACTCTTATGGCTAAAGATTCTAATAATACTAGAGATGAAAATGTATATATTGTTTTAAAAGATGAATCTGATAATGAAGGAGATAATATGGCACTTATCTCTCATGTTAGCATAAATGATACTTGGATTATTGATAGTGGCTACTCACATCATATGACTAGAGATAAAACAAAATTTGAGCAAATGGAATATTATAATGGTGGTATTGTGAGATTTGGAAACAATGAACCTTGTTGCATAAAAGAAAAAGGATTTATTTCATTAACCAATGAACTTATACATGATAATGCTTATTGAGTTGAAGGACTAAAGTATAATCTACTTGTTGTGGCATAGTTGAATAACATTGGATTTAAGGTAGAATTTATGAATGAGAAGGCTAAACTACTGGACGGAAAATGAAATCTAGCTCGATCTTACAAATAAACAAAAGGTAACCTATTCTATCTTGATCTCAGTGAAAGTTCATGTTTTATTTCTCAAGTAGAAGAAAGCTAGGTATGACGCAAAATATTTTATAATGTAAACTTTAACAATCTTGTTAAGATAAGAAAACATAAAAGAGTAAGACATATTCCTAGCTTGAGGAAACTTGATATGGGTCTATGCAAAAATTGTCAAATTGGTAAGATGGGAAAGATTAGTTTCAAAAGAAAGTACTATCATTCTGAAGAAGTATTAGAGCTTATGCATACAAACTTATGTGTGTTAGAAATTCTTTAGAATAACTAAAAGGTGGGGGGGTGTGAATCAATTACTTAAGGTCTAAATGTCCAATTCAAACTTTTCATTAAGTAAAGTGTGCCCACCAAACTATTCATTTATCCAAGCTTAAACTTTTCTTAATTAGCAAGTTACTATAAATCAACATGCAAACACAAAACATTAAAAGATCAACACATAACATAGTGATTTATGTGGAAACTCAATTTGGAAAAAACCACCAATAACATGCTACTCAATTCTTACTCTTCTAAAGTGACGCCCTATGAAAGGCCTACCCTATTAAAAGCTACAACACACTATTAAATGTGACTTGGTTAAAGTATTTAACCACCTTTTTAGAAGTGAGCCTATTTAGAGGACTTTAGAACATTCACTGGTAGTGCCACCCTATTAAAGGATTACCTAAGTCCATAAGATTTTTATCCTAACTGATACAATTGCTAGAGAGTAACAATAAGGGGTTTTGACTTGATCATAGTATACAACTTATCTTATAGATTTTAGATCACTCTTTAGCTCATAACACTTTGCCTGGCTTTTAGTCTCTTCAACTCTGATACCTTGTTCTCCTCTCATGCTTTATCTCCTTGAGTGTCCATGCTTAATGTACCACTACAGTCATCTTTCTCTAACCACTTATCAAAGTAGAGTCTCTATGCTTTGTTCTTTCTTCTCCTAGACACCCTTCAACCACTTCACAATTTGGCACTCTAGCAACTCTTGCTTCTTGGCCTATGACTCCTTAAATAGAATTCTAGAATTTCTTTTCTTGCTTCATTCTTCCCTCCTTTAGTTTTAGTTCAAATGGATTAGGTAGGATTCATTGAATCTAACCCGCATTTTGTTTCTTCTAGAAACATCATGAATAATCCTCTTGAATTTTCTCAAAAATGTTTTACATAGAATTTTGTGCCACTAGCTTGTCATCCTGATCCTCCAACTAGTTCAAAAAATTCAAGGTAACAACTTTGTCAGCTCAAATCTAGCAAATCTTTCACCTTTCAAATAATGTAGTAGCTCAGCACTATTGAAATTTTGGTGCTCAACACACACTATGTTACTCGGCATCAACTACATTTTATTGATGGTTGACACCTACTATGGATTTACTCAAAATCTGCTAAGTTTTCTATTTGCTTAGCTCCTTCTATATCACTCAGCACTTGAAGTTTACTTGGCACACACTAGATTTTGCATTTCCTCAGCTCTATCTGAAATTTTTCTTGACTTGAACTAGCTTACTCGACACGCAGTAATGAACTTAGTTTAAGCTTTGTAGTCAAAATTGTTCCAACTTACACTTCCAGTGTTTCTACGTGTGGCCAAACTCTATATCTTTGAGTATGTTATCAATACATCATTTAACCACTGGCTTAGCTGATCTTTGCACTTCATTACAAAACCATAACCCAACCTTTCTCTTAGGTGCTCTTGTTACATCTTGTTGATAAAATCATCTTCATCAATCAACTAAGTGATAGTACTTGGATCTTATAAGCAATTATTATTCCTACAAATAGTAGGTTTGACATCAATGAATATACCACGATTAAAAATATTCTTTTAAAAAAATCTCCCTTTTTCAATCAATCTTCTTCCTACAATGATCTTTTTAATCAAATTTCCAACAATCTCCCTCTTTAGCATTGATGAAAAACCAAACTGATCAACCATCAGACCAAATTATTCAACCAAGTTATCAAAATGGTAACTAGGTTAGAATAGTAAGTCAAATGCCAAAAAGATGAGATTACACAATTTCTTTCTTGATCTACTTTCCTAATTGCTTTACTTCTACTTCTCCCTCTTAGCTATTGTATCATGTTTCTTTCCTTTCTACCCTTTTTACATTCTCTCCCTCTATATGCATTGTTCATCTTCTACTATTCTCTATCCATAAATCTGATCAATTTCTTCATTCTTTTTCATCTTCTCCCTCAATTGTTGATTAGTTCTACTATTTATGCCTCTATCTTCATTATTTTTCATTCTTTATCTTCTCCCTTTATCCAATTGAATGTTGTTCATTAGTTCCCTAATTACTAATTCTCCCTCTTTGATAACAATGCTAAAGACATATTATCTCAATATCTTAACATGCAAGTGTAGCATTTGTAGGCTCTTCTGATTTCTCCCTCTGTCACCTTTCTTGTGACTAATTTAAAACTTCAGCTCTTTAATTACTTTAGGAAAAATCCTAAAGTAAGTATCCTTTGTATCAATGTGTAACATTTCAACAATCAATTCAATTGATGCAGGGCAATTTTTTTTGTTACTTAAGTAGCCTTGGGTAGGGGTATCACCCCTAAATTACCTCTGAGATATTCAAAAACATCTTGGGGTAATGATTTTGTGAATATGTCAACAATCTATTCCTTTGAGCTGACATATTCCATCCTCACTTGTTTGTCTTCCACCAATTCTCTTACATAGTGATACTTAATTGCAATATGCTTAGTTTTGGCATGCATCATAAGAATTTTTGATATGTTGATGGCACTTGTATTATCACAATAAAGTATCATAGGCTCATTTACCTCTTCCTTCATACCTTGAACCAAATGTTTGATCCATATGATATTAGTGTAGTTTATAGCAATAGCAACATATTCAACTTCTTCTATAGACTCTGAGGTACAACTTTGCTTTTTTCTGGTCCAAGTAATGAACCTTCTACCTAAGAAGAGTGCTCCTCCACTAGTGTTTTCTCTATCATCAATATTACCTCCCCAATTTGCATCAATGTAGGCTCTTAGCTCAAACTTTTCACTCCTCTTGTAGTACAAACTAAAGTCTTCAATTCGTTTTGGGTACCTCAATATTCTCTTTACTACCATCAGATGAGTTTCTCTTGGATTTACAAAATATCTTATGACTATTACAATGTCTGATTCATTTCAACTAACTCATCATTCTTTGATAACTTATGTCCTATCACCATTAGTGTGCTGACTAGTTTTGAGTCTTCTAATCCAAATGTCTTGAGTATCTCCTTGATGTATTTGAATTGGGTAAAAAATATATCATTCTTAGGTTGATGTACTTGAAATTCAACAAATAATTTGATTTCTCCAAACATTGACATTTCAGACTCATGTTTTATTTGATCAGCAAAATCCTTACATAGAACATCTTTTCCTCCAAATATTATATCATCAACAAAGATTTAAGATATCAAAATGTCTTTACCTTTTTCTATTGTGATACACAAGTTGTTGCCATCTGTTCTCTCAAATCTTATCTTCACAAGATATTTGTGGAATCTTTCATACCATGCTCTAGGTGCTTGCTTCAAACCTTAGAGTACTTTATGTAGTTTATAGAACATATCCTTGTTGATGTCTTCAATAAATCCCTTAGATTGTTCTATGTAGACTCCTCTTCTAGTATACCATTCAGAAAAGAAAACTTTACATCCATTTGGTAGACTTTGAAACCTTTTTAAGCAACATATGCAAGCAGTATTCTTACTCCTTCCATTCTTGCAATAGGGGCAAATGTTTCCCCATATTCTAGTCCTTCTTGTGCATAGCATTTGTAAACTAGTTTGGCTTTGTTTCTTGTTATCTTACCATTTTCATCAAGTTTGTTTCTAAAGACCCATTTGGTACCAATTACATTCTTATCAACTAGTTTGGGAATTAGGATCCATGTTTTGTTCTTCTTAATCTGGTCTATATCTTCTTCCATAGCTTTATACTAGTCATCATGTTGTAGAGCATCTTTCACTATTTTGTGCTTAACCATACTTAGTGGACATGATTCATTCCTTAGTTTATTGCTTGTCATTGGTCCAACATCTTTGTCACCAATAATTTGTTCTGTAGGGTGATGTCTTATCACATATTTGGCTAGTCTTGGTTCTGTCATTCCTTCCATATTTGATCCTTCAACTTTAGAATTTTTTTTCTCTTCTCCATCTATTATTTCATCATCTCTTTCATGTGTACTATTTTCAGAATAAGAATGTGCATTTTCTTCATTTTGCAACTCAGCTTCTAAATGCAACTTGGCATTCACTAGTTGTGACTTGGTTGATACTGAAATTTTTTGTTGATTTCCAACTTGATTGGAAACATTATCTTCAATAGGCATTCCTTCATAAAAGTATACAAAATATCTATAATCTTTTGATTTCTTGGATTCATTAGCTTGGACTTCTACATGCTCATCAAAATTTACATTTGCACTTTCCACAATCTTGTTAGTGTTAGTATTCAAACACTTATATGCTTTGTTTCTAGTGGAGTATCCAAGAAATATTCCTTCATCACATTTTGCATCAAACTTTCCCTTCCTAGCATCTTTAGGAATACAACATTTACAATCAAACACTTTGAAATTTTTTACATCAAGTGAGTGACCGTATCATAATTCAAAAGATGTTGCATTTGTTCCTTTTTTGACTTGGACTCTATTTAGGGTATAAGCAATAGTACTTACTACTTCTCTCTAGTACTTTAGAGCAACATTTTTCTCCATCATTAAGGTTTTGGCATAGTCAATCACTAATCTATTCCTTCTTTCTGCAATTCCATTTTGTGCTGGAGTTCTCGGTGCTGATGTTTGTCTCTTAATACCTTTGTCATTGTAAAATGCTTTAAATTCTTTTGATGCAAACTCTCCTCCTCTATTTGATCTTAGCCACTTCAAACTCCTTCCTATTTCTGGTGCAGGAGCACCTAGGTAGGCTAAGTGTGAAACCTAGGTATTTCTTTATTTTTGGCTTGTAGTGATGCTAGCCACATCACTATTCTAATAATAGGTCCTATGTGGTCCTTAGGTGTGTTTAGGAGACTTGGCAAGACCCAAAGTGACCAAGTTGCTAGAAGTTGCCGACTATTGTCAACTAGGTGACTTAGGTCTGAAAAAGGCTAAAATGGTCTAGAAAGGTTCCAATGGCTTTGAATTGTTTATTTGAAGTCATTTTATGCATATTATATGTCTACTTTGTTTTTGTGCCAAATTTGGAGGTCTAACTCCATGTAGAACAAAAGTTGCTGAAATGTTGTCATGTTGTCATGACAACATTTTCTTGCAAAAAGCAACTTTTTGGCATTTGTGTGTTTAGAACGTCCTAACTATTTAGAACAGTTATGGAACTGATGGAGGAGCCTTTAAAAATGTGAGGACAACCATTTTTAGGGGGTTGGACAAGTTGGTTTTGCATTTTGTACGAATTGAGCAAGTATTTTGTTGCCGGTTTTATGCATTTGAAGGCATTTTTAATAGAGGAGGATTGAATGGCCTGATTTTTGTGTTGGAAAAGTTCTGAAATATTGTTTTTAATCTTTTTGTAGTGTTGGTTTGATCATTTTAATTCGTTTGCATTAGTGTAGAAAAATCTTTTTGTTCTTGGCAAGTTGCTGATCTGAACAGGGCTGCACTTAGAAAATGGGATCTTAGGGCCACTTCCCACAATTGGAAACCTCTGGTATTTTGGGATTTGGAACTAGGATCCATGTACATTATGTATCAAGAAGGAGGGCCCTTGAAAGCATTAGCAAGCATTTTTAAGGTGATGCCCTAGGCAAGCCAAATGCAACTTGGCTAGGAATCACATTTGGAAAATGAGTTATGGAGAGGATTGAGTGTACAAATACCTTAATCTGGCCACACAGTGAGTAATGAGAAGGTCTAACCTTGCTCCAGTCCAAAGGAGAGGTCTTGGAAAGGTGTCTAAGGGGGTTTTCCATCCCAACAACGATAAAGCACTTGAAATCCTCATTTTTGGCCTAGAACTGTACTTTCATTGTACGGAAAGTTTGGAGGCTAGAAAATTACAGAATCTTGAAGTACTCTAAAAAGGGTATCCAAAAATATAATTTTTTTGTAGGGTTGTTAAGAAGTTTTTCAAGAAATCTTGTTTCCAGCTATTTAGGAGGGCTAATTCCTAGTAGCCTTTTTGGAGCAATTTGGTGTATCTTCCCTAGTAGATTGAATGCGCCTATGAAATCAGCAATGTTTAGGGTCATGGATGATAGAAGGAGTCTAAAAAAAAACCTAGATGAAGAACTGGTACCCTTGGAGCTATAGATGGACTTGAGGGTTAATAGCGGACTGGAGCCGGCTAGTAAGAAATTTGATGTTACTTTGTTAGTGTACCCCCAACTGAAGGATTAGGATCTCTTGAGCAAGGTCCTAGTAATTATAGGGTGTGAAGAAGCCCTAGTGGGTCTAGTGAATGACCTAAGGTAGCCCTGAGAGAGAGCTTGGGGTTTGGAAGCAAGGTTGGGGTGTTACATCAGAGTGGTATCAGAGCCAGTTAAAGATTTGGGAAAGGTAGTTAATGTTGGAAGTCGCTGAAGAATCAGTAGGAGAATCCATGATGGTGAAAAATGTGGAGTTAGCTAAAGAAGTTGATGAGCAAAGGCAAAGAAATCAGCTTCTTGAAGAAGCACTAGAAGAGGTGAAGCAAAAACTAGATGCAGTTGTAGAGGCAGCCAAGAAAAGAGATGAAGAAGAAGATGGGAATGGTAAAATGGTAGCAGAGGAAGATATTGTACCTGAACCTGATCCTATCTTGCAAGAAGAGCCCTTCTTGAAGGCAATCAAAGCCTTAGGAGGTAAAGCTTTGGAAGGAGTGCCACTTTTCAGTGGTAAGATGGATATTGATGCAGTTATGGATTGGTTAGAGGGTATGGAGAACCACTTTGAGTGTGAGGGTATCTCAGAGGCACAAAAGGTTAAGGTTGCTAAGTCAAGGCTTACAGGCTCAGCCTTAACATGGTGGAAGTATGTACAAGATGAAAGAGTCAGCATGGGCAAGAATCCAATTGCAAATTGGAGTGCTATGGCAAACAAAATCAAGGAGAACTTCCTACCTGAAGACTTTGAGATCCAACTCCATAAAAAGAGGCAAGGACTGAAGGAAAAAGATCTTGATGTGACCTCCTACACTAAAGAATTTCAGAGGTTGTGTTTGAGATCCAAGAAGCAAGAAGAGGAGTCACTCAAGGTGGCAAGGTATCTTGGTGGCTTGAAGTGGAACATTCAAGAGGAGCTTAGCTTATGGGCCCCTACAACTATCCAAAGATGTCATCAGCTAGCTTTGAAGGTAGAAGAAAAGAACAAGAGGAAAGGAGATTCTAACTTCAAAGATAGAGGCAAAGGCAGAAATCAGAAAAATCAAAGAGGAGGCTACCAAGGCAAAGGTAGTGATCAAAAGAGCCAAAGTGAAAGCAAACCCATGGAGCAAACTATTGACCACTCTTCAAGAGGTGGTTATAATAGAGGGAGAGGCAATCAAGGAGGATCAAGTAGGGGTAGAGGAGGTAGGAGCAGCTCTTACTTTGCAACAATGAAGTGTTACAATTGTGGTCAACTAGGCCATCCTGCCTATAGGTGCCCGGACAAACCCTCTTCCTCAAGCCAAGATAAAAGGCTAGCATATGCACAAGAAGATAATAGAAGTTGCAAGGATGTTGACATAGACCATATTGAGTCTGAAAAAGGTGAGAACCTCATGTTTAGGAGGGTGTTGATCAAGCAACCAGCTTCTAATGAGCCTAGACATAGAAGGGCATTGTTTAGGATCAAGTGCAAGATCCTAGGAAAAGTATGCAAGGTGGTGGTTGATTCTGGATCAACTGATAATGTAATATCAGAGGAGGCTATTAAAAAGCTCAAATTGAAGAAGATACCTCATGAAAACCCTTACAAGGTCACATGGCTTAACAAAGGGCAAAGCATCCTAGTGAATGAACAAGCATGGGTGGACTTCTCAATTGCAGGATATAAAGACCACTTATTATGTGATATTTTGCCAATGGATGCTTGTCATCTTTTGCTAGGGAGACCTTGGCAATTTGATAGGGAAGTGGTCTGTGATGGCAAGGAAAATACCATAACATTTAAGAAAGGAAGCAAGACCTTCAAAATTCAGTCATTGTTAGAAGGGGATGAACCATAGTCCAAGGTGCCTAATGTGCTACTATGTGGAGAGAAAGAGTTTATTAGAGACCTCAAGCATGAGGAGAGCCAAGGATTTGCAGTCATACTAAAGGCTGCAAGTGAAGAAAAGCCAGTCCAAGAACCTTTACCAGCAGAGGTACAAGAGTTGCTTGTAAAGTATAAGGAGATTGTTAGTGATGGTACACCAGCTACCCTACCACCAAGAAGAGTTATCAGCCATCAAATTGACTTTGTTCCAGGTGCCTCATTACCTAATAAGGCAGCCTACAAGTTAACCTTAGATCAGAACCTTGAAGTGGCAAGACAAGTCCAAGAGTTGATGGACCAAGGTTTGATCCAAAAGAGCATAAGCCCTTGTGCAGTCCCGGTGGTTTTGGCATCCAAGAAGGGAGGAAAATGGAGGTTGTGTACTAACTCAAGGGCCATTAACCGCATTACAATCAGGTATAGGTTTCCTATTCCAAGAATTGAAGACCTTATGGATTGTCTAGGAGGTGCTATGTATTTCACTAAGCTGGACTTGAAAAGTGGGTATCACCAAATTAGAATAAAGGAGGGAGATGAATGGAAGACAACATTTAAGACTACTGATGGTCTTTATGAATGGCTTGTGATGCCATTTGGTCTTTCCAATGCCCCTAGAACCTTCATGAGGCTCATGAATGAAGTGCTCAAAGACTTCACAGGCAGATATGTGGTGGTGTATTTGGATGATATCCTCATCTACAGCAAGACCAAAGAGGAACATGTCAAGCATGTAGAAGCGGTTTTGAAGAGGCTTCATGAGGAGAAGCTATCTATCAACCTTGAGAAGTGTGACTTCTTCAAGCAAGAGTTGGTGTATCTAGGCTTTGTGGTGTCTAAAGGAACTTTGAAGATGGACAAGGAGAAAGTTGCTGCTATCCTAAGTTGGCCTACACCTACCACATCTAGTGAGGTAAGAAGTCTCCGCGGTTTGTCTCAATTTTATAGGAAGTTCATTAGGAACTTTAGTGGTATTTGTGCACCATTTCTTGATACCATAAAGGGGGGAGTCAAGTCCAAGTTTAGGTGGACTTTAGAGGCTGAAAAGTCATTTGATATGTTAAAAAAACAAGTAGCTACTCAACCCATCCTAAAATTGCCTAGCTTTGAAAAGTTGTTCACCTTAGAATGTGATGCAAGTGGCCTAGCAGTGGGTGGGTGTTGAGTCAAGAAGGTAGACTAGTAGCCTTCTATAGTGAAAAGCTAAATGAGTCCAAGAAGAAATACTCATCCTATGATCTAGAATTGTATGCCTTAGTCCATTGTCTTAGGAAGTGGAGACACTATTTGTTGCCAAAAGAATTTGTTGTGTTTACAGATAATCAAGCTCTTAGCTACATCAACACACAGGAGAAGTTGAGCAATAGGCACTTGAAGTGGATGGAATATTTGTAGGCCTTCACCTTTACAATCAAGCATAAGAAAGGACAAATGAAAAAGGTTGCTGATGCATTAAGTAGAAGGGTTTTAACAGTCCAAGAGATTCAGCTCCATAGCATTGGAGTGGAGAGTATTCAGAATCTTTGCAAGAATGATGAGGACTTTGTTGAAGCCTATAAGGTATGCATGGATTTTGGAAACCACTTTCATAGCAGATTTTTAGAATACACTTTGCTAAATGGGTTGCTATTTAAGGGTACCCAGTTGTGTGTACCAAGAGGTTCCATGAGAGAGAACCTAATACAAGAGAAGCATAATGGCAGCTTGAGTGGGCATTTTGGTATCAGCAAGACAATAGAACTAGTGCAAAGGTTCTATTATTGGCCTAAATTGGTCAAAGATGTAACCAAGTATGTGGAGCAATGTATGGTGTGTATGAAGGAAAAAGGAGGAATGAACAATGCAGGTCTTTACCAGCCCTTACCAATTCCTAGCAGACCATGGGATTGTGTAAGTATGGATTTCATTGTTGGTTTGCCTAAAACTAAGCAAGGGTATGATAGCATTTATATTGTTGTTGATAGATTCAGTAGAATGGGACATTTCATTCCATGTAAGACAACTAATGATGCAAGTCATATAGCTAATTTGTTTTTCAAAGAGGTTGTAAGGATTCATGGACTTCCATTAAGCATTGTGTCGGATCAAGATGTGAAATTCATGAGTCACTTTTGGAAGACTTTATGGAAGAAGCTTGGCACTAACATGTCTTTTGGTTTAGCTTACCATCCTCAAACTGATGGTCAAACTAAGGTGGTTAATAGAACTTTAGGTAACCTTCTTAGGTGCCTAACTAAGGAGTATGGTCAGACTTGGGATGTTATCATCTCACAAGCAGAATATGCCTACAATGATAGCAAGAATAGGACTACCGGAAAGAGTCCTTTTGAAATTGTTTATGGCATGCACCCAAGAGGTGTGTGTGAACTAAGGTGTCTTGGAAACATGGATCGGATTAGTGGTCAAGCTGAAGACTTTGTACAAACCATGAAGGAGATTCAGGAGCAAGTCAAGAAGACTATTCAAGACAACACTCTAAAACTCAAAGCCAAGGTGGATGACAAGAAGAAGGATGTTTAGTTTGTTGTTGGGGACTATGTGATGGTCCATTTGAACAAAGCAAGGCTTCAAAAAGGCATTCCTACTAAGTTACAGATGAAGAGGGTAGGGCCTTGCAAAATATTGGCTAAATATGGAGCAAATGCCTATAAGGTAGATTTACCTTCCGATTTGGGCATATCCCCTATTTTTAATGTGCGAGACTTGGTGGCATACAAAGGTGACCCATCTCAGCTCAGTCTCGATGTTCATGAAGATCTTGAACTTGCTTCAACACCTACAAACAACAAGTTGGAGGTAGAAAATGTGTTAGATTCAAGGGTAAAGAAGACTACAAGGCACAAGGTTTACATGGAACACCTCATCAAATGGAAGGAGAAACCAATTTCAGAGGCTACATGGGTTGCTGAGACAGAGTTCAAGAAGGTTGGCATACCTCTAGATTTGTTGCAAACTGATCCACCTTGAGTTCTTTGTTGGAGGGGGGAGTATGGTGCAGGAGCACCTAGGTAGGCTAAGTGTGAAACCTAGGTATTTCTTTATTTTTGTCTTGTAGTGATGCTAGCCACATCACTATTCTAATAATAGGTCCTATGTGGTCCTTAGGTGTGTTTAGGAGACTTGGCAAGACCCAAAGTGACCAAGTTGCTAGAAGTTGCCGACTATTGTCAACTAGGTGACTTAGGTCCGGAAAATGCTAAAATGGTCTAGAAAGGTTCCAATGGCTTTGAATTGTTTATTTGAAGTCATTTTATGCATATTATATGTCTACTTTGTTTTTGTGCCAAATTTGGAGGTCTAACTCCATGTAGAACAAAAGTTGCTGAAATGTTGTCATGTTGTCATGACAACATTTTCTTGCAAAAAGCAACTTTTTGGCATTTGTGTGTTTAGAACATCCTAACTATTTAGAACAGTTATGGAACTGATGGAGGAGCCTTTAAAAACGTGAGGACAGCCATTTTTAGGGGGTTGGACAAGTTGGTTTTGCATTTTGTACGAATTGAGCAAGTATTTTGTTGCCGATTTTATGCATTTGAAGGCATTTTTAATAGAGGAGGATTGAATGGCCTGATTTTTGTGTTGGAAAAGTTCTAAAATATTTTTTTTAATCTTTTTGTAGTGTTTTTTTGATCATTTTAATTTGTTTGCATTAGTGTAGAAAAATCTTTTTGTTCTTGGCAAGTTGCTGATCTGAACAGGGCTGCACTTAGAAAATGGGATCTTAGGGCCACTTCCCACCATTGGAAACCTCTGGTATTTTGGGATTTGGAACTAGGATCCATGTACATTATGTATCAAGAAGGAGGGCCCTTGAAAGCATCAGCAAGCATTTTTAAGGTGATGCCCTAGGCAAGCCAAATGCAACTTGGCTAGGAATCACAGTTGGAAAATGAGTTATGGAGAGGATTGAGTGTACAAATACCTTAATCCGGCTGCATAGCAAGTAATGAGAAGGTCTAACCTTGCTCCAGTCCAAAGGAGAGGTCTTGGAAAGGTGTGTAAGGTGGTTTTCCATCGCAACAACGATAAAGCACTTGAAATCCTCATTTTTGGCCTAGAACTGTACTTTCATTGTACGGAAAGTTTGGAGGCTAGAAAATTACAGAATCTTGAAGTACTATAAAAAGGGTATCCAAAAATATTATTTTTTTGTGGGGTTGTTAAGAAGTTTTTCAAGAAATCTTGTTTCCAGCTATTTAGGAGGGCTAATTCCTAGTAGCCTTTTTGGAGCAATTTGGTGTATCTTCCCTAGTAGATTGAATGCGCCTATGAAATCAGCAATGTTTAGGGTCATGGATGTTAGAAGGAGTCTAAAAAAAAACCTAGATGAAGAACTGGTACCCTTGGAGCTATAGATGGACTTGAGGGTTAATAGCGGACTAGGGCCGGCTAGTAAGAAATTTGATGTTACTTTGTTGGTGTACCCCCAACTGAAGGATTAGGATCTCTTGAACAAGGTCCTAGTAATTATAGGGTGTGAAGAAGCCCTAGTGGGTCTAGTGAATGACCTAAGGTAGCCCTGAGAGAGAGCTTGGGGTTTGGAAGCAAGGTTGGGGTGTTACATCAATTTCCTTCTCAACTCTACCCAAATACCACTTAAACATTTGAAATGCATTAGATTTTTGCTTCAAAAATATGGCAGTCACAATCTTGGAATAGTTATCTACAAATAGCATTTTGTATCTATCTCTTAGGTAGCTTCACACTTCTATTGGTCCACATAAATCTGTATGGTCTAGTTCTAGTACTTCCTTGGAAGTGAATGTTTTACTTTTGAAACTAGACTTAGTCATATTCCCTAGTTGACATTGTTTGCACATTGTGTTTTTAGGTCTCTTCAGTTTGGGAAAACCTCTGACTTTCTTCTTTTTGTTTATGCTAATCAAATTGTCAAAGTTGACATGACATAGTCTTTTATTGCATAACCACACATCATCAAATCTAAAAAAAAGATAGGTTGAATCTTCCATATCTAGGTAAAATAATTGATCTTAGTTTGTTCACCTTTTCTTATTTGATTTCTATCATTGTCATAGAGTTTGAAAATTTTGTTTCCAAATTCTACTTTGCAACCTATATTTTCTAACTGTGATACACTCAACAAATTGTAATTCAATCCTTAAACATAGTATGCATTGTCACATGAGATTTTATTTGTAATTTTAATAGAAATTTTCCCTTTGATCTGACATGGAGCATCATTTCCAAATCTAAAACTATTTCCATTATATTGAGTAAAGGTAATAAACTTACTTTTATCTCCTATCATGTGATGTGAGCATCCACTATCTGTGATCCACTTGTCATTTTTGTTCACATAGGTTACTAGTGTTATTGCTTCATCCTTATCTAATTCATCCTTCATGGCTATATAGACTACTTCATCATCATTCTCATTAGAAGCTTCTTCAACAATGTAGCATCTTTTTCCTTTGTCCTTGTAATCTCTACTATCATCCAATTTCTTTTTCTTGTACTTATTTCCTTCTTTGTAGTTATTCTTCTGTGTACACCTTGTAGCAATATGACCTACTTCATTGCAATTAAAAAAAATGATATGTAGCTTACCTTTGAATTTACCTTTTCCTCTATGGAATCTTTTGGCCAGTAGTGCTTCCAACTATTCCACATCTTCCTCATCTATGCTATTGTCATTGGATGCATATTTTCCTTTTCTACTCTTCTTTTTTGATTTCACCTCCTTGGTGTCTTTCAATGTTAGCTTGGCCTTGAAAGAAGATTTAAGGTTCTTAGTTCTATAGTTATCAAAGTTCAAATGTAGTAAGTCTTCCCACCATACCTTCAAAGGTTAGTGGGTTTCCTTGTACACACCTTAGCTCTTGGATGGCCGAAACTCTAATAGCATAGATGGGGAGTAGGGTTCTCAAGTATTTTCTATTGACAGACTCTTCTTCCAATTGACCATCTAGACTTCTTATTGCACTTACCACTTCTTTCATTTTGGAGCCACATTGAGTAAAATTCTCACCCTCCTCCATTTTCATGTCATCAAACTTTCCTCTGAGGCTTTCTCTCTTTGCTCTTTGAACATTTTGATCTCCTCCATAGGTATCTAACAGAGCTTTTCACATCTTGAATGCAGTGTCACATCCTTTGATGTCATCAAATTTAGCATACCTAAGTGCAAAGAAAATCTCTAGCATTTCCTGATTGTGCTCCTTCCTTTTGTTCAAATCATCTACAAAGAGGGGTCTAGCTAGATCTACATGTTCCAGTCCAATTGAAGTTTTCACATAACCACCTATTGATCCAAGGTGCAATTTTATTTGACTTTGCCATGCAATGAAGTTATCTTTGTTGAGCTTGGGAACTTCTCTATTGGACATCTTGATCTTCCTACTTCTAGTACTTGAAAACTAAATCAATAGATGGCTCTGATACCAATTGTTAGAAATTCTTTAGAATAGCTTGGGGGGGAGGAATTAGTTATTCAAGGTCTAAATTTCCAATTCAAACTTTTCATCAAGTAAAGTGTACCCATCAAACTATTCATTTATCCAAGCTTAAACTTTCCTTACCTAGCAAGTTACTATAAATCAACATGCAAACATAACATATGAAAAGATCAATACATAACATACTGATTTATGTGGAAATTTGATTTGGAAAAAACCACCAGTAACATGCTACTCAATTCTCACTCTTCTAAACTAATGCCTTGTGAAAAGTCTACCTTGTTAAAGGCTACAACACATTGTTAAATGTGACTTGGTTAAAGGATTTAACCACCCTATTAGAAGTGAGCCTAGTTAGAGGACTTTAGAAAATTCACTTAAAATGCCACCCTATTAAAAGATTTACAAATTGCTGTTAAACTAACCTAATTCCATAGGATTTTTACCCTAACTAATACAATTGCTAGAGAGTAACAATAAGAGGGTTTGACCTAATTACAACATACAACTTATCTTGTAGATTTTAGATCACTCTTTAGCTCATAACACTTTTCCTAGCTTTCAATCTCTTGAGCTTTGATATCTTGTTCTCCTCTCTAGCTTTGTCTCCTTGAGTCTCCATGCTCAATTTACCAATGCAATGATCTCTCTCTGACCAGTTATCAAAGTAGAGTCTCTGTGCTCTGTTCTTCCTTCTCCTAGATGTCTCCCCCTTGACACCCTTCAACCACTTCACAATTTGGCACTCTAGAAACTCTTGCTTCTTGGCCTATGACTCCTTAAATAGAAGTCTATAATTTCTTTTCATACTTAATTCTTCCCTCTTTCAATTTTAGTTTGAATCGATTAGGTAGGATTCATTGAATGTAACTCAGATTTTGTTTCATCATGAAGAATCCTCTTGAATTTTCTCAAAAATGGTTTACATAGAATTTTGTGCCATAGCTCATCATCCTTATCTTCCAATAGGTTCACAAAATTTAAGGTAACAAATTTGTCTACTCAAATCTAATGAATCTTTGACCTTTCAAATAATGCAATTCTAGTGATTGCCACACACTATGTTACTCGGCATCAACTACATTTTACTAATGCTCAACACCTACTATGGGTTCACTCAGCATCCATTAAGTTTTCTATTTGTTGGGCTTCTTCTATATCACTCAGAACCTAAAGTTTAGTTGGCACACACTAGATTTTGTATTTGCTAAGCTCTCGTTGAAAATTTTCTTGGCTTGAACTAGTTTACTTGGCACCACTAACAAACTTAGTTTAAGCTTTGTAGTCAACCTTGTTCTAACTTATACTTCTAGTGTTTCTATGTGTGACCAACCTTTGTATCTTTGAGTATGTTATCAATACATCATTTAACCATTGACTTAGTTGATCTTTGTACTTTATTACAAAACCATAACTCAACCTTTCTCTTAGGTGCTTTTGTTACATCTTGTTGATTAAATCCTATTGAATAATCAACTAAGTGACTGTACTTGGATCTTATAAGAAATTTTCATTCCTACAAATATTAGGTTCGACATCAATGACAAAACCATGATTGAAAACATTCTTTTAACAACAATCTCCCTCTATCAATCAATGTTCTCCTTGCAAGGATCTTTTCAATCAGATTTCCAACAATGTGGACCTATTGGAATAGAGAGTTATAGTGGAGAAGATTTTTTTATTTTCTTTTTTGATGACTATTCTAGAATGATGAGTATAATGTTTGTAAAATAAAAATTAGAAGCTTTTCAAAAATTCAGGTGGTATTTGGCAAGAGTAAAAAAAGAAACTAGAAATAAGTTGAAATTTCTAAGATTAGATAGAGGTGGTGAATTCATCCCCAATGAATTCAATGAATTATACATTGGAAAAGGAATTAAAAGACAAGTATCAGCTCCTAGTACACCTTAGTATATTTGTATAGATGAAAGAAGGAATAGATCCATCATGGATTGTGCAAGAACATTGATGATAGAAAAGATTGTTGCAGTCAAATACTAGAAGGAAGTAATTATCACTATAGTTCATACCTTGAATAGAGTAAAATTGAAGAAAGAATCAACCAAAACTCTATGAACTATGGTATGGCTACAAACCTAATGTAAGTTACTTGAAAGTATTTAGTAGAAAATTTAATATCTTGAAAGAATCTAGAAAAGACAAATTTCATGTCAAAGGTGTCAAAGGTGATGAAGACATATTCTTAAGATAGTCTTGTAGAAGTAAAACATACAAGTGCTTGAATATTTCTACTCATAAAATGATAGGAAGTGCACATGCGAGAATTGAAAAGTTTGTAGAAAAGAGTGAAGAAGAAAGAAGAAAAGAGCTTGAGGGTTATAGAAGATTTTTTTACTATGAACTTGATACCTTTCCAAATCTATTTAAAAGAAAGGAGGCTTAACCTCCTAAGTCTCCAAAATCTCCAATAGCTCTACTAAGTTTTAGATAGTGTAACCCAAGTCGCAGTCTGGAGGACCCAAGTCAGAGGCTACTAAGCTAGAGAAAATTGAGTCTAATGGACCTAAGTCATAGACAATGGGACCCTATCTTGATACTAAAGCTCATGATGAGACAAGTGAAACTCATTCCAAATCCAAAGAAATTTTGTTAGCAAGATATGTTAGAAGGCATCATGCACCTAGTCATATAATTGGAGAAAGAACAAATGGAATAATGACAAGAAGGAAATTTAAAGGTACATGTTTACTTGTTGAATTTGAACCTAGAAATGTTAAAGATGCTTTGGATAATAAAATTTGGATTGAAGCAATGAATGATGAAATAAAATAGATAGAGAAAAATAAAACTTGGACTCTTGTTCCTAGACCAAAGGATAAAAATGTAATTTGTAGAAAGTGGATATTCAGAAACAAGTTGAATGAAGATGGAAAATTTTCTAGGAACAAAGCAAGGTTAGTATGTAAAGGCTATTCTCAAGAAGAAGGTATTGATTATGGTGAAACTTTTTCTCTTGCTGCAAGATTAGACGGTGTTAGAACTTTACTATGATATGCAACTCCTAGAGGATTTAAAGTTTATCAAATGGATGCAAAATCTAAATTCTTGAATGGAATCCTTGATGAGGAAGTCTAAATTGAACAACCTAAAGGTTTTTTAGATCCTAGAAAAAAGGACATGCTTTTCAAATCACACAAGGCATTATATGGTCTAAAAAAAGCTCCTAGAGCTTGGTATGAAAGAATTCATAACTACTTGATACAAATTTGTTTTCCAAGAACTAATGATAATATCAATCTATATATAGAAGAATGACCAGACAAAAAGATTGTGTTGGTAGAAATATTTGTGGATGACACTTTATTTTCAAAAAATGATGACTTATGCAAGGCATTTTCAGAAGAAATGAGTAAAGAATTTTAGATGTCTATGTATGGTAAGATAAAATACTTTGTTTGATTGTAGATTCAAGTAGAAAGAAATGTGGTATCTACATTACTCAATCTAAATATATCAAGGAAATACTAAAGAAATTTGGAATGGAAGACTCAAGAGCAGTTAGAACCCGTATGTCAACTACACATAAACTTTCCAAACATGATGATTCCAAAGAGGTAGATCAAACAACATATAGATCAATGATTGGAAAATTATAGTATGTAGTACATACAAGGCCTGATATTGCATTATTAATTAGTATGGTGGCAAGATTCACAAAAAATCCCAAATAAAATTATTTGATGGTGTTGGAAATATAAGAGGAGTAACTGAGAGGGGAGGGATGAATCAGTTACTACAAAAATAAATCTTAGATCCCTTAGATGTTAGTACAAAATATTTCTATGAAAGTTAATTTTGCTGATTTTTGGCAAACAAAGAAATGTTATAACTATGTTAGTACTAAAAATGACCAACAAACACTTATCATGTAACATGTTATATGTGATTAATTATTACTTTATCTTAGTTACAAACACATAAAATAAAATAGCATGAACACATTTGACACCAAGATTTAATGTGGAAACTTGATTTGGAAAAAATTGCCAATTGCAACTAGTTACTAATTTTCACTCTTCTGAAGTGAGCCATGTTAGGAGCCAACCCTATCAAATATTATGAAACACACTACTAGGTTTGACCTTGTTAGAGGATTTAATCACCCTATTAGGACTTTCTCTTTTAGAGATCTTTAGACAATTCAATTGAACTACCACCTTGTTAGAGGTTTTACAAATAGCTATTAAGAAAACTCTATTAAGAGATTTAGGTCATTGCTACAATGATTAGAGAGTAAAAATGACATGACCTAATTTAGATGTTATTGAATTGTTGATTACAAATCTCAATTCCAGGTTGTGCTTGATCCTTTTTGATTGAATATATCTTTTCAGCTTCTCAAGGATATTTTTCTTATCATTCTAATTCACTTCCTCTTAGCATCATCAAATCTTAAACTATCTTCCATGCATTATTCACACTTATAATCCTCAACTTGACCTTTTATTTGTATCTTTCATAGTGTCAAGTCAGCTCAAATACAACACATAATAATTAATATTCATCTTCTCAATCTGCTAGAACCAATAGATAAATCAATCAAACTCAATATGCCATAATAATAAAATTCTTCATTAGCTGACACTACTCAAAAGACACTAACTCAAAAATGATTTTTTTGTGTTAATCAAGTGAAGCCCAATCAACACTATATACTCAAAAAGTTCCTTTGGTAATCAAGTGAGCTCAGTTAGCACTAGTTCCATCCAACGTTTCTTTTATTAACCGATTGAGCTTGGTTAACACTCATCTTCTACAAATTTTCCTTTATCGCTCGAGTGAACTTAGTAGAAACCATAGTTTCAATAGAAAAATCTCTAGAACACTAAGTAGCAATGGAAAACTATCTTCAATGCTCAAGTGAGCTTAGCATACACTGAATGACAATGATATGAAATTTTGTGTGACATCAAATACAATACACAATTAATCAATTATTCCAACAATCTCCCTCTTTGGCATTGATGGCAACACACCATGTCATAATACAATGAACTTTTTATGGAATAAAAAGTAAGGAACATATCCTTAGTTTCATTCTAATTCTCATTCATGAGGACTCCCTCTATCAACATGAAATTTGTCTTTAGTTTCTCCCTCTCTCAAAAATCTTCTTCCTGCTAGAACTTTTGCCAAGTTCATTCTCCCTCATTGACAATTCTTGCTATGATAGTAAACTTCTTTCTCTTTTCAACCAAAAATTCTATGAGATATGATAATAATATTCTCCCTCTTTGACATCTCATGCCAAAGACAATACTTGGTGAATAGCAACGTACCTCAAGTATTGATTCATTTGCAATGTACCCTTGCCAATTCTACATCAACTGATTGATTTTCAATAATTCTCTAGTTGATGCATAACTAAACTTCATTCAGTGAGATTCAAATAGGGGAATGAACCCTCGATTACCTCTTAGATACAAAAATGAATCCTTAGGTAATGGCTTGGTAAATGTTTTTGCATTTTTTTCTTTTGTATTTACATATTCCAATTTGACTTGTTTATCTTGTGCCAACAGTCTTAAGAAATGATATTTTATAGCAATGTACTTTGTTTTGGTATGCATCATTGGATTCTTTGATATATTGATTTTGGTAGTGTTATCACATTATATGACTACTAGATCCATGGTCTCTATCTTCATACCTATCATCAATTGTTTGAACCAAACAATCTTAGAAAATTTAACTACTACTGCAACATATTTTGCTTCTGTTGTGGACTGAGAGATACAATTTTTTTTCTTACTTGTCCAAGACACTATTTTTTTACCAAGAAAGAATGCTCCACCAGTAGTTCTTATTCTATCATTAACACTTCCTACCTAGTTAGCATCACTGAATACTTTTAAGTCCAAATTGCCTCTTATTTTTTACCATAAACTGTATTCTTTGTTACCTTTTAGATATCTCATGATTCTTTTAATTGTCATTATGTGATTTTTTTTGTGATTTTCTAAGAATCTTACCATCATACTGAATTCTAATGTAATATCAAACCTTTTGTACTACATACTGCAATTTTCTATTCATTGATCTATAAGTAGTTTGATCTACTTTGGAATCATCATTCTTGGAAAGATTATGTCTAGTAGACATAGCAATTCCAATGTTGACAATTGGCTAATACTGATATGTAATTATTTTCATTTATGGAAACACATGATGTACATGTTCATAAGAAACCTTGGAAATAAAAATACTTAGTGTTTAGTAATCAGAAAATTGTCTAAGTATGGAATTTGGTATGCAACATTGTATTATTTTGAGAGCAATTTTTCTAGATTAGATTGTTTGATTTTTTTGAGCATCAATGTTTCGAATGACACTGTGTGATCCATCATCAGGATGAGAGAATGAATTCTATAATCCTAATGATGGATCATGTAGTGTGATCCAAAATTTTGATGCTCAAAAAACTCACCCAATCTAATCCAAAAACATTGCTCTCATTCTAAATAGATTGTGGAAATCTAATAATATTACTGTATTGTTTTGTTTATAACTTGTTGCCAACATCATATTATGACTAGAAAAGTTATATGGATATAGTATACATGTTGATGATGACATGTATAACCTCAAAGTCAGTACAAACTATGGAAGAAAGATAATCATGTTCAAAGTGAAACAAGACAAAAGAATTTAAGGAAAGAATTGTTTTGTCCAATTTGGGCCAACATCAAAGATGTTTACTCTAAGTTGGAAAAGTGGATTGTGGTCTTAGCTGACCCAAAATAAAATTATGTAAAGACATGGTATTTGTGCAAAGGAAATTTTGTGATGAGGAGTGTGGTTGTGATTACAAGTGCTATCTTGTAATTGTGATTGTATATGAACTTTTGTGAAAGCAATATATGTGAAGTTTTATAGGAGTTATCTTGTGATCCAAGATCAAGTTGAAGCTCAAAGATTAGTCAAGGAAAAATAAACAATAATTATATTCCAAAAGTCTAATTACTTGTTTGGGCAGTGAGCTTTTCTTGTGAATGGAAGCACATGTTTGGGCAGAAGGCTAGTCTGGTATTTAATGTACTACAACTCCTAATAGGCTCAAAATCTCCTAATAGAGATTCAAAGTCTCCTAATAAGGACTCCTTATACTGAATTTTTTCATTAATTCCGAACAAGATCCATCCTCTAACAAGGAATTTATATATTAGTATATTGTCTAGTAGGTATCATCCCCACTAGGGTTTTCCCTTGGCCACAATTTCCCTAGTTAACAAAATATGGTGTTATGAGTTATCTTCATGCATTGTTATCATTACTATTCAACATTACTTTACTGTTTTGTTATGCGTGGTTTAAAGTAAGAAATAATATCCAATTGGCAAATAAAGTTTGTAGATTATTGATTTACACCACCTTAGTAATCCTTATTTCTAACAATTAGCATCAGAGCATAGTTACATTGAAGAGACTTAACAACATAAGTAAGATCCTTATGGATATGGAACAATTGATGAAAAAACATGAATATGATCTTGAAAAAATTGATCTCCTTACTAAAGAAAGAGATAAGCTGAAGGACAGATATTGAGACTCCAAAGTATACATCGGTCAATTGAAAGAAAATATTGAACATCTTAAATCCAAGCCTGAATCTACTCAATCTAGAACTAGTGATGATTATTATTCAAATTTCAAGACATCAAGATCTTGAAGCATGTATTTAAGATTAAAAATCTGAAATTGACATTGAGAAATGATCCTAACAAAGTTGAATTTGATTTAAAGACTAAAATCCTAGATCTGAGAGCAAGTCTGGGAAAGAAGTCATCTGAGTTTGAAACATTGAAAGAAGATCATGAAGAACTTCATAAGTACAATACTATTTTGAAAGGTGAATTAACTTAGTGCAAGAAGCATCTTGAGAAGATTTATTCTAGAAAAAAAAAGATTGATGATTCAATGTCAATACAGAGACCTACTTATGATAAGACTAGTCTTGGTTATCTAATTAGCATGTCTATGAAGAAACTTGATATTAGATCATATCTGAAAGAAAAAGATAAATCTAATGATAAGATTGAATTTAGTCAATCTTTTGATAAATCTAAAGAAATTGAGAGAAGAAAGGAAGTCAAAATTTTGGATGAACCGTACCAAATGGAATCTCCTAAGGAAACCAAGTATGAACTTAGAGGTAAGATCTTTTTATGTAATGAAATAGGTCATATGAATAGAGATTGTACAAATAAGTCATTTAATCATGTTAAGGACTTTACTTGTCATGGTATGGGCCATAATGCAATTGATTGTAGGAAACCTAAGTATAATAATGATAGAAGAAATAATAAAATGTCTAGAAATACTAACCCTATAGATAGAAGAAGATGTACTGAAAGGTCAATGAGAGAAGGAAGATCTTCTAAAGATAGAAGATAGATCATGTGTTATAAGTGTAACAAATTAGGACACATTTCTTGAAATTTTCATGCACCTAATGATTAGAAAAATCTTAGAAGTAGAGGACTAGTATGTCAATTATGCAAAAACTTTAGACACACAACAAAGTACTGCAAAATGGATAGGAGCTTCAAAGATAGAAGGACCAATGTAAGAAACTTTGGGAAAATAAGGAATCATGGAAGAAACATTGAAAATGATAGAAGGAACCATGAAAGGAACTCACTGGAACTAATGGAGACAATAAGGATCATAGAAACATTGTTAATGAACTTTAAGAAGAAATTAATGAGGCATTTCTAAAAGGAGTAAATATCTCAAAAGAAAAGCTAGATGATGATGAGATAGGAAGATCAAAGTCATTTGTTGAGTTTTATTCAATTGAGTTGAATTAATCTTGTTCACAAAATTAGAATATGAAAACCTCATCTAGAGATGGAACTAGAGGTAGTGAAGTTTGGAAAAGGTGTATCAAGTTATGTTTAGAAAGTACCTAAGCTCACTTGTAATTTGGAACTCATCTAAGAAAATTATGAAGGAATTCAAAGTCATTGATATTACAGTAAAGATTAATTATGTGACAAAAGATAAGAAGTATGTTTTTGTAGAGAATTTCATGGAGAGAATTCTAGTAGTGTTTTGTCATGATGGAAAATAGCTACGATAAAACTCAAGTGGCATTTTGAAGATCAAATAGATGATCTTGAATAGATATTTTACTATAGAATGTAATTAATAACTTTTTTGTGTTTGTAAAGTAAAAAATTAATGAGAGTTTAAGTTGATGGAATGAATGGAGTACAAAATTGATTTTTCACTTCATTGTGAATTCATTCAAAGTGAAGATAACTTAGAAGTGACTTGCTAAGGCAATTTTGAATCAAACCCTGTTTTTGGAAAGAGGCATTTTATCATTTTTCCACAAATTTGTTTAGTAAAAGTTTATAATTAATAGAACCATGGATATATCAGTAGTGCACAATGTTGAGAACAAGGATCGACCTAAGTTGAAGTTTTTTTTTGTAAAACCTACTGAAAGAAAACCTAGCTTAGCATTGTCTATCACTCTGAACAACATCGTATATCTTGAAGATGTAGGATGTTATTTGAATATTAAAATTGAGTCAATTGGTAGTGAGTTCATGAACAAAGATATGGAATTAGTTTTCAATCACAACATGACCATGAAGTCTAGATTTGAACATCTAAAGGAACTAGATTTGTTTAAATATTGCTTCTACTATGAGTTATACATATATGAATGGACACAGATCATATCGAGTAGGATGCGTGATGATAAACTATGGATGCAAGAAAATGTAATTGATATTTATGCCGACCTTATTCATGAGGTAACTAGTCTTAGTAAAAAAAGTAGTGTACCTATAGGTGAGAAAATGTAAAGAAAAAGGTTGAGAGCCACACTAAAGTAGTGTAGAATGGAAAGGCTATGTTGATCAGCACCATCAAGCAAAATGATGTAAGATTTTTGAGTAGAGTTATTGCCTATTATGTTTGTGCAAGTTCAAAGATTGATGAAATTGTAGTAGGATTCATCTATGCAGGATATTAAACATGTGTAGAGAAGGAACAAGTAAGTCATAGTGAAATTCTAAGAATGCAACTTTTAGAAAACCTAGAAAATATCAAGATGACAAAAAATGGTGTGTTTAGTTTCCTGTCATTGATCAATCACATATTATTTCATGTATCTAAAATATTTCCTTACTTATTAGTCATAGAAATAATGAGAAATGATAGATGCACAATGGAGAAGATTACAAAAGTATGCAAAAAGCATCTTGCAGATAAGATATTGGACAGTGGAAACTTGATAATGAGAACATTTTAGAATGAAACAAAATAGAGATTCAAAATTGCACTTGAAATTGTTGAAAATTTTAAGGAAGACATTTGTATTTTTCTTGATATACATTTCACCTATATTCAAGTAGTGGAACCTTAGGAAGCATTTCCTGATCCCTTGGGTTATGAATTAAATGATAATATAATAGTTGGTTATATTCATTTATTGTTGAATTTAGATAAAGACAAAGTAGAATACATATTTGGTATATATGATAAGATTACCCAGTTAGCTCATTAAGCATCTATAGGGAAGGCATCACACAAAATAATAGAATCTATTATGAAGAAAGAACTATCAGAGTTTGGTATGACAGAGAGTGAGTTTGAGGCTATAAGGAAAATGATGAAGAAAGGCATAATTGATATTCAACCTTTATTAGTATCTATTGTAGAAACATCTTTAGAATAGAGCATTTCATATATAGTAGTGTTAGATGTGTGGCCTAGCAAGCCTAAGAGAAAATATGAAATATTCATGGAAGTAGTGACTACCAAAACAAAGAGGGTTAAACCACAAGCCATCGAACAAAGGAAATGATAGAAAGAATTGTCAACAAATATTGAGTCTAGTTATGAAGAGGAAGAAGAACAAGAGATCAAGAAAGTAGAGAAAGTGTAAGGTCCACACTAGTACCCTACTTTAGATCCTGATCAAATAAATATTATTAGGAGTTAATTAGGTTATGATTGGCATTTTTTTTACCAACAATGATTTATGAGATCCTATTAGAGACTAAGGTAGACTTTGATTATCATAAGGTTGATACCCTATCCAATAGCACTAGGTTGATAAGATTAGACCACATGGAAAATGAGACTCAATGAATGTAGGTTATGATGACAACAAGACAATGATTACATTAAAACAAAATTGGTTTTAAATTATGACAACATCATTATGGAAACATTTTAACAGTTTGAGGAAATTATCCTCAAAATTCACACACAAACCCCTCACAATGTGATAAAGGTATATTGCTAGGATTGTCGATATGTTTAACTTGATTGAAGGATATTAGTTAACCAGTTTGCATATTAGTGATTTTTCACTTAAGACATATATACTGAAATCCATTTATATGTTTCAATGGTTTAATGATTATAGGAATGGTGATAGTATTTAGAATGGTAATTTCATTAGGAAAAGGAAGATAAATGTTGATACCCATATGGTTGATATTGCAATGTTGTGAATGTGAATATGAATCAAATGAAAGTTAATTATGTATGTATTTAGATGAAAGTTAAATGAATATGATATTGTAATGTTTCTCTTTGTAGTACTTAGAATGGAAATGATTAGATGAAGTTAAACATTTATGTAATGTGAATTATGAGACATTGGATTTATTCTACACTTATCTATATGTATTTGTATATTATTTTATTGGGCTACTAATGTTTAAGTTGACTATGTAGGAAAGTTGAACCAAGGAGATAATTGGGGGAAACAAGGTTCAATCTTATGTGAACACGATAAAGCCAAGGTGAATCTTTGGAAGATTAAAAACCTCATTGTATTGTATTTATTTCGTAATGTGATTGCGCATGAGTGTTATAGTCAGAGAGCATGATTGACTAGAGGCATGTCATCATGATGTGTAAAGTGTTTTTATGTGTGTGTGTCATTTGACACTTGTATTGTCTATGTGTAAATGACATGTCAAATAGGATTCTTTGGCATGAAGTCACTTAACCTAAGCTTAATCCTCATTATGAAATCAATTAACCCAGCTTGGAGAGTGTTAGGAAGAGTCACCTTCTTGATGGAATTCAAGTTATAATTTGATAGGAACTTTGTAGAGCCTAAAGTGATTCCCAAGTGTTAATTTTGTGAAAATAAGTTATCCACATGGTAATAGTATGGGTTGGGGGTTTAAATATAATCATAAGTTGGTCTAGGGGACCTAGGAGACGCTCAAAAATAGTCATTTCCAAGCCAATTCGAAAATCAAAGCACCACATGACTTCTTTCCTCATCCCACCACTTGGATAAGTTCCTATTGGTAGAAAGGGACAACGAGGTAAGGGGGGTAGGTGAGGATGGAAGTGGAGGCCCTTTTAGGGAGCTTGTGTCAAACTTAGTAGTTATTCACCCACTATCTAATGGTAGTGATAGATAGGTTTTTGGAAGAGGAAGCTTGGAAGCCAAGGAAGGAATGATCTTGATCACCATTGATAGCCATAGCCTGGAAGGAGGTTAGTGCTTCATGTCATGTTTTCTTCATTTCAAGAAGTTGAAGTGGAAATTGTAATAGCATTTCTTGTAGGAACTATGTGTGTGATATGGAAACATGTATTTCCATTGAAATCTTTGTGTTGTGGTGTTGTGGTTGTGTATATTGTTTCATGATATTTCCTTAGGGTTCTTGTTTGGTTTCCTTGTTTGTTTGAATGTTGAAATTTGTTCATGGGTGTGAAGGCTTCAATCACCCTTGGGAGGGAAGAGCAAGCCTTGGGTGAAGGGGTTAGTTGGGCTTGAGATATAGTTGAGCACCTTGGAGTATGGACTCCATTGTATGCCATATTCATTCATAACCTGCTTGGGCAAAAAAAAAGAGAATGATGATGTGGTAAGAAGGTTTATGAAGTATGAGATTCCAAGGAAGCTTTACTTGATGGTAGTATGATTGGAGGAGGTTTGTGAAAGCCTCGAAAGGGCATGAAATTTGTTGTTTTGTGAAAGCCCCGAAAGGGCATGAAATATGTTGTTTTATGAAAGCCCAAAAAGGGCATGAAGATTGTTATTATAGATTGGTATGTTATGACAAGTCTCCTAATTGAAAGCCCACCTTCACCCGATGTGTATGATTCCATCTGTTGATCATTGTGCAAACCTTGGTTGAGGTTGTAAATGTGTTGCTAAATGTGTGATCTTGTTAGTTCATGTTGCTATGATGATGTTTGGATGTATCCTAGTTGAACCTTGTTTCCCCTAGCACAGGGGTGGTCTCCTTGAGGCCTAGGTTGGGAGGTGAGCCTCCATGGTTCAAAATCTCTATTTCTTGTTTGTAGGTCTTTATTGGAAGATCTTGGGTAAAAAAAAAAAAAACTTGGAGCTTTTAATGTCCTTCCATGTGCATAGGAGATGAAGACATTCTTTCTTGTTTTAGAGTTGAGGTTGGTAGCAAACTCCATTTTGTTGTGGCATTTAAATATATTCCAAAAGTAGTGTTGTTGTTTCTCATTGACAAGGAGATTTGGTGAAACATATGTGCTTAGTGAATAACATTTTCATTATGTTGTCATATTATAAACATTTCACCACCTTTTGTGCATTGTAAGAATTATTGGAGTAAGCATGTATTGTGTGAAGGAAGATATGTTTTCTTGGATCTTGAAGTTATTGAGCTCTTTTAATTCAATGAAAAATGCAAGATTGAATTTAATTATCATGGAAGAATAGCTAAATTAGAAGAAGCAGTTCTAGGGAATGATATTATCATTTTGGCTCTCTTGGATAATAAGTGTGTTTGCATCATTGCATTGGATCCTTGCATGTGAATGCAATGTTAGATCTTGAGCAGATGGTTCACCACATTTCATTACTCACAAATTAGATTAAATCAACTTGTTCAACCCAGACTTCTGCTATGCTTTTTGTATGTGTCTTTGTATTGAGTTATTTGTGCAAATGAATCAACAAATTTATCAATTTAAAATTTCTTAACATATTTAATAATCTTAACATATCATTGTAATAGCCTATTACCAGTACCTTAAAACTATAGAAGAGAATAATAATAATGATGATAATAATCAAAATGGATGAAATAGAATGTATGAAGGCATAAGATATAAATTTTTGTAGGTTCCCATTCACCTCTTTGGATTTCGTATGGGAATGCAAAAAAATTAGTCTTGGGTCTATTAAAGACCAATTAAATATTCAAGAGATATTCTTATAATCCCTTTCAAGGCATTAATAGGTTTAGTAGAGTAATATGACAAGACATAAATCTAAATTTCACTTCAAGTACTTAAGTATTGTTAATAATAAGTTAAATAAAATAATATACCATACAACTCTAGGTGTCATCCTCATCAAAAAGGGGGATCAATTTAGTGTATCAACTTTTGAAACAAAAAATAGTGGTCCCCACATTTCACCTACCCTCCTTAGTGTCATGGGAGCAAGTGTGCAGGGCTATAATGCTAGCCTTGGGACAAACCCACCTCTCTAGGCGACTAGCTTTTAGGGGATTTGAAAAGGAATGCTGCCACATGATTATTGGCACCCATTCTCACCTACCCTGGTGTCACTTTCCCATGCACTTCATAGGAAGTGTGTTTGGATTTCAATAACCAATATTGCTGATGGCAGTAGATTTAACTTTATTCTTACCCACTTTTGGGTGAAAAGCATAGTAAACTAAAACATACACCCCTTGCTATTAAAGCAACATCACATCAGTGGTAGGAGGAGTTAGCGCCAAGTATGGAGGGCTATGGAATTTTGAAATTTTCATCATACTTGTTAAAAAACAAAATAAATACCTTGACAATGTGAGTGCCTTGGGTTGAGAAAGAGAAGTAAGATGGGATGGGGGAGGTAGTGTAGGGTAGATCTAATTTCTGGGAATTCATGTGGGTAGTAGAATTTTAATTTAATGAGTGATAGAATAATAATATAATATAAATTTAATATATGATAGTTTAATAGTATAATGTAACTTCAATATATGATAGCTTAATAGTGTGGCATCAAAATTAAGTAAAGTAGCAGAGCATGGATGGATAATTGGTTAGGATGAAAGTAGAAAATATAGTAGATAGTTTGAAGGTTTTGAAATTTGATAATAATAATATTAGTTGGTATTAGTGATTTTTTAGAGGAAGTAACTTAGGGGTTAGGACTACATACTATGTAAAATTAATGTAGTTAGTTTTTTTTGATGTTTAGTAATAGCGTTAAAATAAATATGTTAGTTTTCATATTTAGTCATAGTGTTAAAGTAAGCAAGCATGGTAAATAATATAAGTGATGGAATGATATGGTTAGACATCCTAAATTAGTAGTTGGTATGATTAAAGTTGAGATAAATTAGAAAATTATGTGTTTAGTATAGTGGAATCATTGAATAACAAATTAAGTGTTATACTTATAATTGTCACAAATGTTTGGGTGTAAGGATTCAAGTGTCACATTATATCATGGGCACACTTTTTCATTCATGTGAGGTATGTGAAACATGATGAAGATTCACTGTTAAGCAAGTGTCTTGGAAACTTTCATTTAGAAGTCAAAATCTTGAAGGGCATGTTGAACAAAAAAAAAACATATATAGTGTTATATATATAACAGGATAAGGTAAATTGTTTTATTACACAACTTTAGGGTAGAGAGGGTTAAAGGATTAGTGAGATGATGTATTGAATATCTTATGTTATGTGAATCTTTTCGCATTAATAGTTTGTCATACTTGTTGGTTGGGTTGTCCGACAAGTAGAAAGTATGTATTAGGTTAAAGGTATGATCATGGGATATCCATCGTCAATACATAATGAGTTAGATGAAAAAAAAAATTATTGTTTTTTTGCCTTGTAAGTTTGGGCATGGCAGAAAGTGACTCCATCAAAGCAATCAACAAGAAAACCTCAGCAACCTTGGAAGATAAAGATAGAGAAGATCAACACAACTATTTCTAATGAAGGTAACATTTTTGAGAAGGATCAAATTGATATATCTATTTTGAGATACATCATAGAAAATAATCTTGAGTTGAATGATCTTTAGAGCTTAATTAACCATAAATTCTATGAAAGACTCATTCAGAAGAAGGCTCCTACAAGGGAAGAAGATCTAGAACATCGAAAGTCTATGCATAGAACTATTTGCAAGACTAATGTTGAAGTAGAGATTAAAAGACTATTAAATAACCTCACACTATATTTGAGGAATAAGTTGAGACCATTTCTATTTATGATTAATGAAAAGGATAAACTAAGAAGTGAAACTGTGACAACAATCAATCAGATGTTGATAGAATCAAATTGTTGACAATTGGTTAATAATGATATGTAATTTTTGTCATTTATTTAAACACATGATGTACAAGTTCATAGGAAATATTATAAATAAAGATACTTAGTGTTTGGTAACCATGAAATTGTCTAAGTATGGAATTTGGTATGCAATAGTGTATTGTTTTGTTTACAACTTGTTGCTAACATCATACTATGACTAGAAAAGTTAGATGGAGATACTGTACATGTTGATGATGATGTGTATAACCTCAAAAGTTAGTATGGACTGTATGGAACATAGATAATCATGTTTGAAGTGAAACAAGATAGCACAATTTAAGGAAAGAATTGTTTTGTCCAGTTAGGGCTAACATCCTAGATGTTTACCCTAAGTTGGAAAAAGTCGATTGTGGTCTTAGTCAACCTAGAATTTAGTTTTTGTAAATTTTTGGTATTTATGCAAAGGAAATTTTACAATGAGGATTGTGATTTTGATTGCAAGTGCTATCTTGTAATTATGATTGTATGTGAACTTTTGTGAAATCAATATATGTAAAGTTTTATATGAGCTATCTTGTGATTTGAGATCAAGATATAGATTGAAGATTAGTCAAGGAAGAAGATATAGTACTTATATTCTATAAGTCTAATTACTTGTTTGGGTAGTGAGCTCTTCTTGTAATGGGAAGTGCAGGTTTGGGCAATGGGCTCATCATGCATTTATTGTACTACAACTCCTAATAGGGTTGGAATCTCCTAATAGGGATTCAAAGTATCCTAATAGAGACTCCTTATTGGAAGATTGGAGAGACTTATTGGAAGATTTGTTTGATGGTGATATGTTACATTCATGACTAAGTTTGTCATTGATGTCAACACAACATGTTTGATGTCTTCTATGGTATCTAACAGAAGAACAATGAAAAGATCAAGTTGATATAGATGGCTAGTTCAACATTATAATCACCTGAGGTTATGGGAGATACATCTAAGTGTCTATCATATGTAGTTAACATTAGAAGTAGAAAGGATAAGTCTAGAAGAATTTATGTAATTTTTAATGATATATGTTCTGAGATAGAGTTTACAAAGGCTTATTATGCAAAACCTTTTATATCTCTTAAAAAACTTGATATGTTGAGAATCAAGGTTGAGGACATTGAGAATACATGTTGAGGATGATGTGGCTAAGCTCTCTCATCATAATATTTTGTTTATGAAAAGTTATTCAAGTTGCAAGGTGGAAGATTTGTGTTATTGCGAAGTGTAATGTATTTTTTAATGTGGTCCTATATTAATTAATTGAGAAGGACCAATAGCGAACTCAAGGAATTGTTTAATGGACTTGTTATAAAGGAAGGATATTTTCCTTTAACATGGAATGGATATATGAAAATTATGAATGTTTGGAAAGCAGCAAAGAGTGTGGAATGTGATGTTGAGTAGAGTAGTGCAAAAGTGAAGGAAACTTCATTGCCGAGATTTTGTTGAGTGATCCGAGGTCTAGTATTTGGATTTGAGATTTGTGATCTAGTATAAAAGGTCTAATAGTGATTGGTCTAGTTGAAAAGATAGATGAAAGAACAATGAAAGAAGGAAATAATTGTAAATTACTTGTTTAAGTAGTGAGCTCTTCTTGTAGTTGAAATTGCATATTTAGGTAGTGGGATATTCTTGCATATATTCTACTAAAACTCCTAACAGGGTTGGAATCTCCTGATAGGGATTCAAATTCTCCTAATAGGGACAAAAAGGAATATTTATATTGCTACATCATCTTGTCGGTATCATTCTTGCTACGATTTTCCCTTGTTAACATATCTAGTGTAATTGTCTATTTACATTTGTGTATGGTTTCTATTTACTTTGGTTGACTGGTTAAGTTTGTTTGAAGAAGATAAGTGTTTTAATTGTTTGATAACTAATTCACCCTCCCCTCCCTCTACCCCCTTCTCAGCTATCTTGGTGGACTATTATTTGTAGAAATTAGTATTAGAGCATCAGGTCCTTGAAGAAAAAGTTTTAAAACTTTGCAAGATCCATGGCAAACATGTTTAGGAAAGATAGTTTGAATTTTGATGGGACAAACTATGATAGTTGTAAAGAAAAGATGAATTTGTTATGGGTTTGGGATATTGGATCTTGACAAAAACAAAAAAGAAAATCATTGAAGAAAAGGGCTTGGAAACTTGTACCAAGGTAGAAAGAGATATTTTCATGTGTGACATGAGAGCTAGAGAAGCACTATTGACCACACCTCCTAAAATTGATTACAATCAAGTAAAATCACTTGCTACTTCACATTTGATTTGGAAAGCTTTGGAAAATAGTTTTGAAGGTTATGAACACTCTAGGAAGTTGAGGCTACAAAATTGGATTTGTGTGTTTCAAGATGCCAAGATGATGAAAGATGAATTTGTAAGAAAATATATATGAAGGATATCAGAAATTACTACATGTATTAAAGCTCAAGGAGGAACCAAGGATCATGATGAAGTTATATGGAAGATATTGAAGACTCTAACACCACCATTCAATTTAATAGTTTAGATGATACAATTTTTGATATCATCCACCAAAGATTTCGCAAAGGAAACATTGTTTGGAAGACTTGAAGTAGTTGAGAATGAACTTAGACAGTCCCCAGAATTGACAAGAATAGGGACAACTTTCAATGCCTTAAGTATTCAATCTAAATTAACAATGAACACAAGTTCTAGAGGAGATTTTGCTAATAGCAACAGATCCAAGGAATAAAATAGCCCTTCTATTAAGAAGAGAAAAATGAGGTAAGAAAATATTTACATGTTGGACTTGTGATGAATATAGTCATTATGCATTGAAGTGTCTTAAAAGGGAGAAAAAGTATAAGGGAATTCATAAGCCTAGAAAAGATAGATATTGTTTGTATGCAAATGAAGATTATGATTTTGATGAACAAGCATTGAGTACTAGTGATGACGAAATTGGATTTGTGGAAATTAAAGAAGAAATTCTAGAGAATGTAGCTTTGGTATCACATGTCGAGAAGAAATCTAATTGGATAATTAATATAGGTTTTTCGCGTCATATGATTGGTGATATGAACAAGTTTTTTGACTTCAAAAGTCAAGCTGGAGGAATTGTCAGAGTTGGAAACAATGCAACATGCTAAGTAAAAGGTATTGGATCTATAACTCTTGATGGTAAAATTAATATTGAGGATGTATACTTTTTTGATGGTTTAAAGAACAATCTTTTGAGTGTTGGGCAACTAGTAGACAAGGGTTATCAAATTCAATTCTTAGAAAATACATGGATGATCAGAGATAAAGATGGAAAGGTAATTGGAATAGGAACTAGATCTAGAGGTAATGTATTTCAGTTGAATCCTATTGAAATGGCATGCTTGGTTGAAAAGGTAGATGACAATTGGTTATGACATAAGATATTTTTTCATATGAACTTTGATAGTATTGTGAGGAAAAGTAGAATGCTTTCTGTTAGAAATTTTTTGAAGATCATAAAGCCTACTAACACAATTTACAAGGAGTGTGTTTTAGCAAAACATAACATAACTTCTTTTCCTAGCAAGAAGTTTACAACTACAACAAAGTTGAAGATTGTACACACAGATCTTAGTGGTCCAAAAAAATCTAGAGTATTCTATCATGAAAGGTATTTTATGATCCTAGTTGATTACTTTTCTAGAATGATGAGGGTTGCATTCCTTAAAAAGAAATTTGAGGTATTTGAAAAATTCAAGATTTTCAAGAATAGAGTTGAGAATGAATCTGGTATGAAGACTAAATGTTTAAGATTAGATAGAGAAGGAGAATTTACTTCAAATGAGTTTAATATGTTTTGTGAAGAAAATGGAACTAAAATATAGCTATTAGCTATGAAAACCCATGAATAGAACGACATTGTAGAGAGAAAGAACATGTCTATTACAGAAGTTGCAAGAGCCATGTTAGTAGAAAATGATGTATCCATGACATTTTGGAGAGAAGCTATGAATATGTGCAGTCTGTACAATGAACAAAGTAAAAGTTAGGAAGGACACAAATAATACATGTTATGAACTATGGTTTGGTCACTCACCTATAGTTAAGTATTTTAGAATATTTGGAATTTAGTGTTGCATAAAGAGAGAAAATGCTATTGGTAAGTTTGATGCTAGAAGTGATGAAGATATGTTTCTTGGTTATTCATTGAAAAGAAAAGCTCATAGATGTTATAATCAGAGAATTAAGACTATCATGGAAAGTGCAAATGTAAGAATTGATGTAAATTTTAGAATAAGGGAGAGAATAGTTTATTAAAATTTAGATGATGATGTTGTTACTAAGCCAACAAATAATGAGACATTTCTTTAGACTAACAATGATTTCTAGAATGAAGGAGAGCCAAGTTAGGGACAAAGCTTGGAACCTTCAGTAGAAACAAGAGTTGAGATAGAAACTCCTACTTCATGAAAGAACATGATAAAAAATCATCAAAATAGATCATCAGAAGAAAAGACAGAGGTGTGATGACAAGAAGCAAAGTGGATGAAGAACTATTATTGATATCTCAAGTTGAATTGAAGAATGTAGATGAAGCATGTAAAGATGACTAGTAGAAACAAGCTATGAAAGAGGAATTGGATCAGATGGAAAAGAATAGGACATGGGAATTAGTCCCTACACTAGCAGACAAGAATGTGATAGGAACCAAATGGATATTCAAGAACAAGATGAATGAACAAGGAGAAGTTGTAAGAAACATATAAATATTGGTATGTAAATGTGACTCATAAAAAGAAGGAATAGATTATGAGGAAACTTATGCTCCAATGGCTAGAATAGAAGTTGTAAGACTATTTTTAGCCTATGCAACATAGAAGAAATTTAAAGTATATTAGATGGATGTCATGTCAAGATTTTTCAATAGAGAACTTGAAGAAGAGGTATATGTTGTGCAGCCTCAAGGATATCCTTTGACAAGTGACAAGGATATTGTATGCAAAGTAAGGAAATTATTGCATGGATTGAAGCAAGCACCTAGAACTTGGTATGTAAGGTTAGACAAGCATTTAACAAAGCTTGGATATAGAAATGGTATTGCAGATAGAAATCTATATTGGAAAGAAACTAATGATGGTTTGATGATTTTGGTAACATTTGTTGATGATATTATATTTGGAGGTAATGATGAAGAAAGAAAAAAGTTTGCAGAAGAAATGAAGAAAGAATTTTAAATGAGTATGATAGGAGAAATGAAATATTTCCAAGGATTGTAGATGGTATAGAATAAAGAGGGAATATTTATTTTTCAGACTAAGTCTTAAAGGACATACTAAAAATGTTTTGTTTGGAAACATGTAAACCTATTGGAACACCTATGGTAACTAGACACAAGTTATCTACAAAGGATGAGACACCTACTATTGAGTAGAAAAAGTATAGATCTATGATTAGAGGATTGTAATATCCAACTCATACAGGGCAAGATATAAAAAATATAGTTGGAACTATTGCAAGATTCCAAGTTGATCCTAGAGAAGCACACTATGTAGTAGTAAAAAGGATATTTAGATATCTAAAAGGACCTTTAGAATTTTGATTATGGTATGATAGATGTGATGATTTTACTCTAAGTGCTTATACTAATACAGATTGTGTACACAGTATGGATGATAGAAAGAGCACCAGTGGAGGAGCCTTTTTTCTTTGAGGAAGATTGGTTTCTTGGTTAAGCAAGAAGTAGGATTGGATATCTCAAAGTACAATAGAAGTAGAGAATGTTACAACAACAAATATTTGTAATTAAGTTATTTGGATGAAATAGATGCTAAATGATATAAGGATAGAAATCAATGAACCTATTGTTATACACTGTGAAAACATAAGCATGGTAAATATTTCTAAGAATCTAGTGTTTCATTTGAATACTATGCACATTTCTATTAAGTATCACATGTTGAGAGATAAAGTTGCAAAAAAAGAAATCAGATTGGAGTATCTAAGCACAAAAAAGTAGATTGCAGATATATTCACTAAGCCTCTTCCCAAAGTGACTTTTGAGTATTTTTGAGGTATGGTTGGGGTTATGCCCCTTCCTATATCATAGTAGAAGATGCAAGAATGCATTAGTCTAGGGTAATAGTGCATAATTGTTTGTCTAGACTAGATGTTGATGCTTCCTATATAGGGGAGTATCTATGATGGATAGACTCATCTAGGACTCTTACTTGAAATTTTTGTAAATAGTTTCTTTTGACACTTGGGTGAGTAAGTTGTTGTAGAGGTGTTGACTACTAAAATCCTTTATATTTATGTCAATGGGGGAGAAGTTTGGCATGAAAAATGTCACACAATGGGTGATAGTTTGGAATCATACTATGGGAAAAGTATTACATGAACAAATTATGGTAAGAAGATGTTCGACATGAGTACAATATTCTAGTATTAACAATGGGGGTGAACCGTTGAGGTAAATGAAGCATGCAACAAGATTTTATTTGAAGAATGTTTATCTTTTGTTGGTATTTTTGGAACTAGATGTCTGTCATCTATGTTGCCATCAATGCCAAAGGGGGAGATTGTTGGTAGATTAGAGAGATTGATTAGAAGATTGGCTTTATGATCATATGTTACATTTATGACTAATTTTGTCATTGATGTCAACATGACATGTTTGATGTCTTCAATGGTATCTAATAGAAGAACAATGGAAAGATCAAGTTGATACATATGTCTAGTTGAGCATAACAATCACCCGAGGTTATGGGAGATACATTTGAGTATCTAGCATATGTAGTTAAAGTTGAAAGAAAAAAGGACAAGTCTAGAAGAAGTTATGTAAGTTTTGATGATATCTATTTTGAGCTAGAGTTTACAAAGGCTTCTTCTGGAAAACTTGTTATATCTCTTAGCAGAGTTAATATCTTGAGAATTGAGGTTGAGGACATGGAGAAGACATGTTGAGGATGATGTGGCTAAGCTCACTCATCATAACATTGTATGTATAGAAATTTATTCAAGTTGTGATGTAGAGGATTTGTGTTATCACTAAAAGTAACATGTTCTTAATGTGGTCCTATAATAATTAATTGAGAAGGACTAATAACTGACTCAAGGAATTATTTAATGGACTTGGTATAAAGGAAGAATATTTTCCTTTATCATGGAATAGATATATGTGAGTTATGAATGTTCAAAAAGTAGAAAAGAGTGTGAAATGTGAAGTTGAGAAGAGTAGTGTGGAAGTGAAGGAAACTTCATTGTCAAGGTTTTGTTGATTTATCCAAGGTCTGGTATTTGGATCCAAGGTTTGTGACCTATTCTAGTTGATTGGTCTAGTTGAAAGGATAGAGGAAATGACAAAGAAAGAAGGAAATAACAGTAAATTACTTGTTCAAGTAGTGAGCTCTTCTTTTCATTGAAATTGCATGTTTGGGAAGTGGGCTCTTCATGCATACATTGTACCACAACACCTAATAAGGTTGTAATATCCTAGCAAGGATTCAAAGTCTCCTAATAGGGACTCATTGTACTAAATGTTGTAATAGACTCCTAACAGGGTCCATACTCTACCAAGGAATATTTATATTAGTACATAATCTTTTGAGCATCATTTCCATCGAGGTTTTCCCTCTGATCAAGGGTTTCCCTAGTCAACATATTTAGTGTATGTTTCTATGTGCATTTGAGTATGGTTGCTATTTACTTTGGTCGAATGGTTAAGTTTGTTTGAAGAAGAAAAGTGCTTTAATTTTTTCATAACTAATTCACCCCCCCCCCCCCCCCCACCCCAAAAGTTATCTTGGTGGACTATTATTTCTAACACTCCTTATACTAAATTTTCTCATTTACTCCTAAGAGGGTCCATCCTCTACCAAGGAACTTATATATTAGTATATTATCTAGTGTGTATCATCCTCACCAAGGTTTTCCCTTGGCTAAGGTTTCTCTGATTAACAAAATATGATGTTATGAGTTATCTTTGTGCATTGTTACTATAACTATTCAGTATTACTTTATTGCTTTATTATGGTTGGTTTAAAGTAAGAAATACTATCTATTTGGTGACTAAAGTTTGTAGATTACTGATTCACCCCAACCCCTCACCACCCCCCTAGTAATCCCTATTTCTAACATCCAAATATTCTTGAATTCTCCATTTAGAATTTCTTTAGTATGTCCTTGATATATTTAGATTGAGTAATGTAGATACCATCTTTGTTCTATTGAATCTACGATCCAACAAATAATTTTATCTCTTCAAACATAGACATTTAAAATTCCTTACTCATTTCTTCTGAAAGTGTCTTCCACAAGTCATCATTTCCTATGAATAAAGTATCATTAAAAAATATTTCTACTAACACAATCTTCTTATCTGGTCATTCTATTTTGTATAGACTATTGTTATCATTTGCTCTTTGAAAACCAATCTATATCAAGTAGTTATGAAGTCTTTCATACCAAGATTTGGGAGCTTTCTTGAGTCCATATAATGCCTTGTGTAATTTTTAGACCATCTCAATTTTTCTAGGATCTAAAAAACCTTCAAGCTATTCAATGTGGGCTTCCTCATATAGAATTCCATTCAAGAATGCATATTTTACATCCATTCGATAGAATTTAAATCCTATGTAAGTTGCATATGCTCATAAAGTTCTAACACCTTCTAATCTTGCAATAAGAGAAAAAAATTCACCGTAGTCAATACCTTCTTCTTGAGAACAATGTCTACATGCCAACCTCTCTTTGTTTCTAGAATCTTTTCCATCTTCATTTAGCTTGTTTCTAAACACCCACTTTTTGCAAATTACATTTTTATCCTTAGGTCTAGGGACAAGAGTCAAAGTTTTGTTCTTCTCTATTTGTTCTATTTCTTCATTCATTGCTTCAATCCAACTTTCATTTCCCAAAGCATCTCTAATATTCCTAGGTTCAAATTCAACAAGTAAACATGTATCTTTCAATTTTCTTCTTATTGTTGCTCAATCTAATTTGTCTCCAATGATCAGTTTAGGTGCATGATGCCTTCTGACATATATTTCTAACATAAGTTCTTTGGATTGGAATGGGTATCATTGATTTCATCATGAATTTTAATATCAAGAAAGGGTCCTACAAGCAAGGGTCTATTAGAGTGAGTTTGTTCTAGCTTGATAGCTTTTGACTCGGGTCCTTCATGCTATGACTCAAGTTGCACTATCTACAAATCAATAGCTGTTGGGGATTGTGGGGACTCAGGGGGTGAAGCCCCTTTTCTTTTAGATAGATTTGCTAGGGTATCAAATTCATAGTAAACTAATCTTCTATAATCCTCTAGCTCTTTGTTTCTTTCTTCTTCGCTCTTTTTTGCAAACTCATCAATTTTCACATGTGCACTTTCTATCATTTTATGAGTAGAAAAATTCAAATATTTGTATGCTTTTCTTCTGCATGAGTATCCTAGGAATATTCCTTCATCACCATTGACATATAATTTTCCTTTCCTAGATTCTTTCAAGATATAAAATTTTCTACTAAATATTTTCAAGCAACTTACATTAGGTTTGTAGCCATACCATAGTTCATAAGGTGTTTCATTTGAGTCTTTCTTTAGCTATACTATGTTCAAGGTATGAATTGCAGTATTGATAGATGCTTTCCAGTATTTGATTGCATCATTCTTTTCTATCATCAACATTCTTGCATAATCCATGATGGATCTATTCCTTCTTTCAGCTATACCATTTTGGTGAGGTGTACGAGGAGCTAATACTTGTCTTGTAATTCCATTTTCTATGTAGAATTCATTGAATTCACTGGAGATGAATTCACAACCTTGGTTTGATCTGAAACATTTTAACTTCTTTCTAGTTTCTTTTTCTACTCTTGCCAAGTACCACTTGAATTTTTGAAAAGCTCTCAATTTTTCTTGTAGAAACATTACAATCATCATTCTACAATAGTAATCAATGAAAAGAATGAAAAAATTATCTCCACCATAACTCTCTATTCCAAAAGGTCCACATAAGTCTATGTGCACAAGATCTAATACTTCTTCAGAATGATAGTTCTTGCTTTTGAAACAAGTCTTTCCCATCTTACCAATTTGGCAATTTTTGCATAGACCCATATCAGGTTTTTTCAAACTAGGAATACCTCTTACTCTTTTGTGTTTTCTTATCTTAACTAGATTAATAAAGTTTGCATGACATAATCTTTTGTGGAAAAAGTAGCTTTCTTCAACTTGAGCAATAAAACATGAATTTTCACTAAGATTAAGATAAAATAGATTACCTTTTGTTTGCTTGTCAGATCCAACCAGATTTCCTTTTCAATCGAGTAGTTTGGCCTTTCCATCCATGAATTCTACCTTGAATCAAATGTTATTCAATTGTGCCACACTTAGTAGATTATGCTTTAGTCCTTCAACCCAATAAGCATTATCACATATTAGTTCATTTGTCAAAGACATAGATCCTCTTCCTTTTATGTAGTAAGGTTCACTGTTTCCAAATTTTATACTACCACCATCATAATATTCCATGTTCTCTAGTTTTTTAAATCTCTAGTCATATGATGTGAGTAGCCACTATCAATAATCCAAGTATCACTTTTACTAACATGAGAGATAAGCATCATCCTATCTCCTTCCTCATCATATTCATCTTGTACAACAATATATACCATTTCATCTTCATTGTTATCATAATCTTTGTCTATAAAAAAAGATTTCTTACCTTTTTCATTGTAGTTCTTGAATTCTATATTGCCTTTGTACTTATTTCTTTTCTTCTCATTCTTGTTTTCTCTATTTGGACACCTAGCAACAATGTGACCAATTTCTTCACAAGAAAAGCATATTAGAGGAATCTTGCCTTTGTACTTTCCTCTGCCTTTGGAGTATTTCTTTGTAAGTAGGGCTTCAACAACTTCAAAATCACTGTTAGAACATTCTTCTATTTCTTCTTTTCTTCCTAATTTTTTGGTCTTTGATTTTTTATTTTTCTTGAGTGAGAGTTTGGCTTCAAATGCAAACTTAATACCTTTGGAACTAGGAATATATTATCATAGTTATCCAACTCAAAAGATGTCAATCTTCCAACTAGAGAATCCAAAGTTATATTGCTATTTGGATCCCATCTCATCTCTTGAATAGTAGACACTCTAATTGGATAAATAGGAAGAAGAGTTCTGAGTACCTTACTTACAATAGTTTTGCCATCAATGTCTCCTCTAGATGCCTTGTTTGCAATGTTTTTATCGTCTCTCACTTTCATCTGATCAAGTTGGCTTCTAAGACTTTCTACTTTGGCTCTTCTTACATTGTCATCTCCTCCATAGATGTCTTTTAGTTTGGTCCACATTGCATGAGCTATTTTATAGTCTTTTACTTCATAAAATTTAGCATAATAAGAGTAGATTCAATATCAATCATCATGATGTTATGATTTTTCTTTTCAACAATGTCTTCAACTGATAATGTTCTAGTGGGATTCTTCTATTCACCATCAAGATGCTTACAACTTGAGTCACTAATAGTTTCGAGATGCAATCTCATAAGTCCTTGCCATGTTATGAAATTGTCTCAATTCACCTTGGGAATTTATCTTTAGTAAGACATCCTAATCTTTAGCTTAAGTCCTTGAAACCTTCTCTATAGGCACCAAAAGTGTTGATACCAATTGCTATAAATATAAGAGGAGAGAATGATAGGGGAGGGGTAAACTAGTCGCTAAAAAAAAAATCCTAGATCACTTAGATGGTAGTACAAAATAAATCTGTGAAAGCTTAATTCTATTGATGCTCGATAAAAAAAGAAATGTTGTAACTTAGTAAATACTCAAAATGCTCAACAAACACTTATCATGAAAATCTTAAGATGCTATCTTTGATTATTTATTACTTTATCTTAGTTGCAAAAAAATAAAATAAACTAGCATGAACACATTTGACACCAAGATTAAACATGAAAATCCAATTTGGGAAAAACCATCAATCACAACTAGTTATTGATTTTCACTCTTCTGAAGTGAGCCCTGTTAGGAGCCAACCCTATTAATGGTTACAAAGCACACTATTAGGTGTAACCCTATTGGAGGATTTAATCACCCTATTAGGAGTGGCCTTGTTGGAGGTCTTTAGATAATTCAATAAAATTGCCACCTTGTTAGAGGACTTACAAATAATTGCTAAGCCAACTTTGTTAAGATCTTTAGATCACTGCTATAATGGTTATTGTAAGAATTTTCCTAAAGGAAAAATTCACCTAAGAACTAAGAACTTAGATAGAAGCACAACTATAGACCAAGAGAGAGAGTATGATTAGAATGACAATATATTCAATATGTCATGTTAAGAGTACACTAGGAGTGCCTATATATAAAGGCCTTAGGAGAGCTTCTAGAATGAATAGAAGTCAGTATCATGATAAGTCATACAACCAAACACATGTCCACCATATATGAGTTATCTTCCATTAACTACAGAATTAAGTGTGATGATCTAAGGATAAGCCTACAATGGTGTATCACGCAAATCAGTGGTGTAGACAACATGTGCTAAATGAGGAGTATAGATAACTATGTTGTCAACATGAGAACTCAGTGAATGAAGTGAAATCCTATGTTGTAGAAACAATGTGCATAACTAGAGTTGTGTAACTCATTAGAGTACACAAAATCCAAAGTGTCTCACCTAAATAAATAATAAAATAATGCAAAATAATTAAATAATGCATTAACCTAAGTAAACTTTTAAGTAAGTATAATAACTAAATACTTATTTACACCAACACCCCCCCCTTAAGTGCAACTTAGGGGAATGCCCTTAAGCTTATGAAATCTAGGATGAAGTGCATAATGGGTCCCAACTACTAGGCGATGTTAGGTACCCATGTACATAATTATATACAATCTCTCATAAAGCAGAGAAAGAAGGAAAACCTCATGGGAAAAACCCTCCTCCAAAAAGAGAGATAAATAGGGATGAATGGATGGATGGAGTAATCAAGACCCCCCCATTATGACATACATCTAGTATATACATAAGATAATGATTAGAAGAGGAAGAGAGATAGGATAGGCTACCCCCCACAAAAGAAGAATGCCAAATAGTGACTACTCCAATGAAGAAGCTGATCCTAGACTGCAGAATGGTGTACCTCCCCTTAGGAAGAGATAATGCCAAAGGTACAAATGAGACACTTCCACTATGCGTGGAAAGAATCGCATGGATAAGTGATGTCCTTGAAACCTACTCAACTAGCTAAGGAATCTATCTCAAAGAGTTGTTTGTCTCTACAACTAATGAAGAACCTTGCTACAGTTGCTGATCATCAGTATCCATAATCACTTCAACTTATGAGGATTGATCATGTAGAGAATGAACCAGAAGGTCAGATGGAACCCTCATAAAAATTGAAGAAGGTGATTTTGCATCAAGAAGAAGAGGTAGATCATCAATACTATCCTCAAAATATGTCACTAAACCTGTACCTAGAAGATTGGATGTACCTTACTATTCTGGACTTATCATTGTGTCTATGTATGCATGTGGACTGAACTAATGTAGTGACCTCTCACTACAACTGTCAATAGAACCCCATGTATCTGAATCTATTAAAGAACTATTATTGGTGTCATTATCAATTTCCACACTATATGATGTGCGGAGAGGAGTAGAGGAAAAGCTAGGTGAAATTTCCTCAAAATGTACATCCTTCTCCACAAAAATTTGATGTGTCTCAAGATCTAGAAGTTTGTATGCCTTCACACCATCTTCATAATCAATGAAAGCACAAGGCCAAGATGACTATGCCTTGCAACCCTTGGAACATATCTTTTCCCATGTAGGACAACCAAAGACTTTGAAGTGTGTCACAATAGGTTTTCTACCGCACCATGCCACAAAATGAGTTTTGCCATCTAAGGCTGGATGAGGAGATTGATTAAGAATGTGAGTGGCACTAGAGATTTCTTAAACTTCTAATGATGGATCTAGAGACTTGGCATATATCATGCAACTTTCCATAGACTTAGGAGTTTGAATCCTCAAAGCTGCAACATCTGTCTTATGCAGACTAAATACTAGTGGAGTCTAAAGATCTATTCCCTCGAGTCTACAAAAGTCCTTAAGTCTTCTATTTACATACATGCTTCCATTTTACATTCTAAAAAATTTGATGGCTTTCTTGAATTTCTATTCTACACAAGTCTTGAGGTCTAGAATTGTGTCCAAAGCTTCATTCTTGTTATGCAGAAAGTAGACCCAAGTGAACCTTGAAAAGTCATCAACAAAGGTAAGTATGTAGCGACCCTAGCTAAATGAAAAAGGACCTGCTAATACCATGTGAACCATCTATAGAATACTTGGTGCTCTTGAAGACTTCCCTTTTTGTAACTTGCCCACTGGATGCATATCCACTGAATCTGTTGAACATGCACCCTTAGAAAATTTGATTTGAGGTAGACCTTTGACCATTTTGTATTTGCAAAGCTGTTGAAGATAGTGGAAGTCAAGATGACCATACTGCTCATGCCATAATTGCATGTTTGAATTTGATTGAGATAACAAGGCCTATGAAGGAGACTTGGGCACAAAGTGGAAGAAAGAGTACAACCTCTTGTTATGATTCACTTTCCCCACTGAAACCAAGAAATTATCTTTGAGACGGTGCACTTTTACTAAGTTAGGAAGGAACTCAACTCTATGTCCATCTCTGAGGTGAGTGATTTGGTAGATTAAAAGGAGATTTGAAATTAGGTTTGGAACATAGAGAATATTTTGAAACTCTCCATTTTCCATTTCCACATTTCCTTTCCCTTCAACTTCCATTTTTCTATCATTTCCCATGAAGATGTGTTGTACCTTTGATTGCTTCATTGAAGAAAAATCCTCCCTTGAAGAACCCATATGATAGGAGGCACTTGAGTCAAATATCCTTTCCTTTGAAGAGTTTGAATCTGCCATGAATGCTTTCCCTTTGCCCTTGAAATCTAAAGAGGATCCTTTATCCTTATAAGCATTAGGCAATGGAACATTATGTTTCTTCATGATGTTGGTCAACTCATCAATCTTTTTGAGATAACACTCATGCTCTTCATGAGCCAATTTCTTGCAATAAGTGCACTTCTTCTTCTCCTTATTGTTCTCCCCCTTCTTGTTGGAATTCAAGGACTTGCCTTGTTGATTAGATTGTGGTGTTGTCTTTTCTGCATCCTTTGATATGCTCTTCCATTTCTTCTTACCCTTTCATTTATTTGAAGATTGTCCAGCTAAATGTTGACAACCCTCATTGTTGGCCACCAATTCTTTAGACTGAGGTGATTTGAGAATCCCCATTGATTTCAACTTCTTTCTTCAGTATCCAATAGATAAACATATTCATCAAAGGTGACTTTTTTATAGGCAGAACCTAAGGTAGTCTTTGAGGTGTTAAAAGAAGATACAAATGTGGAATACTTTGATGGCAACTTGTTATGTATGAGATAGATCAATCTGTCATCTTTGATAGAACTCCAACAATCAGTAAGCTTCATACTTAGTTCATTCACCTTAATGATGAAATCATGTATTCAGTCATATGACTTAGGATCTAAGGAGACAAGATCATCTTCAATTTTGAACACATCCTCTTTAGACACTTTACCATAAAGGTTTTTGAGGGTATCCCAAGCTTCCTTTGATGTAGAACACTTCTTTATTTGATACATGATCTTATCATCAACCCCCAAACATATATCACCAAGGGCTTTCCTATCCTTTGCTACCCAAGCTAAAGTTTCACTTTCTAATACTTTATCACTTGCTAGTTTAGGAAGAGTACCATCAACATATTGTGAAACTCCATTATCCATTAATTGATACCACATTTTGATTGACCATGTAGCATAGTTATGAGGAGTTAATTTAGGAAACTTAAAGTTTCCCATAATGCATAAAAATGAAAGAAAGGTGCAAAAAAGAGAGAACATAACACCAAGAAGACCCCCCCTTTTCACTAAATCAAGAGACCCCTCAAGGACGGATTCTTTAGGCACTTTATTTGTAGTGCAATTACAATTGGCCACTTGCCAATTTTGGCCTTCATGGACTTCTAATTTTTGCTTTTTACAACTTCTAAATAGATTACAAATCTAGAACTTTACAATGTACTAAAATTTTGAAGCAATACAAAGCAAAGAAAGGCCCTATTGCTGAAAGTGACACTTTTGCGCACACAACTCTATAATCTAATTCAAGATCTGGTAAGTAGATGAAAAATAACACACTTTCAAAAAAGATGGAACCTATTTTTGACACTAGATGTGCCTGTATAGAGTGTTTGAAGTTACAAAATGTAGGATTATACATGTACGGTTGCTGAAAAATGCAATTCCTAAATAATCTGTGCACCAAAACTAGAAAATAGCTGCACCACTAAAAAATTTAGGAAATTCTATCGAATTTCAAAAAAAATTGCACCTGATTTGGAGTCCAAAAAGACCAAAATCATTCTAGAAAGAGGTTGCATTAGTGAATAACATGGTTAAGTTTGATGATCATACGATTGTCACAACAACTCAAATTTGGCCTATTTTGATAGTTAGATGGTTGTCAAATTTAGGCTCATGCATAGAATGACATCAACAACTCTGAGTGCAGTGATGAGATTAGCAATGACATTAGCCATACAAATGGTACAGATGGGTGATGTGGCAAAATTTCATACTATACGGATAGCTACATCATATTTTCATCATGGGTGATTATGTGGCAGCTTAGTTAGTGTATGGATGCTACGTGTGCACTAATTGGTCATATAGATGTTGATGTAGGAGGTGGTTGATTGGATGCAAGGTCTGGTGAAAAAATAATCGCCATGTGTCACTGCTTAGTTGGACTTCTACACTATCAATTTTGCTGACTATAGTCTGCATGGCCTCATGTATAGTTGGTGGGTAGGAATAAATTATAGAATGTCACATCTTCACTTAAATGTGAGCAAGAAAGTTGTAGCAGATGCTGAAGACTTCACTGTAGTACCTAGAATACTTGTTTGCTACTAGAGGTAATAGGAGCAAGACTTTTATTTGGCGATGCTAGAAAATGTTGATGTGCTTGCTAGAGCTCAACTTCCCATGCCAATTTATTTTTGTAGTTTTTATAAACCTTTGGAATTAGTCCAACATGCATGGGAGTGTGGATTTTGATGGTTTTTAAAAGCCTTCTACTACAACAGTACAAACAAAGAGCTCCCTTGTAGTAAAGGAAATATCCTGTCAGATGTTTGATGAGTCTGAATGGTGGGAAAATAATGTTGCCAATGGTTTAGTAGGTGTGGCTTCCTACAAAATTATACAGAATTAATAGTACAACTATAGATTCAGCTCTATAGAAATTTAGCAAGGGCTTGCTATATGGCCCACAAATTATAATATATGCTTGTAGAATAAATAATTTCCCTAAAAAATATATAAAATCCAAAATTGTAGAGCTGAGATCTGATAGCCTAGTTCTGCAAAAAAATTTCTCTGATGACCTGGCTGGGTAGACAATTACTCCAAAAATAAAATTCAAAAAATACAGAGAATAAATTCAGATCCAAAAATCAAATTAATTAGATCTAAAAAAAGATCATAGCTAAACTACAAATCAGGGCCTCTAGGATCCAATTTGCGAAAAAAATTTGCCTCATGATCAACTTTCACCCAATATAGGCAAATTTATAGTCGATCTTCACTAAATCAATGCTTTAGATGCAATCATGAGGTTAGATCTAGCTCTAGACACTTCCAATTTCTATGTATCTTTTGGATTTGGGTCGAGGTGTTGAAGCATGAATAGTCTCAAGTAGCTATGTGTAGAGAATCTCCCTCGGAGCTTTGATACCATGTAAGAATTTTCTTAAAGGGAAAATTCACCCAAGAACTAAGAACTGAAACACAAGCACAATTGTAGCTCAAGAGAGAGAGTATGATTAGAATGATTATATATTCAATATGCCATGTTAAGAGTACACTAGGAGTTCTTATACATAAAGGCCTCAAGAGAGCTTTTAGAATGCATAGAAGTCAGGATCATGATAAGTCATACTACTAGCTGCATGTCCACTAGATATGGGTTATCCTCCATTAAGCACAAAATTAAGTGTGATGATATGAGGATATGACTACAATGGTGTATAACATAAATTAGTGGTGTAGACAACATGTGCTAAATGAGGAGTGTGGATAACTATGTTGTCAACATGACAACTCAATGAATGAAGTGAACTCCTATATTGTAGACACCATGTGCATAATTAGAGTTGCATAACTCATGACAGTACACAAACTCCTAAGTGTCTCACCTAAATAAATAATAAAATAATACAAAATAATTTTAAAATGCATTAACCTAAGTAAAATTAAGTGTAATAAGTAAATACTTATTTGCACCAATAGTTATAGAGTAACAATGAGATTACCTAATTTGGATTCAACTAAATTATTGATTATAGATTTCAATTCTAGCTTGTACTTGATCCTTCCTAATAAAATATATCTTTTTAGCTTCTCAGGAACATTCTACTTATCTGATGCATGATGCTCCTACTTAGAGAGAAAATATCTCTTATATTGTAAGAATTTGGAGTCCTTTCATTTGGAGGATATTATAATGAATTTCAAGTATTAATGGATGATGCTTTATGAAGCATTTTTTTCATCTCTCTATCTCCATATTGTTGTGATCTTGATTGTGAGTTGGTAAGGGTGGTGTTGGCCAATCATCAGTGGTATCAGAGCATACTTTGTTAGTGGTAGAAGAGTTGTATCTTCATCAGTGGTATCAGAGCAGGAGTTCATAAGCGTGTGGACAGATCGCTGAATGTGAGGCAGTTTGCACCAAGACCTTGAGTTGGGTGAAGTTTGTGAAGAAGTTCTTGATTGTGTAGAAAGATCGTCGACTGTGAGGCAGTTTGCACAAGGTTTTTGTGTTGCACTAGATTTGTATTCTAAAGACTTGATTATGGAGAAGAGAAAGAAGAAGATGACTTTTGTAATTGGATGGATTCTAAGGATTCCTCGACTTGAGAAATTTAGAGCAAAAAATCAACAATCATTGCTAGTTGATTTGCAGAAGCAAGTGAATGAATTGGAAGTTGAGTTGTGGAAATGAAGAGCATGTCACCAGAAAAGAGATGTTGATAATTCCTTGGATGTGGAAAAGGAAGATGATCTAGTGGAAGAGCAAGCAGATGAAGAGAAAATTATTTGCGAACCAGAAGTTGAAGAAGATGAAAGAGAAGAGGAAGAGCATGAAGATAACCAGATTTGTATGCCAAAAGTAGATGAAGGTGATCGGAAGACTAAAACAATGGAGTAAGAGTATAGTGCCTTAGTTGGAGATCAAGCAAGTGGAGTAGTTACATGCATTGTTGATGACATAAAAGAGGCAAGCGAAGATGAAGATGTCAAACAAGTAAATTCTTATGAATGATGGGATGTTGTCTTTGAGATGAGGTTGAAAGATATTGATGATGGTTTGCATGAGGATCTTGTTAGTCATGTGTGGTATGCAAAGGAAGATTGGTATGGTGTTGCTGGATTTATTACAGGTGTGATTAATTCAACAAGATTGAATGAGAATGAGATTTATACTTGGACAAAGTTCATTGTAAAGGAGAAATTTCAACAATAGACACTTGTTCCGACTAGGTGTTGGAAGAGAAGAAAGAAGGAAATATATCAGCATCAAATACTTGTTCCAACTATGTGTTGGAGGAAGAGAAAAAAAATATATCAACAACGGCTACTTCATTTTGTGAATCCATATTCACAAAGTTTTTCCTGCCATGGGAGTCGGATGCAGGAGCATCATGCATCAGCAAAAACAATGTGAAAGATTTGCATGTTGGTTTTCTTGTCCCTATTGAGGTGGAAGCTTGTGGTAAAGATGAAGATGGTTGTATATCTTTCTTTTGACATCAAAGTGTGGGACACACTTTTCTATCTACCAAGGGAGTTTGATGCAGGAGCATCTTGCATGGGAAAATTAAATTATTAGAAAAAAAAAAAAGGAGAGAAAAAAAAAATTGTGGAGGAGAGAGAAAGTGACAAAAATAGAAGGAAAAATAATTTAAAAATAAAATAAGGTAAAAAGGAGAAAAGAGGAATTTCTATTTTCAAGGTGCATAGGTGGCGTAAATAGAAAAATAATAAAAATAGTTGTCATTCCATTAATCGAGGTGTGTAGGTGGCATTTTAGAAGTTTGTGGAAAGCTCCTTAAATCATGTATTTAATATTTGTTGGGTGCTTAGTTGTATTTGGATGGGAATTTAATATTTATTTAAAGATAGTTGTATTTACCTTTTATCCCACATTGGTTGTGTTTGTAATGTCTTGGGTTAGAAGTGCCTATTTAAGCAAGGCTTATTATCATTTGTAATCAAGTTGGAGAAATAGAAGCTCTTCAAGTGAAGCTCTTCAAGTAGAAGCTCTTTGTATGTAATCTCTTGTAATGGATTTCAAGTATTAATGGATGCTTTATGAAGCATTTTTTTCATCTCTCTATCTCCATATTGTTGCATTTTTGGTTGTGAGTTGGTACGGGTGGTGTGGCCCTTCATAATTATCCTTCTAAATCACTTCCTTTTAACATAATAAAATATTAAATTATATTCCATGCATTCTTCACACTTCTAATCCTAAACTTGACATTTTATTTATATCTTTCATATTGTCAAGTGGGATCGAATAAAGCTTAGAATAATTAATATTCATCTTCTTAGTTGGCTAGAATAAACATATAAATCAATTAATATCAATATGCCAAAAGAAGAAAATCCTTCATTAGTTGACCTTTCTTAGTAGACACTAACACATAAATGATTTTCCTATGTTAACCAATTGAGGCTCAATCAACATTTCATACTTACAAAGTTCCTTTGGTAATCGAGTGAGGTTGGTTAAACTCATCTTCCACAAACTTTCCTTAAGTGCCTGAGTGATCTCACTAGAAACTTCCTTCTAAATAGAACAAACTCTGGAATGTTCAGTAGCCATATAAAAATATCTTCAATGCCCAAGTGAGCTTAGCATACACTGACTGATAATGATATGACATTTTGTGTAACATTAAAGAAAATACACAATTAATCAATTGTTGCAATAGATGGTAGTCAAAAGAATCATGAAATATCTAAAATATACTGAAGAATATGGCTTATGGTACAAAATAGGAGGCAATTTGGAATTTTAAAAGTATTAAGAGATGTAGACTCAGTAGGAAGTATTGATAAAAAAAAAAGTACTAGTGGTGGAGGATTCTTTTTTGGTAAAAGACTAGTGTCTTTGACAAGCAAGAAACAAAATTGTATCTCTTAATCCATAGTAGAGACAAAATATGTGGTAGCACTAGTCAATTTTTCTAATATCCTTTGGTTCAAACAACTGATGATAAATATGAAGATAAAGATAAGGGATCTAGTAGTCATATACTATGATAACACCACTGAAATCAATATATAAAAGAATCCATTGATGTATACCAAAACAAAACACATTGCTATAAAATATCATTTCTAGAGAGAATTGGTACAAGATAAAGAAGTCAAATTGGAATATGTAAATACAAAAGAACAAGTTGTAGACATATTCACCAAGCCATTACCTAAGGATGATTTTATGTATCTAGGAGGTAAGCTAAGGGTCATTCCCCTATCGGAAGCTCACTAAATGAAGTTTAGTGATGCATCAACCAAAGTATGTTAAAGATCATTTAGTTGGTGCAATATTTACAAGGGCATATTGCAAATGAATGAGTACTTTAACTAATTATTGTCTTTGGCATGGGATGTCAAAGAGGGAGAATGAACTTGGAAGAAGTTCTAGCAGAAAGAGGCTTTCTGATAGATTTATAAATTGAAGAAAGATAGAGTTCACATTGATAGAGGGAGTTCTTATGGTTATGAATTAGAATGAAACTAAGGATATGTTCCTTAGATTATTCTTGATCCAAAATTTCATTGTATTATGACATGTTTTTTTGCCATTAATGCCGAAGAGGGAGATTGTTAAAACAATCAGTTAATTGTGTATTGTCTTTGATGTTACACAAAATGTCATATCATTTTGAATCAGTGTATACAAAGCTCACTTGAGCATTAACGACAATTTTTTGTGGCTACCGAGCATTCCAAAGTTTACTCAAAAGATAGTATCTATTGAGTTCACTTAGGCACTAAAGGAAAGCCTATGGAATATGAGTGTTAATCGAGCTCACTTGGTCAATGAAGGAAATTTTGGATGGAACTAGTGTTAACCAAGCTCACTTGGTTACTAAAGTAACTTTCCAAGTATGTAGTGTTGACTGAGTTCACTTGATCAACATAGGAAAAATAATTTTGAGTTAGTGTCTACCGAGTAGGGTCTATTATTGAGGAATTTTCTTGTTTGGGCACATTGAGTTCAATTGATTTGTCTATTGATCCTAGCCGACTGAGAAGATGAATGTTAATTTTTCTAAGTTGTACTTCAACTAACTTGACAATATGAAAGATATAAATATAAGGTCAAGTTTGGGATTATAATTGAAAATGCATGGAAGACAATTGAAAATTTAACAATGCGAAGAAGAAGCAAATCAGAAGGATAAGAAGAATATCCTTGAGATGCTAAAAATATATATTATATTAGGAAGGATCAAGTACAAGCCAGAATTGAGATCTGTAATCAAGAATTCAATTGCATCCAAATCATATCATGTCATTGTTGCTCTCAAAACATTGTAAAAGTGATCTAAATCTCTTAACAAAGTTGGCATAACAACTATTTCTAAACCCTCTAACAAGGTGTCATTTCTATTGAAGTGTCTAAAGACATCTAACAAGGCCACTCCTAATAGGGTGATTAAATCCTCTAACAACATCACACCTAATAGTGTTTTTTAAAACCGTTAATAGGATTGGATCATAATAGGGCTCACTTCAAAAGAGTGAAAAATAGTAATAGTTGTAATTGGTGGTTTTTCCCAAATTGGGTTTCCATGTTAAATCCTTGTGTCAAATGTGTTCATCCTATTTCTTTTATATGTTTGGAACTAAGTTAAACTAATAAGTAATCATAGATAACATTTTAAGATTTTCATTTCAAGTGGTTACTAAGAATCTTCAATATTTACCAAGTTACCAAATTTTTAGTGTGTTTACCAAGCATCACCAGAGTTTAATTTTTTGAGGTTTTTTTTTTTTTTTTTTTTTTTTTTTTTGGGGGTACTAACATCTAAGGGATCTAGGATTTTTTTTTTTGTAGTAAGTGATTCACTCCTTCCCTCTCAATTACTCTTCTTATATTTCCAAGACTTCTCTACTAATATTTTCAACTATATCAAATTGTACTACTACAACAACTAATCTATCAACATGCTGATTTAATTTTCTAGGGATAGTGACAATGTTAAAAACATCAAAATGTTCTATGATATCCCAAACTCTTTGCTTGTAGCTTTTTAATTTTTCATTTTTTGTCATGTGCAACCCTCTCACCTTCTTGACAACCAACTCACTATCTCCATCGACTTTTATGCATTTGATACCTCTCATTTTGGCCCATTCCATTCCTTGAATCAGTCCCTCATATTCAATTGTATTGTTTGTGCATGCAAAGATGAAACAAAAAGGGGGATAATATTTATCTTTATTAGATGAGATCAACATTTCTCCCCCACTAGAACTAGTCTTTCTCCTAGAGCCATCAAAGTATAACTCCCAAACCTCAATTTGTTGCTCAAGATGATTAGTTGCATTTTTGACAAGATTTGACACTACTAGCACAACCTCTTCAAAGACATAATTTCCTAGACCAACATCTATAAATCTTCAATGGTAATATCATTGGTCCCATTTTTTAAGGTATTTTCTATTGCCCACTCATCAAGAAAGACATCAGTGATACTATTAACTTGAGTCTTTGTATCTTTGGCAACAAGGTCCTCTTGTTGATTAAGTGTAATAACATTGGCATTGATCAAACAAGGTGTAAAAGGTTCAATGTGGTCTTTTGCAAGTAACTCAAAGCCGATTATTACTTTTGTTACATATCTAGTCCTCAATAGCATGTGTGACCAATTTTTAGACAAATAGCCTCCTATCTTAGCTATGAATTCTCTCAACAAGAAAAGGGAAAAATATGGAGGCAAATCTATCACAAAGATATCTTGGGGAATAGAAAAAGTGGAACATGCATGGAGTTTTGAACTTGCATTCTTTATGAGATCTAATGTGTTAAGACATGAACCATCCAACTAGAATACACCTTTCTCTAAGGGTTTGTATTTTAATCTAGCTATTTTGCTATCTTCTTGGGCATAATAGAGCTTGTGGGCCCACTATCAACCATGAAATTATGAGCCAAATTATTTCCAATAATCAATGAAACATAAAATCGTGTCTAGGTTTTACATCCTTACTTTGGATTTGATTTCCTTTGTTGATGCTATCTTTAGTAACAACTTGTTGATTTGTGAATATAGCCCTGTAAGGCTTGTTAGTAACTTGATTTGGAAATCTACTACCAAGGCCTCCTTTAACAAGTTATCTTGTCCTAGAATAGCTAGAGAATCCAACATGGACATGGTAATGCTCATATTTTAATTTTTTTTCCACAATATTAAATGGCATAATAGTACACACCTTTATTTGGACTTTAGGGACAATAGGATGTACTTGCTTTTATGACTATTCTTGAGTGGCAATACGAGGATTTATTTGTTGTTCTTTCTACTCTTGAAGTGAGGATGGCTATTTGGTTTACACATCCTTACTTATCCATACATTATAGTTTAGGGTTCTTTTCTTTGCTCTAGTGCAGACAACACTTGTAGTAATATCTCTATTTACACAACAAGGTTCTTTTGCTTGCTAGTTCATGAATGTAGTATCTATAGGAGGAACCTTTGGTTGTCTCTCAACATCAACATCAGATGTAGGTTGTACACTAGAAGCACCTTGAACCATTAAGGGTTGATTCATCACCCATTGGAGTATGTAGCCTAGTGATTACAAAAGTAACACCAATCATAGTCTACTGATAGGTTATTCTAAGCAGGGACAATAACTCTAATAGTATTTGCAAGAGGAGAAGTATTCGAAGGAGTAGGGTTATAAGGCCTAAAAGGTCTTTGGTTATTATTCTGCTTATTAGGTGAGTATTAAATTTGAAATCTAATTCTATGATTAGGATGACTGCCTATCCTAAAATTGTTGTTTCTTAATATTTTCCAGCTCATTGGTAAGGTTTTTCATGAGGCTTTCCATCCTTTTTTGGCTATTTCTTATCTCTTGCAAGTCTGGTGAAGGGTCTTCTTCCTTGACTTCTTGGCTTGGAATAGTTAGTAATGGACTAAAAGGTGGTATAGCTAGGGTTACATTAGGCTAGATATCTAGATGTATGGGCATTAGAGGTTTAGCGGCTATCTTACTTACTTGAATAAGGCTATTCTCATCTCTTATAATTTGTCATAACCTTGTGGTAATAAAAAATCCCCCATAGGTTGGATCATAACAAAGATATCACCATTTAAGCTTCTCAAATAACATAGAAAAGCATGGTCTTCTGAAGGCCCTACTGAATTTGGTATTATACTCCATTTTCTTTGGAATCTATGATTGAAGTCCATCATCTGCTCATGAGGATCTCATTTGATGGTTATGAGCTGGTTGACAAGGGACAAAAAATCTTACTTATCTTTGAAATGCCTCATCAAGAAATCTCCCAATGCATCAAGGAATTAATTGAACCCATGACAAGGCTTCAAAAATATTGTAGATATTTTCCTTTGAATGAGGCTACAAGAAGCTTCATAGAAACACATTCTGGAGTGATGTGATGCACGTTGCATAAAATTACAATATCTCTAATATGCTCAAATGCTATTGTTTGGCCTTCTCTAGTGAAGTTTGGTAAAATTTTCAAGGAAGCTTGTGGAATATTATAATGTTGAGAAAAAAATATTGGACTTCCTTGAATGAAAGGGATGGAAGAAAATTTCCTTGTCATTGGCGCTTGAACATTTCTTCTCCTTGGAATAGTGACTAGCTTCACAACAATGACATAACTTGGTGGTGTAGTAGATCTCCTTATTCTCATATGAAGGAGGGTCTCTTGGAATTTTTGGGCCGTTATACCTCTCCTTCTAGGTTGGGACAACAAGGTGCTCTATAGTCAAAACTTGAAGAAGCTACTTCTTGTTTGTACTCTTCTCATAAATCGTATGCACTAATCTTTCTTTCCATAGTTTAGAGTTGCTAGATGTGTTGCTGGAAGATTGGGGAGATTGTTGGAAGATTCGTTTGAACCATGAATGTTGATGATATTCCAATGGAGGAGTACTAATATGATTATATGTTACATTCCTGACCAAGTTTGTCACTGATGTCAACATAGCATGTTTTATGACTACATAGCAATTTTTTGTGGTATTTGATAGAAGAACATAAAAAAGATCAAGTTGGTATAGATGGCTAGTTAAGCATCATAACCACCCAAGGTTATGGAAGATACTTTTGAGTATCTAGTATATGTAGTTAATATTCGAAGAAGAAAAGTTAAGTCTAGAAGAAGTTATGTAAATTTTTGTGATGTCTATTCTAAGATAGAGTTTATAGATGCATGCTCTGGCAAACTTGTTATATCTCCTAGCAGAGTTGATATCTTGAGGATCAAGGTTGAGGACATGGAGAAGATATCTTGATGATGATGTGGGTAATCTCACTTGTCATAATATTGTGTGTACAAAAAGTTATTCAAGTTTGCAAGGTGAAAGATTAAGGTTATTGCTAAGTGTAACGTGTTCTTAATGTGGTCCCATAATAACTAATTGAGAAGGTTTAACAATTGAATTAGGGAATTTCTTTATGGAATCGATACAAAGGAAGGAAATTTTCCTTTATCATGGTATCAAATGAATGAAATATGAATTGATGAGATGTAGTAGAGAGCGTGGAATGCAAAGTTGAGTAGAGCAGTGTGGAGGTGAAGAAAACTTGATTCCTGAGGGTTTGCTGAGTGATCTAACGTTTGGTATTTGGATATGAGGTTCATGACCTAGTCTACAAGGTCTAATAGTGTCTGGTCTAGGTGACAGGATAGAGGAAAGAAGAAAATAATAGTAAATTACCTATTTGAGTAGTGATCTCTTTTTGTAGTTGAAATTGCATGTTTGGGCAGTGGGCTATTCTTGCATACATTATACCACAACTCCTAATAGAATTGGAATCTCCTAACATGGATTCAAATTATCCTAATAGGGACTCATTGTGCTAAATGTTGTAATAGACTACAAACAAGATCCATCCTCTAACAAGGAATATTTATATTAGTACAACATCTTGTTGGCATCATTCCCACTAGGATTTTCCCTTTGACAAGGGTTTTTCTAGTGAACATATCTGGTCTAATTGTCTATGTGCATCTTTATATGGTTACTATTTACTTTATTTGAATATTTAATTTTGTTTAAAGAAGATAAATATTTTAATTGTTGGATTATTGATTCACCCCCCCACCCTAGTTATCTTGGTGGACTATTGTTTCTAATAATTGGTATCAAAGCATCAAGTCCTTGAAGATAAAGCTTAACATCCTTGGGAGATTAGTGGTGAGGTATTTCAAAAAAGTTAGTCTTGAGTTTGATAGTAGAAATTTTGACACAAAAGATAGATCGAGATCTAGATAAAGGAAGGTATTGATCTTATTATGAAAAGAGAACAAGTAGGTATGTAATTATTTTTTTGTTGGATATGTAATGATTTTGGTCATTGTGCATCTAAATTTCCTAAGAGAGTAAGAAAAACTAGAAAGCATTCACTTTCTGATGAAGATGAAGAATTTAAAGCAAGTATGGAAATGTTCTTGAAAGATTGTGATAATCAGCTCGAATTGATTAAAGAAAAGGACGTAGTATAAGAGATAGATTTAGTAACTATTGTTGATCCAAAGGTTGACCATGAAAATGTGGAAGTTATCATCAACAATGATTTTCAGAATGGGAATTAGATTGAAGAATAGAGATCTGATCCTAGAGAAAAAGAAAGAGTTGAGTTGAGAACCACTGGACAAAATGGTATTGCAAAGAGAAGGAACAAGTTTGTTACAGAAGCAACAAGAGCTATGTTAGTAGAGAATAATGCATCCAAGACATTTTGGAGAGAAGTTGTGAATACAACAGTCTACACTATGAATAGAGTACAAGTTAGAAAAGAAACAAACAATACACCTTATGAATTGTGGTTTGGTCACTCACCTATAGTTAAGCATTTCAGAATATTTGGAAGTAAGTGTTAGACAAAGAGAGATGATAATATTGGTAAGTTTGATGCTAGAAGTGATAAAGGTATGTTTCTTGGTTATTCATTGACAAGAAAGGCTTATAGATGTTATAATTAAAGAACTAAGACTATTATAGAAAGTGTAAATGTGATAATTGACGAGAAATTCATAATATAAGAGAGAATAGTTGATTACAATTTAGATGTTGATGTTGTTACTAAGACAAGGAATAATGGGGTATTTCTTGAGACTAACAATGATTTGTAGAATGAAGGAGATTCAAGGCAGGGACAAAGCTTAGAACCTTTAGTATAGCTAAGAGTTGAGATAACAACTCCTACTTTAGGAAAAAACATGATAAAGAATTGCCCATCCGAATAGATCATTGGAAGCAAAGACAAAGGTGTGATTAAAAAGAGAAAAGTAAATGAAGAACTATGCTTCATATCTCAATTTGAGCCTAAGAATGTAGATAAAGAGTATAAAGATGATTACTAGAAACAACCTATGAAAGAGGAATTGTATCATATAGAAAAGAATGAGACATGGGAATTGGTCCCCAAACTAGCAAATACGAATGTGATAGGAACTAAATGGGTTTTTAGGAATAAGATGAATGAGCAAGGAGAAGTTGGAAGAAACAAAGAAATATTGGTATGTAAAGGTTACTCACAGCAAGAAGGGATAGATTATGAGGAGACTTACTCTAGTGGCTAGAATAGAAATAGTAAGATTATTCTTAGCCTATGCAGCATAGAGGAAATTTAAAGTATATCAAATGGATGTCAAGTCAACATTTATGAATGGAGAACTTGAAGAAAAGGTATACATTAAGTAGCCTAAAGGATGTGCTTTGACAAATGACAAGGACATAGTATGTAGACTAAGGAAACCATTGTATGGATTAAACCAAGCACCCAAAACATGGTATGTGAGATTGGACAAGCATTTGACAAAGCTTGGATATAGAAAAGGCATGGCAGACAGTAATCTATATTGGAAAGAAACTAATGATGTTTGATGATTTTAGTAATATTTGTTGATGACATTGTATTTGGAGGAAATGATGAAGAAAGTAAGAAGTTTGTAGAAGAGATGAAGAAAAAATTAGAGATGAGTATGATTGGAGAGGTGAAATATTTCCTAGGATAATAGATTGTACAAAATAAAGAAGGAATATTTATTTCCTAGACTTAGTACCTAAAGGATTTACTGAAAATGTTTGGTTTGGAAACATCCAAACCCATTGGAAAAACTATGGTAACCAGACACAAGTTATCTACAAAGGATGAAACACCTACTATTGAGTAGAAGAAATAGAGATCCATGATAGGAGGATTGCAATATCTAACTTACACAAGGTAGGATATAGAAAATTCTATTGGAATTGTTGCAAGATTCTAGGTTGATCCCAGAGAAGCACATTATGCAATAGTGAAAAAGATATTTAGATATCTAAAAAGAACTTCAGAATTTGGATTATGGTATGATATATCTAATTATTTTACTCTATGTGATTATATTGATGTAGATCAAAAGGCAGTATGGATGAAAGAAAGAGCACTAGTGGAGGAGATTTTTTTCTTGGAGGAAGATTGGTTTCTTGGTTAAGGAAGAAGTAGGATTGTACATCTCAAAGTATAGCAGAAGCATAGTATGCTACAATAGAAAATAATTGCAATCAAGTAATTTGGATGAAGCTTTTGCTAAAGGATATAAGGATAAAAATCAATGAAATTGTTGTTATACATTGTGATAACATAAGCATAGTAAATATGTCTAAGAATCTAGTATTGCTTTCAAGGACGAAGCACATTTCTATTAAGTATCATATGTTGAGAGAAAAAGTTGTAGAAAAGAAATCAGGTTAGAGTATGTGAGCACTAAGGAGAAGATTGTAGATATATTCACTAAGCCTTTTCCCAAAGGTACTTTTGAGTATTTGCATGGTATGCTTGGGGTTATGACCCTTCTTACATTAGAGTAGAATATGCAAGATTGCATCAGACCAGTGTAACAAAGCACCATTCTTTGTAAGGACTAAATACTGATGCTTCTTTTATGGGGAGTATTTGTGATGGACAATGTCACCTAGGACTATTGGTTATATTCTTTTGAATAGTGTCTTTTGACACTTGAGTTGAGTAAATATCAGTTCTTGTAGAGTTTGATGTAGTAGAGTTGGTTACCTTTGACATTGATGTCAATGGGGGAGAAGTATTGCATGAAAAACATTATGCTAAAAGGGAAAAATTTGGCATAAGCATAGTATATAGAATGACAATTGGCATTGAACACATTGAGGTATATCAATTGGGGAGAATGATTAATAAAGAGAATTTGAAGAACAATAGTTTTTTGTTGGTATTCTTTGAACTAGATGTTTTTCATCTATGTTGCCAATAATGCTAAAGGGGGATATGTTTGGAAGATTGGTTTGAAACATGAATGCTGATGATATTCCTATGGGGGACTACAAATATGATGGTATGTTAGATTCATGACTGAATTTGTTATTGATATCAACATAGCATGTTTTATGTCTACATAGAAGTTTTCTATGGTATCTGACAAAAGAATAGTGAAATGATCAAGTTGGTACGGAAGGCTAGTTGAGCATCATAACCACCTGAGGTTATGGAAGATAATTTTGAGTATGTGTTATATGCAGTTAACATTAGAAATAGGAAGGTTAAGTTTAGAAGAAGCTATGCATGTTTTGGTGATGTTTGTTCTAAGATAGAGTTTATAGAGGCATGTTCTTGTAAACTTGTTATATCTCTAGGAAGAGTTGGTATCTTAAGGATTAAATTTGACTACGTGGAGAATACATGTTGGAGATGATGTGGCTAGGTTCGCTCATCATAATATTGCATGTACAAAAGGTTGTTCAAGTTGCAAGGTGGAAGATTAAGGTTATCACTAAGTGTAACATGTTCTTAATGTGGTATTATAATAATTAATTGAGAAGGTCTAATAGCTAATCAAGGAATTGTTTTATGGACTTAGTATAAAGGAAGGAAATTTTCCTTTATCATGAGATTGAATGAATGAAATGTGAATTGATGAGAAGCATCAAGGAGTGTGGAATAAAAACTTGAGTAGAGTAGTCTGGAGGTGGAGGAAACTTCATTGTTAAGGTTTTGCTAAGTGATATGAGGACCATGACCTAGTCTACAATGTCTAATAGTGATTGATCCAGTTGATAGGATAGAGGAAAGGACTATGGAAAGAAGAAGATAATATTAAATTACTTATTTGAGCAATGAGCTCTTCTTGTAGTTGAAATTGCATGTTTGGGCAGTGGGCTCTTCTTGCATACATTATACCACAACTCCTAATAGGGTTGGAATCTACTTATAGGGATTCAAAGTCTCCTAATAGGGACTCATTTTAATAAATGTTGTAATAGACTCCTAACAAGGTCCATCCTCTAAAAAGGAATATTTATATTAGTACATCATCTTGTGGGCATCATTGCCACTCGGGTTTTCCCTCTAATCAAGGGTTTCCCTAGTCAACATATCTAGTTTAATTTTCTATGCACATCTTTATATGGTTATTATTTACTTTGATTGAATGGTTAAGTTTTTTTTAAGTAGATAAATATTTTAACTATTGGATAACTAATTCACCCCCCCTCTAAGTTATCCTATTGGACTATTGTTTCTAACATGTGTATATTCTTTTTACCCCTGAATAGGTTGATTTACTATTTTACACACCAAAAAAACCAAAAAAAATGGAGAAAAGACTAAAAAAACTTTTCTTAGTCCCACCAAGTCAGAATTGTTATGTCAAAAAGGAGTGCCTTAACTAGATTCTAAAATTCAATCACTTTGAGTAACATTGAAACACTCTTTGGTAGTGGGTGTACCAAGGGTAGGAGTGAATCTCTACCTTATAGGCTAGTTTCTTATGATGTCTCACCTATTTTCTTCTTAGAAAATATATTAAACTTGAGAGGGAAAGGGATTATAGAAGGATTGCTTGAAAGTAAATGCTGAAAAGTAAAACTAGGGTGACACACCAAAACATTAAGATGAAGATATTGCTAGCTTGACATGATGAAATGCTTCTAAACATTAGGGTATGAATAATAATGACCTCAAAACATTCACACATAATACAAGGAGGATATAATTCATACAAGATGATAAAGGGAATGATAACATTCACAATTCCATAAAACTTAAAAAGAAAGTACAATGTCACTACTTACAACCTATATGAATACTCCAAACCTCACTTAGAGATAAAGACTAAGACATATAAATTAGGGATTAAAGATCAATCAAAAAATTTATATCAAATAAATGATCTAAATAGAAAAATGAGATACAAGAAGGTCTTATGAGCTATTCCTTTATTTAGGCTTCAAATGTAGTTCCACAACATTATTCAAGACTGACTATAAATAAACTATAGAAAAACCATGAAGGACCCTTAAGAGATCACAACAACAATATTTTTTCATAAAACTTCAACTTTCCACCCCCTTTTTTCCATCTTGGGAATCATTATAAAGAGAAATTTTTCAATAAGCTTTAGATGGGAGGCCACATGTCAAAAGACTATTGGAAGAATACAAAGATATTTTCAAAAAGTTACATTCTACATTTCCTATATTAGGTTAAAACTAAGAAGATGGTCATATAATTCTCTAGGCAGTACTTGTTGTAGGAGTCCTTTAAGAAATTTTGTTTGATTCTATTGTCTTTAGTCATAAAATTCTTTAATTGCATAAGCTAATAGAGCCACGACATCTTCAACTACTCCTACCACATCCATTTCTTCTCTGGGTGATTTGAAATAACCAATCCTTTCAATCTCTCTGCTCTACTTTATCTGGGATTAGATCTTCATATGTCCTTGATCTAGCTCTACAAATTGAAAATTGAAATGATCAATTTTTTTCACATTCAGTCAATCTCCAGTTGACTACCTAGTAAAAGCTACATGCCATTATTTGTTAGGTTGGACTTTCCACCTTTCACATTCTCACAACTATATTTCCATGCTAACCAAGTTGACTTGTGATCATTCAAACTCTTCATTCTAACCCTTATTGTGTTTTCATATCTTAGTCTGTTAACTCAACATTGACCTCACTAATCATGCAATGAAGGCATTAATGACTTCACTACATTATCCTTGGGTCAATCTTAACTCATCGTGATCATACAAAAAGCTACTCCTTATTACTTCTTTTAATGAAGGATTTCAAATGAGTTCATGTTTATTTTATCAAATATATTATGAAAATCATTTGAAATGTGACCCTACCACTTTAGTTGACCTTTCAACTTTCCTTGAGATGTGCCACATGTTAGCTTTCAATTGGCCTACCCTTTCTCTAGCTTTACCATCTAGGCCCTTTAGGACACATGTCATCATTCCCTATTCTCGCTTTAGTTAAACTTATTGTATCTTCAAAATGTGAGAATACGTTAGCCCTTGATCTACTGAGATATCATAGTGTAACAAAATAAACATTTTATGAACTATGATGGGCCCATTTAGACATGTGTTGCATTTTCATATTCTCACTTTATTTAAACTTCTTGAAACTTTAGAATGTGAGAATACAATAACCCTTCATGATCTTCTAAGATCTGATTGTCGCAACAAAATTAATTGTCACTTGCATCTTGTTTGTAGAATAGGGCCCACTAAGACATGTTGCATCATTTTGTATTTTGTCTTTAGTTAAAAAACAAGTAATTTTAAATTGCAAGAGTACAACTATAAATCTATATTTGATCAACAATATTTTCAAGATTGTAGCTCTGCCATGTACATCAACATGATCAACCAATCAGATTTTTCCTGTATGCCAACTCACTCTAGCATCCTTTCATTTGTGGCCCAAGGTTGAAACGGGTCCTAACAACTTCCACACATCATGTTCTCACTTTGTTGATTTAGTTGAAAAACTTGTAACTTCATTTTGCAAGAATATGGCAGCCATAGATCTGAATCATCTAATGATCCATAAAAATTAAAAATTCTAGATCTAGCCAACTTAGCTCTATCAAATCAAAAACTACCCATATGCCATATCACTCATGATCAACATCACATAGGTTGATCAACATGGTAGCCAATTTCATCTCCATAGCCTTAACTCATGATAATTCATTAACTCTTGTGAGCATGTGATCAAAGATATTTTGCTACATCTCAGTGCAAACCATGGTTTTCTTCTAACTATTTTTGACTATGAAAAGGAACTTAATTTGATTGTAGTCATTTCTTTTGTTGTTCCATTGCAACTTAAAATTGAAGGTCATTTTGATAGAAATAACATCAGTTTATCAAATCCAACTTCATTTGATTCCCTCTATCAAAATATATTTGCCTTAGCTACACCCCTGGCCCACCATTCAACATGTCGACATGTTGTATTCTCTCTTTGACTAAACATCATGCAACATTAAAATGTGAGAGTTATGAGAACCCTTAATTTGTTGAGATCTGATAGTCACAAAATAACTGAAACTTTCTTGGCATACTTAGCATCCTTGAGAAATCAGGTGTTGTCAACCTATCACCTATCCTAGGACATTTCCACATCTTTAGTCTTCATGCTGAAACTGGTTCCACATGTCCAATTGGTGAATCTATGTACCTTGAGAAAGCAAGAATACAATGTCCATTGATCTATTGAGATCTAACAATTGGGAAGATGAATCAGTCCTTTTTACTTTAAAATCAAAATGGGGATCATAAGATAGGTGTTACCTCTTTGCACTTTCATAGTCAAAACCATGGGTTAAGTATTTAACCTCATAACAATATAATCCATAAGATTTTTTTGTTTCTCTACATTAACCTATAGTCAATATTAATTCAGTGTGATAAAGAGACAAGCATAAACCTTAATTGTTTTGCAACCATGCACTCCTTTTCATTAAATGCTTGCTTTAAGTTGTGATGATTTTCCAATATTAAACATCAACTACTTCTTCAAATGAATCAAATATAAAGTGAACATGCATTTTTTTGTATCAATTAGAATATTGTAGCTTGTTCAAAAAGTGACCCTGTCATTTCCTACTGACCTTTCATTTTTCTTGGAGTGTGGCACATGTCAAATTGTGATTTGTTCACTTCTACCAAGAACCATATGCCCATCATTCCACATGGCATGTCACCCCTCTCTTGCTTCCTTAACCCATAGTTACATTTCAACACCTATAATCATGTGGTTAACAACTATTTTCATCATCACTACTCAAACCTAGGGTCAACCGTAACTCCATGTGACCATGTGAGAAGTGCATATTTTAACCTTGATCACCACTTTGGATCCTACAAGTTTAACTCAACCTTAACTCTTTTGACCATGTAACAACATGATTTCTTTGTCACAACTCCAAAACAAAGTAAAAAATAATCCCTTGTGAGGTTGAGAATAGACTACAATTAATTTGATTAACCTCTTCATCCAGTTGCAACATCTAACATAAGATGTAATTGCATCATTCATCCTTGTGAAGCTATGATAACCACCATGGAATTTGATCATCGAGTTGCACAATAAACTACCTAGTTAGCTTTAAGTACTAGAAAGCCCAACAAACTTGAAGATGATAGTTTCACTCTTTCACACACATGAACAAGGTTAATAGTTCAAAAGTACCAAAGTTGTGCTTGGGAGTGTTTTAGAAGGTCACAACTTAAATTTATTAGAGGAAAGACATATATAACAATGCAATATGACCAAGACTTAGGGATATAAAATATATGCATGGTTTTCCTATATCCCTCTCATACACACATGACATTTAATAAATCAAATAGAAGAATGTGGATTATGGTTACCACCATAGATGAAAAGAGATTGGTAAATAGTTCTACCCATTTTAATAGATTAGTAAAAATTGGTAACAATACATATATAACTTAGTTCTAAGATCTCTTCTCTCCTTGTATGTCAATCCATCAGGGCATTCTCCAAAAGTAAGGGTATAAGAAAAGTTTGAGAATTAAGGGTCTTGGAGGCTTACCATTAATGCCCTTGAGATTTTGTCCTCTTGACTTGGCTCTTGATTTTTTGCAATTCTTTTGCACAAGCCATTTCCTTGTAGCAACTTTGTTGGTTTCAACTTAATATCATATTCTTGTACCTTGGCTATCCAAGCTCCTCTAGTATTACATCTTATCTCTTACTGGGTCAAGATACTCTTGATAGCCAGGTCAGGTTCATGGACAACAGAATGTGAATGTAAGACATAAAACCTAAAATTCTTCAATTCTCTTACCAAAGTGTATGCATTCTTTTCCATCAGAGAGTACCTTAGTTCATGATCCTTGAGCATGGTGCTCGTAAAAGAAGTAGGTTCTTGAATAATCTCATTTTTTTCTTGCATATGTGTGGTAGATAATGTATGGGATGATGCATAACAATACAAAATAAACTCTTTGGTATAATCCAAGTCAAATGAGACAAGAGCTTTAGCTATGGAAACCTTGATTTGATCAAGGGATTTCCTTCCAGAATTATTCCACTTACATATTTGACTGCTCTTCATCATGTTAACTATGCACTTGGTAATTTTAGAGAAAGAAGGATTTAATTCTAGGTTTTCTTGTTGGTAAATATGACTACTAGAAAGCTCTAACATGCTTAGGATCAATCTTGATACCTTCTTGAGAAACTATATGGCCAAGCAACCTACCCTTTGTGATAGAGAAGATAGATTACTTGGGGTTAATGGAGATTCTATGTTCCCTACATCTCATTAGTAATTACTCCAAGTCCTTCAAATGACTTTCTCTTTTTCTTTGAAAAGACTATTAGATCATCTAACTATATAACAATGATCTAATCCTTGAGATTAGTGAAGGATGAAATCATTGCTTTTTGAAAGGAAACTCCAACATTGATTGACCAAAAAGACATTCTATTATAGGAAAAAGTTCCCCAAGGAGTGGTGAATGCTATTTTAAATTGATCTACTTCAATTTGATTAAATCTTGGGAAGCCATCCAACATAGACATCATCTTAGATCTGGCCACTATCTATAGCATATGATCTATGGTAGGGAGAGTGTAATTGTCTTTAAGAGAGGCATGATCTAACTTTTTTAAGTCAACACAAATTGTGATCTCTCCACTCTTTTTTCAGACAAGGACAATGTTAGCTATCCAAGTTGAATGGTGTATAGGATATATGATCCTTGCTTCTAACATATTTCAGACTTCTCTAAAGATGGCATTTGAGATCATTGGATTGTAGTTGCATTTCTTTTGTCTGAAAGGAATTACTTTAGGCTTAAGGGGAACCTTATGTTTAAGCTCACCATTCTAGAAATTTTGCAAATCCTTATATCCCAAAGCAAGTACATCTTGGTATTTAGAAAGTAAGCCTTTAGCCCTAGTCATTGCTTCATTTCAAAACCTACTACCAATATTAACCATCTTAGGTTTATACTTAGTACCTACACTCATCCCCTTGGAATCTCCAAAGGTTCCACCTTTCCTACCTCTTTTCCTTTTGATATATGCATCATGTCTATTAAACAACTCTTCTAGAGAAATGAGATGTGTGGGAAATTTTTTACCTTTAAGTTGCTCAACACCAAGCTTTAAATCTTTCTTTCTATCAGGGGAAAATCTCAGTTGGCATTTTCACATCCTTCAAAATATTTTTCATTAAAATGCTTGAATCATTCTAGGAAGAATTGGATCTATTTATCATTGGTGAAGACTTGCCATGATTCAACATTGTCAAGTACATTAGGCCTGAAGAGGACTTCAACCTTGTATTGATTATCCTTAATTCTAGATGTGGAATTAGAAGAGAAGAGGAGGTAGCCAACATATCTACCCTCACATTCTATTCCCTAGCAACAACTTGTATGAAAAAGGCATCTAGGTCTTCAATTTCAACCCAAATATTATTCATGTAGTTTGAAATTCTTGTACTCTTCATAGTATATTTTCCTTGGACTTACTTTAATATGAGTTCTACATCACCTTGGAATTTTAGGATTTTCACCCCTCTCTAATTTTCCATAGTGATACCCAATATTAATGCTTCATATTCTATAGTATTATTTGTGTTCTTGAACCATAGCTTATATGCAAGCTATGTAAAATCTCCATCAAGGTAAATGAGAACTACACCTCCTCTAGATCCAGCAGTAGCACAACTACCATCAAAATATAAGGTCCAAATCTATTAATCATTAGGAAGGTCTCATTTTTTGTCTAAAGTATTGAAGTTAGTAAACATCATGTAGCTCCCAAACCCCATTTCATGATATAAGCTTTAGGCCTTGGGATCATCAGTTTCATTACAATAAATTTATCTTTCTCCTCAAGTTCTAGCTTACTCATTTTATTGTCATCAGGGATTATGGCATGAGACCAATCTAGTCAAATTTCTCCTCCCATATCTATGAAAAAGCTTCTACTTAATAACATACCATAACTAGTAGGAATGTAAGCTACCAAGATTGTTAATTTTATTCTCTTTGTATAGTGTTCAGCTAAAGCCACTTGTGCATCTTTCACTTGACCTAATACAGGAACTTCTTTTGCATCCATGGAGTAATTATTCCCAAAGGTCTTGGTTAAAGGTAAGCCTAAAGCATGGACAATAATAGAAGTCATAAAATTGTCAAAGGCTCCTAAGTCAATTATACAATTACTCAATTTCTTACCATTTATGTATAAGGACACGTAAAATGGATCAAGTTTTTTGCTAAGAGATGTAGCTAAACCTAAAGGATCTTCTTATTTAAATAGAATAGGTAGGATTGGTTCTTCATTAGTGGGGGGTACATTAATGAATTAAGGTTGGTCATTGATAATGTTAGCATTTACATTGAGCTGAATTTTACCATTATCTTCACCCTTGCAATAATCTACTAGTTTTTGCAATTCAGTAGGGTGATTTTTCAAGTAATCTAGTGGAGAAACTTCAATAAAAGAATCTTTGCAATATTGAATGATATCAAATGGGGGATGAGATATACCACTAGGTTCAATTTTTTCTTTTTCTCTCCTCCAAGAAGAGTAGGTAGATGCACTAGCCATGGCAAGTGAAGAGCCAAGAGAAATTCTTTGGCAAGAACTAAGATCATCAGATTGTTATATCTTTGAATTCTTGTTCTTATAGTCATTTGTAAATTTTATAAGGTGGTGAAACAATCACCTCCTAAGTCTCAATTTGATTCATACTTCAAGAAAAATGATCTAGAGTCACCAAGGGGAGAAAAATCATCTTCTTTTTTAGGATATTCCATTGTTAGCTCATTGCTAGCATTGAGCTACTTATATCAGTTCATTTCTAGACAATATTAACCATTATGATCCACTCTTAAGTTTAATATGCACATATTATTTTTGTCAAGAGATGCCTCTATGGAATCTTTTGTTGAGAAAATGGTAATTGCAAGGGTTTCCCTTCATGTTGCCTTCCAAGATGTCCTGGTAAGGTTGTTGGAATGAAGGAACTATTTTACCCATTTTTCTTTTAATGCAAATAATCTCATTTGATAATTTTGAATCATTGCTTCCATTTTATTAGCTCTACTAGCAGAAAAATTTGTTGAACTTCTACTCTAAAGCTATCTATTTGATGCATGATGCCTTTTCAAGTGTAAGATCTTGTAGTGAAGCTCTTCTAATGTAATCTCTTGTAAGGAAGTTGGAGAAATATAAGCTCTTCAAGTGAATCTCTTCAAGTAGAAGCTCTTCAGATGTAATTTCTTGTAGAAGCTCTTAGAGAGAAAATATCTCTTATATTGTAAGAATTTGGAGTCCTTTCATTTGGAGTATATTGTAATGAATTTCAAGTATTAATGGATGCTTAATGAAGCATTTTTGTCATCTCTCTATCTCCATCTTGTTGCATTTTTGTTTGTGAGTTGGTAAGGGTGATGTTGGCCCTTCATCAGTGGTATCAAAGCAGGAGTTCCTGAGCGTCCAGATAGATTGTCGAATGTGAGGCAGTTTGCACCAGGACCTTGAGTTGGGTGAAGTTTGTGAAGAAGTTCTTGATTGTATAGACAAAGAGCTAAATGTGAGGCAGTTTGGACGAGGTTCTTGTTTTGGACGAGATTTGTCTTCTAAAGACTTGATTATGGAGAAGAGAAAGAAGAAGATGACTTTTGTGACTGGATGGATTCTGAGGATTCCTCGACTTGAGAAATTTAGAGCAAGAAATCAACAATCATTGCTAGTTGATTTGTAGAAGCAAGTGAATGAATTAGAAGCTGAGTTGCGGAAACGAAGAGCATGTCACTAGAAAAGAGATGTTGATAATTCTTTGGATGCAGAAAAGAAAGATGATCTAGTGGAAGATCAAGAGGATGTAGAGGAAATTATTTGCGAACCTAAGGTTGAAGAAGATGAACGAGAAGAGGAAGAGCATGAAGATGACAAGATTTACGAACCTAAAATAGATCAAGAAGATTTGAAGATTGCAGCAATCGAGGAAGAGTATAGTGCCTTTGTTGGAGATCAAGCAAGTGAAGTAGTTACATGCATTGTTGACAACATGAAAGTGGCAAGTGAAGATGACACTATCAAACAGGTAAATTCTTATGAATCATGGGATGTTGTCTTTGATATGAGTTTAAAAGATATTGATGGTGGTTTGCATGAGGATCTTGTTAGTCATGTGGGGTATGCAAAGGAAGATTGGTATGGTGTTGCTAGGTTTATTACAGGTGTGATTAATTCAACAAAATTGGATGAGGATGAGAGTTATACTTGGTTAGAGTTCATTGCGAAGGAGTATTTTCAGCAGCAAACACTTGTTCCAGCTAGGTGTTGGAAAAGAAGAAAGAAGGAAATATATCGGCATTGGATACTTGTTCCAGCTATGTGTTGGAGGAAGAGAAAAAAAAAAAAAATGTCAACAGTGCCTACTTCATTTTGTGAATCCATATTCACAAAAATTTTCCTACCATGGGAGTCAGATGCAGGAGCATCATGCATCAACAAAAAAAAATGTGGAAGATTTGCATGTTGGTTTTCTTGTCCCTATTGAGGTGGAAGCTTGTGGTGAAGATGAAGATGGTGGTAAATCATTCTTTTGGCATCAAAGTGTGGGACACACTTTTTCTATCTACCAAGGGAGTCTGATGCAGGAGCATCTTGCATGGAAAAATTAAATTATTAGAAAAAAAAAAGAGAAAAGAAAAAAAAAAGGAAAAAAAAAAAAAAAAAAAATTGTGGAGGAGAGAGAAAGTGACGAAAATGGAAGGAAAATAATAAAAAATAGGAAAAAAAAGGAGAAAAGAGGAATTTCTATTTTCAAGGTGCATGGGTGGCATAAATAGAAAATAATAAAAATAGTTATCATTCCATTAATCGAGGTGTTTAGGTGGCATCTTAGAAGTTTGTGGAAAGATCCTTAAATCACGTATTTAATATTTGTTGGGTGCTTAGTTGTATTTGGGTGGGAATTTAATATTTATTTAAAGGTAGTTGTATTTACCTTTTATCTCACATTGGTTGTGTTTGTGTTGTCTTGGGTTAGAAGTGCCTATTTAAGCAAGGCTTATTATCATTTGTAATCAAGTTCAAGAAATGGAAGCTCTTCTAATGGAAGTTCAAGAAATAGAAGTTCTTGAATTGTAAGCTCTTCAAATGTAATCTCTTCTAATGGATTTCAAGTATTAATGGATGCTTTATGAAGCATTTTTTACATCTCTCTATCTCCATCTTGTTGCATTTTTTTTTTTTGTTGTGAGTTGGTACGGGTGGTGTGGCCCATCATCACTATTCCATTTTTTGGCTACTATCAAATCATCCCCCAATTCAATTGCTAAAGTAAAGAGGCATCAAGTTAATGAAGAACATATTTTGATTATCTATAGTTGGTCTACTCTTAATAGGAATCTAGTTGACCAATTTGTTGAACCAAGCAATCAAATATCTCATAGGGATACTAGGTTGCTTCTTAATCTGAGTGAGCTGAGACATCAAAGTATGTAAATCTTCTATACTCGTATACTATGCATCAAATTTATTTCTCATTTCATCTTAGGTTGTAATGCATCCCATCAAAAGATGTTGAAACAAATCAGCTACATTTTCAATTAGAGTCTCCACAAAAATTCTTACTACTACATCTTCATGTTGAGTACAAACAATGCTACATATTGTGAAGAAAGCAACAATGTTCTTATCTTTGAATACTTTCCCATCAACATAGAATTTGGGGAAGTTATTTCGAGAATCTCTTGGTAGATCATTTTTAGTAGAATGCCATAGGGATCAATAGCATTACCCCAAGGAAAAACCATTGAAGTAGAAATACTTACACATACTAACTGGAAAGTGATGATGTTTGTGGTCTAAAACTCCATGTAAGGTGAGAGCATTGCACAGTGATGCAATTTGAGCGTGAAATATAGGTGGGGAAGAGGAATGAGTACATCTCTGGGAGATGGGATAGGGTGGTGGAAAAATAGCTCCATGTATACCTTGAAATAATAGATCACATGAGTAGGTTCTCCCTCTCCTTAGAGGATCTTCTAATATTGGGAAATCAAATTTCTTTAGTTCTTCAATGACTAGGTCAATTTGTCCTCTACCGCGAACACTTCTAGTATACCTGGGACCTAGGGTGAAATCATTCTATTCACAATAGATGTTCTTGTCTCAATCTTCTCTACTACAACATATCTTCCCAATACTCAATAATGGCTTCTTCTGTTTCTAGTACAAAGATGACTCTTCAATACTCATTTTTTATTTCTTCAAGCAAGTGTATTCAACTAGTTTATTAAATCTTCTTGTTCATCTTGGAAGCCAAGGTTTGGCTGAATTATTGGGATTTGGTCTTCATGAGGAAAAATCATCTTCTCTCATGGGCTAATAGGAATGACTCAATAAATTGAGTTCCATAAAGGATGGGCTCCTTAGTTATTCTAGTAAAGCAACAAAAAAATTTATTGAAGAAACTTACATAGTAAAGGACGAGACCCATGTTTTACCTTTTTGGTACATGGAAATATATAAGCCATGGATCCTCAAAAAAACCATCCCTAGAGGAGTCTCCAAAAACTATTTGTTAATAGTTTGTCTTTGGGTAAAAGTACAAACCTATGTCACCCTTTTACGAAGGAAAAGGCTAACGAAAGTATAATTGTTCACCTTCAATGACATAAAATTGGTATTATTATTTAGAATTTGAAAATGAAGTAAACTTATGAAATGCATAGAAATGAATGAAGTTTAGGGTTATAATTTTTAATAATTATTTGGAATAAGAGATTATATATTTTCCCACTTTTTAGTTGCTAGAAAACACTGGAAATCTAGGGTCTAGTTGCTAGCACAAAATTACATGGAAATAAGATTACTTCCCTTTGATCTCATATTATGTTATAGATAACATATTTATCTACAACAATTAAAAGTAAAAATTGGCTTTAGACCTATATTTTATCTTTTATAATGGTTGAAACATCTACTTATTCAAATCAATCGTTTAATCTGTCACCACATTTTTCAAAATAATTCTATTCCAACCAAAAGAAAAGTTATACATTTTGAAAGAGGACTCTCTCCTCTAGAACACCATATAATTTTAATTTTTTTATTGATTTTATTTAATATTTTTTCTTTCTCAAAATTGACATCTTCTAGAGTTTTAATCTACATACTTGTAGAATTTTTTAGTTACAAAATACTATATCTAGTTAAACACTATGAACTCTATATGCGAATATTCTTGACTTTGAGCTCTATAAAATGGTGTTTGAATGTTATTAAAAATAAATACCATAAAAAATAGTAAGAGTTATTGAAACATTAGTTTTTTGAAATAATTGTATTTCCTTAGTAATTAGATACTAACTAGTATAAAACATGCATTTAATAGAAATTTCCAATTGGAAAAGTTTGATGCCATATATAACTTAGCTATAATAAACTTATCAAGATCATATATTTGAAAAAAATTGATTTTTAGACAAAAATACTCAAATTCAATAATTTTGATAACTTAGCTTGAAAGGTGATGCAACTTTGTACTTTTACCCCTTCCTTAATTTCTTTGGCTTATACCTTGACTCTTAATGTGCGCAGTAGTAATGGAAAACAAAGTCATTAATGATAGAATGGGTCAATGTAGTAATCTATCAAAGAACCATGAATTAAAAGGTAAAACTCCTTTATATTTAAGATTTGCAATCAATTTTTTTTAAGTTTTTGGGGTGTGTTCTTAACCATAGAGAAGAAGAGGAAAAAACAAAATTTCTGAATACTTCAAACTATTGAGGAAATCTTCAAATATTCCACCTAAAATGCAATCTATTCTACCTTGGATAAGAGATTAAAATAATGCAAGATTAATTTAGTAATGCCAAATTTTCTAAAGGGACTAATAATTGACGATATCTAGATTGTCTTCTTTCTAGTTATCTCATTAAAAAAATCTTAAACTTCATATATAGTCATTGGAATACACATTAACTAATATACTTATTACAAGGGAATAAAGTAATACTTGTAATAAAGAGAGTAAGACTTACAATCCACTAAAGTGAATGAAACAAAACAAAGTTTATTTGTAAGTTTTCAATTTTCATTTACAACACATTCATCCAAAGTACCATACAAAAATATAGTAGTAGTCCTAGCTACATGGTTTGTCCCACAAATTCATTTTGCCAATCTCATTATTATCTAAAAAATGTTACATATATAGGCCTCTTCAAAATGCCCAATTACATTTGATAATTATGTTGCAAAGAATCTCTAGATAGAGGATGGTAAAAGTAGGACTTGACTAGGTCATCATCCATTATAGAGTCTAAGCCTATGGAGAAAATTTCAAAATGGCTACAATAGAGAATTTGATAAGGAATAGAAAGTGACAATTGTCTTAGAGAATTTCGGAGCATCAAACTTTCTTTGGGGTCACAACCTTAGCTCTATATGATTTCATTACATTAGTTACATCATTCAATTCATTTCCACCCAAGATTATGATGTTATCATCTCGAACCATCTAGTAGTCATGCATTTCTATCAACTCTTCAACTCTAGAGACCTTTGATTGGAACTTTTCTTATTCAAATTTTAAGATGAAATGTTCTATTGAAAGCTCTTCAATATTTGACACCTCAAAGTTGGTTGGATTTGTGGTTTCATCAACAAATGCAAGGAATTTGGCCTTCATTCACTTCATACCTACTAGTTGACCATTATTGGATACATATGTTTCTTCATGTAGAACCTTTAAATATTCTTAAATCTTTTCCATGACCTTCTACACTAGATCATGCACATCCTTAAGTTGATTTGCAAATCTTGTAGAGCTTTCCACTATGAACTATAAAAATTTCTTCCACTGAAGCAATTCCTCCTGACCTATTTTAAGGATTCTCTAGGTCATGAAAACATTGGTCTTCATATTAATTACCTCTTGCAACAAGGCCAATTTCTTTGTTAATCTCTCTAATGTTTTGCACATTGTAGTTTGATGACTAGACACTACTTCCCTCAACTTGTTAGCATCTAAAAATAGCTTTCCAAGGTTCTTAATAAGAGGGGGACCATGGGCCTTCATTTGATCAATCCATGAGCGGTCAGTTTGACTAAATTACCTTTCCTATTGTAGCTTCAAAAGAAAGTTCTTGTTCTCTTCTGTACTTGGGTTAAATGTATTGGTTGAGGTTCTTCCAAGTGCAACTTTGATGTAGTCCATTACTTCTTTATTCGAGGCCTTGGATACCTCCTTCTCTTGCCTTAACTCTTCTCTTTTATCCTCTATTTCCTCATTTCTTGATTTTGATATATTAACCATGGAATCATACATGGCAATAAAAATATCAATCATTCTAATCTCAAATTAATTAGCAATGAGCTCATGAAACTTACCCTCTTTCTAAGGTTCTCCTATCTCCATCAACATATAACCTATAGAGACATTAGTAGCCAATGCTACTATGGACTTATACTTGTTCATCTTCTTTAATTATGGATGAGAAGAAATTGTTAGCATGATGAGGTCTTTCGATGGGGAAACTTCCTCATACCTTCACTTTTTATGGTCAATGGTCTCTTCCAATCATGAATCGGTTGAGAGAACATTTATTTTTGACTAAATGATTGTGGGATCAAAGATCTTCCATGCCACTAGGGGTGTCTCCTTTCTCTGAGTGGTTGTGGGGAAAGTAGTCACTTTCATAATTGAGAGGGACACAGTATCACACTACTAAGACACATCTTTCTCTTGACCATCCATAGGATTGTTGTCACCATCAAGGTTGATTTCTTGTATAGTGTAGGAAGCATTTGATACATATTTTTCTTTCTCCTTCTCTTTATTATTCTACTTATCCTCAAAAAAATTTTGTGTCTGTAAAATATCCTCCCCCACAAGTAGGGGTAATGTCAAAATTCTTTTCTAGAGGTTGATCATTGCCTCCACCAATGTATTGGGCTAAACCTACTAATATTGAGATAGTAGGAGTATAGCAATAGCTAAAGATGACTAAGCCATTTAGGAAGCTACTACACTAGTAGAGCTTATACTTGTAGTTATTTTCTTTCTTTATCTAGTTAATTCCACCTATTTGTCCATCCTTTTGATGATCCCATGCATTAGGATATCCATTATATCGATAATAGGACCTTGAGCTGGAGTTGAAAAAATGGGAGTCTTCTTGATTTTCTCAAAGGATGAGGGATTCATGAAGGAGCCACCATTTGCAAAATCAAAAACATCAAAAAAATCATTATCCAACTTAATTTCATCAATTATTATCCTGGACCAATAACTCTCCCTGATTTTGTATTGATTATGACCTCTGGCCCAATAGTCTTCAATTTTTGGAACATGTCTATGATCATATCCAAGCTTCAAATGATCTCTCATGAAGTTCATTAGGTCATACTAAGTCCTAAGCAGTTCATGATCAACCAACTTGTTTTCTCTTTCAAAAAAATTAACTAGATTTTGGGCATCAGATCTAGAACCACAAGAGTAAGTTCCAAAAACTATTTGGAAGGAGATCCCATCTATTTTCTTTACATTGCAACACAATGTGTTTACTTCTAGTATTTTTCAACAAAATTGAACAAGAAAAACCTTGTCCTTAGGATACTTGGGAAGCCTTTTGGGAAACCCATCAAAAGCACCAATCCACAAGTAGGAGAAGGTTGAGAAGTGGATGAAAGAGCATCTGAACTAGCCTGTAGCTGAAATAGCTTCAAGTGAAAACTTTTTCCTTGAGAAGCCTTCTAGTTCCTAGTAGAATCTCATAGTGAAGGTATCATTCACTTTTATGGACTCTTTTAACCTCTTGTACAACTAAAGGTGGGGGTAGAACTCATACACCCTTGTATTCTCATCATAGTCTTTGATGCTAGGAAGACTTGGCCAAAGGTGATGTGTGACTAAGGCATATATTAAATATGAAGACATATAATATTTCATGAATGCCTTAGCTAAATTTAACCATGAGAAAGCTCATCACATATGAATTTAGCCCAATTAATCTATAGTTCTTCGACACATATGGCTTGCACCAAGAAGAAGTGATGCTCAATAAAGTTTAGGATTTCTTCCTTTCCTTTCAATCTTAGAAATAGTGTTAAGATGTCAATGATTTATGTTTTCAAATTGGTTCTAAAAAGAGTCTTTGACATCTTACTCTTTTTGTAATGTGGTGTTTGGAACCAAGTTCTCTGCATATCCCCTTTTCTCAAAGTCTTCTTTTTGTTGAACATATATGTAGATGATAAGAAGTCAATGTCATAGTATTCTTTCTTCACTAGCATGCTAAATAAAAATTGCATCAAGGCTTGATTTATTGGGAGGACAATAGATTGATCAAGAAGCAAAATTTTCTTTATATCTCTCGATACATTCTCTTACTATTTTTGGTGCTTGCACAACCATGGGTAATTTGATAGCCTCTACTAGTCCACTTTCTTTTAGCTTCTAGATTATGGTGTGAATGGGCTAAGAATAAAGTCATCTGTGGAGATCACTTAAGTTGTAGAATTTGAATAAAGTATCTGTGAGATCTTTCAATTCAATTTCCAAGCATATTAGTCAATCATAACCTTCTACTCTCATTTCCATTTTCTTATAACTTCAAAGAGGGGACTATTGCTTGATAAATTTCCTTTAAAAAAATGAGGAACACAATTTGAGACAAATTTGACCAAATAGATGCCAATTTCTAAATGTTGGCACCACACAAATGAAATTAAATACAACCAATGGTCCTAACTATAGGATTTGCAATATATTTGATATTTAACAACTATTTAAAACTTCTCACTTGTATTCATATAAGGATTCACAAATCCAAAAACCATGTTACTCAGTTAAAGTCATATAGTAGTGAGAATAGCCACTTACTAAACCAAGGGATTTCAATTTAGTAGAAAGTCCCTTATTTACTTTAGAATCTAGAATAAGGGCTGACATGTGAAATCTTTATATGTGGAGGGAAAAGCATAGATCCATCTTTCCATAAACTTTCCTACCCTTTGATTTAGGATCATAGTGTGAGCAATAATCCTTTGATACCTTGAGTACTTCATTTCTTTATTCTCCAAATTGAGCACTTGAACACTTGGTTTCCTTTATGTCATGGATGCACATTTATGACTAAGTTTGCTGAAAGAATCTTTCTAGCTTCTTCATAGAATATTCTCATATTATACTTGCATTTTTATTTATTCCGCTAGTCTTCTAGAGAAGGAGCCTTTTATATTTCTGAGGATGAAAGAACACCTTTCAGACCAATTCTTTCAAGGGGAAGAACCACTTTGATGCATTTTCTCTTGTTTTGGCTAGTTACCTTGTGTATCCTTGAAACAAAATCTAGACTTTGCATTCACCATCTTAGTGATGCATCTCAAAGGCTTAGATTTATTTATTTTCAGTACTGCACCTCAGTCCCACTTAATGCATAAAATCATTGAATGGAACCTAGGTCTTTTTAGCTTTAGAAATAGAATAGAACATGTTCATTTCTAGTGGGTGTGAAACTAAAAACATGCAGACCCATTTCTTTGCAAAGAAATGGATTTTCGCCTTGGAATTTTGACTTGAGACTTTCTGAACTCTAGCTTTCTTTTTTTTCTTGATCTTTTCATCATAATTCAAGTAGCTGCACATATGTGAATGATATCATAACTCTATTCTTCAAGTTTGTGCTTGATCAAGTTTGCCAAAGGAAGATAGGTTGCTAGATGATTTAGAATCTGATGGAAATGAGTATGTTGGATTAAGAGAAGAATCACAAAAAATAAGAAATACTTGCTTCTAATTGGTAAGATGCTCAAAAAAATTTCCAATCATACTTAAATCACCTAAGAACTAAATGCATTGAAATGAAAAGAGTCTCACATGGAGGTATAAGGAAAAGTGGAGCATTGGAAACATGGAAAAGACAAAAAGTGAGTGTCTTGGGAAACTTGATGAGAAGAGAACCACCTAGGGGATATCTAGACAAGAAACTAGACAAAATTGCAATGAATTACATCAGCTATAAATTTGAAAGGGATAGACTGAAAGCTGGGAATAAAATGCTTGTAAATAAAAAAGTATGTGATGAGCTCTGTAGGATTCATGCAAGTCTTTGGTCATAAAATATTTTTGAGTAAAATCAGAGCCTAATGATTTTCAAGTATTCCTAGTACATTGTTACTAAATTAAAGAGAAGGTGTTGAGCATCATTGAGACTGTGAAACATTAGCAAGAACAATTAATTATGAGTATCAGAGATAGTAAGTATGAAGTAAAATATAATTTATATTCAAGTTAGGAATGATGCAAACTTTGAATTAAATAATTTTAGGCTGATATAGACTTGATATTTAAATTTTTTGAGGTTTTTATTGAGGATATTACAAGTGTTATGACATGGATTATATATCCCTTTGTATTGTGATCAAACAATCAGATGAAGAGGCATAAAAGGGAAGCATATAGAAAAATATTTATGAAATATTTAAATAGAGAAGATCAACACCTATTTTGATATGATTATGATGATAGGTGCACAATATAGTCGAATGAACATTGAGTAGATCAAGTGTGAAACTCTGAACATTGTGAAGAAGACAAAAGAGTTGAGTTTTTTTTATTGTAGAATAGAGGAAGCAATCTCATAAACTAGTGAAGAATAGTAAAGATAGATTAGATTAGGGATTAGACTATATTTAAGAGAGAAGATCCAAAACCATTTTTTCAAAGTAGATCGAGGATCAGGTATGATATTAATTTTAATAGATTGAGTCTAGGACAATCTCTTTACAAAGTGGTTTTAATAGATATTTTATAAATCACTTAACCATGTCCTTATTTTATTATAAGTCTAAAATCCTATCACAAGGTAAGACCTAATAGTCATAATAGCCCTTAATAGAGTAAACTCCTCATAGGGTAGATCATGAGAAGTGCTCAACATTGTAACCCAAATAGGTTAACTTTGATACTGTATTAGGAATATTTGTGGGTGTCATCACCACCCTTATTTTAGCTTCACCTTGAAGAGTTTTTTGGTAACAATTTTTTTGTGTTATGAGGTTACATTTCATGCATGTGATTGATGGATTAGATATAAATGTTATGATAGTTTAATTTTATATTTAGGCACATATATGAGACAATAAATAGAGTGAATTTAATAAAATATTTTTTAAAAAGGAAAAGTGTTACAGATCATGACTCACCACCCCTCCCCTTATTAGAAATAGATAATACTAAGAAGAGGGAGTGAATAAGTAGTGTCAATCTTTTTGCCCACAACTGAATATTATTAATTAATTTACCACATACATACGAAAGTAAACCAATAATGTTGAATAATATAAACAACCATACACAAAGAGAGATCATAACACCATATTTTTTTAAGTAGGGAAACATTCGCCAAGGGAAAACCCCGATGCGGATGAAACTCACTAGATGATTCACTATATAAAGAATCTAGTTAAGGATATTGATCCTATTAGGAGTCTATGAAGCATGTATAGTGTCTTGAATCCCTATTAGGAGACTAGGCCTTGTTAGAAGCCTCAACCCTGTTAGGAGTTTGTGGATCATATACAAATGTATGTAAGAAGAGCCCATTGCCCTAACATGCAACTATGCAATGAGATCTTTAGGAAACAAGCATACATACAATCATGAGATACTTGCTATACTTTGCAGATCTTTTGATTGACAATTCTTCATACAAGAGTGATTGTGCACAACTTCATGCATTATATCTAGCATAAAAATGCTTCACATCACAATTTTGCATTCACTTGTTACTCTCATTTCACAAGATCATATCAACTTTGCAATTACTGATCATACTTGTAATCATCACATCTCTAAACCATCACTCAACTTCGCAAATGAAGTTCTTTTATTTATACCAAACATATTATTAAATTCTTCCTTAGTCAGCTCACACATCATCATTAGAGTCAGCTCATAAAAATAAAAAATAAAAATAATAAACCAAGTTGTTAAACACATTATATTGATATGCTATGTTTGTTGTGTCATCACTGCATCACTAATTCTTTCATAACTCAAACTTGATTGACTATACAGATGTGAACATTGGTATACGTCATCATTATGATGTCATGCATCTCTAGTTAATTGCACAAGAGAATATTCCAAGGGAATAATTTTTTATCATCAAAACTGTGTTGTTGTTGTAACACTATCTAACACTTAGACAATTTTCTTCTGCCAATGAATAAGGCTAATCTGCAAAAAAAATATGTTGCCATAAATGACAACCATAAATTACCTTATCTGATTGATTGGACATATTTCCAAACCCCACCCCCCGCCCCATGACCCACTTCTTGCTACTTTAGTTTCCCAATTAAGACTTCCAACGTACACTTGCACTTGGCATGAAAAATACTCTTTTTTTCAATTTTAGTCTCACCACTCAACAAGACCCTTTCATTAAATAGAATCTCTCCTCTTTCTACTTCCTTTGAATGAAATGACTTAGCATCATTATCCACATGAGCAACCCTTGTTTGACCATCATGTCTCTTGTCTATCCTTTCTTAGCATTGAGGGCACTCCTAGGGGTGATGACCTTCTTCATTGCAATGAATACTTGTATCATAGAAGCCTCCTCTTCCCAAAACTTGTCCACCTTCTCTACCTCTTCATCTTTGATCTCTAAATTTTTTATCATGGGAGAATTTGAAACCATCATTTCTCTAGTTTTCACTCTTACCTACATCTTCATTATTCTTTTGGTCCTCATTTCAATCTCCAAAAGACCTACCACTACCTCTTCCTCTTGAAGCACACCATCATTTCTTTCCATAAATTTTTTTTCTTAGCTTCCCCTCAACTTACAAGAAAAACTAGTATGCCTCTTAGGTGCTACTCATTCTAACCAAACTGAGCTCCTCCTTTATACTAGGTATTAACCCATTAAGGTAAGAATGACCTTCTCCTTGTTTTCTTCCACATGCCCCAACCTATTAAGGACTTAGTAAAACACCTTTGTATATTCCTTGAAAAATTTCTTGCTTTCTTTAACCCTTCTATCTTCTTGAACAAATCAAGCTTGTAGTCAACATGAATGAGCTTCTTCTTTAGTTTTTCTATGATACGATCCCATATTGTGATTTTCTCCTTCCCTCTTTTATTACTCTCTATTTGAATCTTTTTCCACTAGATTTTGGCATGGCCCCTAAGCCTAGCCTTTGAAAACTTAACCCTATCAAGGTCCTCAACATCCTCATACTCAAAATATCGAGGTCCTACTCTGATATGACTTGATGAGGGAACAACCCAAAAAATATATGAACACAATAGGAAAAGGGGAAATTTATTATAAAAGAGTATATGCTATTACCTTCCATACATCAAAATTATACTCACAATACCTTCTTTAAAACTCCATAAAAATTGCCTTTACATTACCACAAATGACCTTAACTAATGCAAATTAGGTTTACAATTACAAATAAATCTTATAATATGGAATTTTTCGTCTAAAACCAAAGAAGAAGGTTCTAGAAGACATGTCAAAAGTGGGTGCAAAATTAGAATATTCTAGAAATGGTAGTCGAACTTTTGGAAGGCATAAATATTGATTTAAAACTCCAATTAACATACCATTTACATTTTCAAAAACCTTTTTGTGTTCTATAGCTGTATGGAAGTGATTTATTTGTCATCAAATCTAACTTTGAAGTGTTTTTAGGGATCTCTAAGAAACATAAAACTATAACAACTTTCAAATCATAAAGCCTTTTGATCTAATTATTTTTCTAGATTATCTGAGACTAAAAGTAAAACCATCCCTCCAACATACACCCTCTAACTCATCATATTTATGGCTTAATTATAATATTATATTTTTTTACACTGGAACATATCTTAAGGTGCTCAAAAACACAAGCCCAAAAAACTAATAGTGGAACTATGAGAGTTGGAATTTAGATTTGGCCTAAATGGGTGTCCAAAAATACAAACACATTAAAGAGAAACTAACACTAAGATTTTTTTTGGGTGATACAAATTTTCCTTTACAACACTAGATGCTCCTACATCACCAAATATTATATTGTCTTCTATTGCTAATGTGGAGGATATAGCTCCCTAAAACGGATCAATGCTAGAGGGACATAAAGTACTCCATTCCTTGATGTTATAGAGGTAATCAATTTGATCTTTCCTACTCGATTCAAGGGTTGCAAAGAAGATAAGGAATGTGACTTACATAGAGACCATGATCAAATGAAACCATATCCTGGAAGCTAAGAAAGTGATTTGGTATATTCTATTGAACATGAACTCTTGTCACCAGATGTGACTTGACTTCATTTCAATTGTAGGAGAATATCACAAGAGGACATAGGGGTAATGTGCATTCAATCCTAGTTTTTTTTTTGTAAGATTGAATAAAGATCACAGTGACAATGAGACCTATATGAGAGTACGATAGGTGATTTTACTAAGGGTTCAATGTGGTTGTATGTCATTGTGAAATTTGGGAAAAACTTGTCAATGAGGTGGGTAAAAGTTGCCATGTACGCTAACCATGGGCATAGTATAGAAACTTTCTCAAAATTGCATAAAAGGTCATTTTTTGTTATAGATATATTTTATAGGTTAGAAGATATTAGTTTACACTAGCAGAGTACTAGTTTGTAAGAAAAATACAAAATATTCATTGCTAGAAAATAGTTATCTTGACAACTTTTGTATTTTGAAATGTTATTATGATAATATTTGAGGAAGAACATGCATTTCTTCCAATATCAGTTATGTTTCAACACAAATTGTTGAAACATGATAGAAGAAATATTTGATTCCTTCTAGGTCATTGTACATAGGTTGGGAGAAATTTAGAAGTTCAAAGAACGTTAATGCAATCAAAGTATTTTGGTAAATAAATCATGGTCTCATTGTAACTTGTACACTTCATGCCAAATGGATTGAACATGAAAATTTCCATTCTAGATAGAAAGGGTATTATATTTCCTTACTTTTTTGTGCTTTGGTATCAAATCTTGTTAAGATTTTCTTATGCAAATAAAATTGCAAGCTCTAGTTCCTATCCAATAAATAGACTCTACTTTGAAACCCCATGGTAGGAATTTCATGAGGCTTGGATGTAAAAAATTACATTATGTGTACATTCTCCTCTCTTTTGTTGGATGTCAAATGATGTCTTTTTTCTATTTTTACATTATTTTCCTAGGTGAGCTCAACTATAGCCTGACTAGGAGTAAAGAGTTATCAATGGCTTAAACTTGTAGGAGAAAATTGGATTGGAAAATCCAATAACATGGAGATGTAAAGGGGGTACATACAGAGATTTGGTAAAGAATGAAGGATTAGTTTAGTCTATTTTATTAGATTACAACTTGAAAGGTTGAATGCAATCTTCTTTTCCTTGTAAAGTAACTAAATTAG
>CM053792.1:793717445-793757445 GCA_028749045.1 Cupressus sempervirens
ACAACTATCTATCTTGAATATAGTATACAACAAACATGTTTGGAAAATATTCTTGTTTAACTACCAAGTATAAAATAAAGTTAAAGATAAAAGCTAAGGGAATATCTAAAGATTAAAGAAAAGAAAATTACTTGTATTTGAGATTTCAAAGATTAAAACTTCATTTATCGAACAAAATGTTGTGTATAGTATTATATTGTACTCAATTCATTGGTCTATTAAGAAATAAATTGCATAAAAGGTATTCAAAAATTTAATATCACTACCAACACTTTTGTAAAATCTTCCTAAATCATCAATCTAAGGGAATAATACACTTTTTTGGCACTCAAATGGAACATAGAGAATTTGAGCAGCATATGCAAACAGTTGGCCATAAGTATTTTATTTCTTTGATCATTGTAAAGTCTTGCAAAAATTAGAAACTTGTCACAAAATTAGAAGCTAGGAATGTTAAATCATATAAAATTGGAAACTAAGAAGGTTAAAATCATAAATTAAGAAAAGGTAAGTTTTTTCATTAGAGAACAATAAAATTTCATTATTAGAAATCCCTACAAAATAGGTTTTGGTGTACTCTTGAAAAACTAAAAATTAAAAACTCGAGAGTATTGATAAAATATTTTTGGAAACTAATTAAAACTAGTAAAAAATATTTTCTTTTGGCTAGGAATGACAACTTCTGAGTGAGAAATTATAAAATCAGGGAGCAAAGCTCCCACATAAAAGCATATTGGCTTAAATACCTTGTTTCCACTATGAAACTCAATTCTAGTTAAACTCAAACACATGAAAGAACCTATTGATTAAAGATATCAAGTCATGTACCTATTTATAAGACAAGCTATTAGAAAAAAAAGCACACATGGATTTCCTCCAAGATCGATAGCTATCTTGTTAGAGTAATAAAATATGTCCTCATCAATGAAATCATTTGTTGTGGATATTGAAATTATTGACATGAATCGTAATTTAGTTTTTGGTACTAGTGGGCACACTTCTAGAGGCATTCTAGCACAAATCTTAAGGTAGTAACTTTTTTTCCCTTCTAGCACTTTTTTGACCTACATGTGGTTTTTTGGTTGTAACTTGCTCATCCGGACTTCGTTTTAGGCAAACAAGATATAGTCAGAAAGGTGATTCTGAGCCCTTCCATATAGTGAAGTTTATTTAGACATTTTATGTTGTATGGTTTCAATTTTATTTAGTCAAGGTCAAAGTTTCTATTTTACAATGCAAGAGACATATCTTGAGACATTCTATTTTCCAAATTCTACTCTAAGCATATCACATTCATTTTTTTTATTTCTTTCATTTAGGTGGATATCTTCATTATTTTATATCTAACAGTTGACTTTGTCACTTTAGATGATTTTTCATGGGTTGTACTATCTCTTCTATTGGCCTTATATCTCTTTTGGTCTTTGTTGGCATCCTTTTGTAGTATTCTTGGAAATGCATTGAGATAAAGTGCTACTCTATTGCATTTTTGGATGTTGCACATATTTTTGTTGTTTTGTACTCACACTACATTATAATGTTCCTTAGGGGGTTTCATTTTTGCCATAATTTCCATTTCATTTTCCAAGTGAGTGTTCCTTTCATGATATTAGCCTAATCATGTGTCGATGACACATGCCATTATAGGCATTTGTACTTATTTTGGACTCACGATGTTTCAGTTCTTCTTTCTCTAGAAGATATTGCATTTAGTTTCAATGTTCATGTCTTACCTTTTAGCATTATATGGGGCTATGTTGGTTCTATTGCTTTCTTGGTTTGATGGAGTGAGCTATTTATTCAATATTTGATCCTATCTACTAGGCGATTACAGTGGTTAGATACCTATACATTTTGATGAGATAGATCATTTACCATATAGACATTTTTCATTCCTATTTTTTGAGGCCATGAAGATACCTTCTATCTTTGATTGATCATCTCTCACTAGTACATTTGAGACCATTTTTTTACCATTATTGGTCAAAATTTTGACCAAAATTTTGACCAAATTCATCCAACCCATTGGTTGGAATTTTTTCAATCAAAATTTTGACCAAACTACTATTGGTCAAAATTTTGACCAATACATTGGTCAAAAACCTTCTAGAGCCATGGTGTAAGTTCTATTAGGAATTGGTCAAAATTTTGACCAATGAAGGTGGAAAATTTTGACCAGTAAAGGTAGAAATTTTGACCAATATATATTAAAAATTTTGACCAATGAAGGTAGAAATTTTGACCAATGAAGGTAGAAATTTTGACCGATGAAGGTAGAAAACACCCAAGCATTGGTAGAAATTTCAACCAATGAAGGTAGGAATTTCTACCAATGCCTAGGTGTAAATATTTTTTCAAGCATTCTATAAAATAGTTCACATGTCTTGCATATGATATGACATTTTTCCATGCATCTGCACTCTCTCATCTAACTAATGATGTATTACGAAGAGTGCTCTGAAACAATGATGCTAAAAAACACACACAACCAAATCCAAAATGAACTTACATTACAAATGGGTTGTGGAAATTTGATATTGTTAATTTTGCATGCATGTCTAATAGGAAAATCACAACCTAAATATATATGTTTAAGTTGTGATTGTCCTGGTAGACATGCATGCAAAATTAACAATATCATATTTCCACAATCCATTTTTAATTCAAGTTTGTTTTGGATTTGATTTTGTGTGTTTTTTACCATCATCGTTTCATATCACTCTCTATAATCCATCATTAGCCAGATGAGAGAGTGCAGGATGCATGCAAAATGTCAAATCATACGCAAGGCATGTGAACTATTTTATAGAATGCCTCAAAAAACATCGACATTAGCTAATCACACTATCAAGAACACCAACAGTAACTAATATGCTTCTTTATTAATATGCCTGATATAATAAGAAAACTTGGCAACTATGCACATCAATTTATATGCTAAAAGGAAATCATTTAGGAGATACAGAATTTGAACAACCATATGTTAAGATTCTACATTTTGTATCACTTGCATGAGTCTGATAGTTGAGAATAAGTTTGTCATCCTCCCTGTAGTATGTTCTGATGGCCTACATATCCAAAAAAGTTCTAGCATCTCAAATTTGTAGAATATGAATTTTTAGAAGACAAAAATCAAAATATCGAAGATGCCAAAACCTCTCTTGACACACAGACTCCTATAAAATACATACCTTAGACTAGAAGCCTCAGAAGCCATAGATGCCTCAAGTTCAACTCCATCCTCAAAACTTGAAGGTACATGGCTTTGAGTTGAAAAATAAGTTATTGGCTATATCTAAGGTGGAGTAAATATTGGAGTAGAGCTCTTCGGACATGGTGGATATTCTACTCCTACATGCTATGGTGAAGATAGGATGTCACATCTTGTTTGATTAAAATAGATATCAAGAAGCATGCCAATTATTTCAATAAATTAGAAAGATAGTATAGTACAAAATCATAGAAAATACCAAACACCACTTGTACACACACCATTCCAATGAGACATTTAAACAACAATTATTAGCTTTTTAAGACAAGAAAAGCCAAAGAATGGAGATTACTGATGCAATTCTATTGAAAATGTGCCTATTTTTTGAAATTCATCAACCACCAATCATGGGAAGTAAATTGAATTTATTTTGAACAATGTAGCATATGCTACTCTATTCCCCAACCCTTGCCAAAATATAGAAACCTGAGATGCTTTGCCTAGATCATTGTATAATTCCCATATCAATGCTCCAAAAAATCTTGAGATTTCTCTCAAGGATAGCACCTGATTTCATTAGAGGTCAATTTATAACAAGGACTTACAAAATGTACCACATAACCTAACATTCCATAACTGTGGCATTTATTATTCTCTGAATGTTTGCAAGCAATTTTTTGCTTGTATTAAGTTGCACTACCAGCTCTCATAGTAACCTGCATAATAAAAGAGACATTTGGGAAATTTTAACCATTCTTTGAGAAGTTTCAATTATTTTTCAATTACAAACATCATAGATGTTACAAGAGAAACTTACCAATGATATATGCCTAAGTCACAATCTAGATTTATAGGCATAATAAAAGAGACCTTTGGGAATACCACAGACCTACAGATTTTCCACCCCTCTTCATAAGAATTCCACCAACCAGAGTTTCCCAATAGTCTCCAACAGTTGAACAAACAATCCTTACTTCCATAGAATGAGCCGTGATAAGCCTGTAGACATGTACAGGCTTTATTTATCTAATCTTATGACACCGATCCATTATTTGCAAATCCATTTGAGGATTCTGCATAATCAAACTTATTATATTGATACAATTACAATAAATACATACAAACAAACTTCAATACAAGTTCATAACAAAAGTTCTTGCATAATAAATAATTTTTTCTAGTCTATAAACATGCATTTAAAATGCATACCACAATGAAACTAATATGATAAGATGTAAACTTATATCTTACCTAGTCAGTGTCATAAATGATACAGGTATCTACAACAATGAGATTGATCCCAAGCTCACTAGCTTGTGTGCTTAACAAAAAGATACAAAATTTTCTTTCTGGATCATTAAAATCATTAATCTGTATTGAAAAACACATTAAAGAAGAATTTGTAAGAAAACTACACATGCTTAAAGATAGTATTCTAGCAAGTCTAGAACTTTCATCCATTGAGGAAATATCAAAATTTGTAATCAGTGTACAATTTTGGCACCATTAGAAAATCATGATTAGAAATTGCAAAGTGCATGCCCTAAAACACAGAAGCACACAAAACTTGTGAATAGCAAGAAAACTCTTCTCTTGATTGCTATGTTGCTTGAAATTAGTACAAGAAACTTAAGGGTGTAGTAAAAATGAAGGTTTTTTAATGCAAATTTTTATTGGTACCTTATGTTTTCAAGCTTTCAAATGCAATATAAGTCTGTCTAACAAGCCAAATTTTCTACACTGTTGAACCAACTGAACCACTGGTGGGTAATCAATTGAAGAGAAAGCTCAATGTTAGACATAACCCTAAATCAATTTGTTCCACTAGTAATTAGTTTCAAAATAACCAAGCTCAATTACTAATTAAAACCTTACTTGATTGATCAAACTATGATTCAAATAGATTAGGATGGTTGCAGTTCTTGCTTAGTTGAATCATCAAATTGTTTAGCTTTGTTCTGATGCCTATGCCTGAAACAGATGAAGGAAGTCATACCAAACTTTTACTATTCAAGAAAATAAGACTGGCTAAATGGTCGATAGTACAATTTAATAAAGGAACACAACTTATGTAGGAGCTCTATAAAAAAACTCTTCCAAATTAGAGAACACATTACCCTACCTCTCTCTGCCTTACTTTACAAGTGGGCCTCAAGTGTTTTATTGACTAAATGCTCTTGGATCTATTTTTGATGTTCTATCATATTTGTATACTTCATTTCAAATCGTAAACTCAGTCAGCTAAAGAAAATCAAATAAGGAGCAAAGTAAATCTATTTACATCAGCAACTAACCATTTTTTAACAAGCCAAATTTGTGCACAATGTTGATCAATGTTCATGAATAGGGTTGTAAATATTGAAACTAAGACTACTCAATTATACAAGTCCAGATTTTGGTGTGGAGAAATCAGCTCTAAAAGTTGCAAGCTACTAACTGGTATAATTAGTACTACCACTACCACTACCACTACTACTGATTGACCTAGCCTCCTGCTACTCCTACTGGCAACTAAAGTATTGTACGTAAGCCACTTCTACTAGACAATGTATACAAGACCCTTCCTTTTCCTTTTCCCTTTCTTCCTTCTCCATTGGAAAAGATCACTATAGAAACATAGATCACAAGGGAACAACAAATGACAAAATATATATCCACTCTTGAATCATAAATGAATGAATGAAGGGAAAAACTAGGTGGCAACATAAGTTATAACACAATCAATCAAAATTTAATGACTTTTAATTCCCATTACATTTCCCCAATGCAACAAAAGCTTCCATTGTGTAGCCCCCTGGTTTCTCTTTATCATTGATTTGTGTGTATGCAAAAAGGAGAGATAGAAGAGCCTGTGGTTAGAATAGCACATCAAATCCATGTATAGAAATGAACTCCACTATTTTGTGCCTTGTCATTCATGACTTTCTATTCTTACCCAACTTGGAAAAATCCCAGCTATTTATCATCAAATCCCACCTAGCTTTATACATCAAAACCTCACAAACCAAGAAAACAAAAACCATAATCAGTGTTAGCAGATATACTAAATGAACATATGAATGTCATGAGAATGTTGTATAGTTGGGGTAGGGGGTTACAATTATGCTACAACTTAGTGCCAACAGGAAGTCAATAACAAAAAGATTGGTGCCAAAAATTGTGCTACTCAAATGCAACAAGGGTTGCAGTGTTCTTAGGGTGTAATTGATGGTTTTTTTGCATAGATTTTTTATAGTTTTGAGAAATTTCATTTTAAAATCACATAAACCAAGTTTCAAGAAATTACATTTTCAAATCACATAAATTGGAAGTAGTACACATCCTTACCTAGGTAGTGTATATCATATGTGGGCTTGCAGTGTTGATATTGCTAGCAGAGATTGTGGAATTAAGCTTCACATCTACCAATTGCATTTGCTTGAATATAATTATAAACACAAAAACTCTATATATATGTGTGCATACATATACGTATATATCTATGTGTGTATTTATGGACATATACATACATAGATGCAACACACATGCCCATATAAATCTACATACATACATGTGATTGTAGTGCATGCATGTATCCACATATATATCCCAATTTGTGCATATCCTACAATTGTGGAATGCTATAAAACCACATTTATTTGAGACATTCCATTAAAAATGGTATACATCCATGTACACACATAACTATATACATACATATAGATATTATATATGTACATACATAAAAAAACATGCACACACACACACACACACACACACATACATTGCATGTGTATTCTTCCACAACTTGCATACATGTCCACCAGGCTATCGGCAGCTGCAACATGCAACAAAATATTTATTATTTATACTCAAACTAAAGCTCAAATTTTGGCACAAATAGCAAGGATGCTGCCAAATGTTGTGAAATATTTAGACCTCCCAACTCATTTTCTCCAGTATAAATCTAACTTGGTTGCATGGGTACGCATACCCAAGTACTGTGTACATGTACCCCAAGTACCAAGTACTCATTGGAGAGCATCGTAGGTAAGCATCTTAATTAAGATTTTTGATTTTGTTTCAATTTCTTGTTTTCACATCAGCCTATTATTTATCAAGCTTAATTCAATATGTAATCAATTTGAAACTTTGATACAATACTAATTAACAAAAAGTCTACCACTCATAGACTTACCCAATTATTCATACACAAGTACTAGGTACAAGTACCCCAAGTACGAAGTACTCATAAGAGAGTATCATATCGAAGGACCTTGATTAAGATTTTTGATTTTGTTTCAATTTTTTGTTTTTGCATTAGCCTATTGTTTATCAAGCTTAATTCAATATGTAATCAATTTGAAACTTTGATACAATACTAATTAACAAAAAGTCTACCACTCATAGACTTACCCAATTATTCATACACAAGTACTAGGTACAAGTACCCCAAGTACGAAGTACTCATAAGAGAGTATCATATCGAAGGACCTTGATTAAGATTTTTGATTTTGTTTCAATTTTTTGTTTTTGCATTAGCCTATTGTTTATCAAGCTTAATTCAATACGTAATCAGTTTGAAAAAGTGATACAATATTGATTAACAGTAAACTTTATCACTCATAGAGTGGGAGGTGGTCTACAAGTGTCATTTTAAAACATTCGGCATTCATCCCATTTTCATGAATGCATGTTTGCCCATATATATGTTTGCCCATATTGACAATCCAAACAATTGCCTAGGGATCTAGGAAAGACAACATATGTCCACTATGAACTCTAACAAGCACAATGATATAATAAAAATTGAATACCTTTTCTTGGCACTCCTCCATGATAGCTTTTCTAGCTTTTTCTTCTAGTTCATAGGCCTTCCTCCATATGGTTATGTCTTCCTCTGCCACAGTAATATCCTTCATGAGACCTTCAACCTTTCAAGATGACATAGTGGATCAATTAATCATTTGTTCCTAACAAAACCTATCCCTAAAAACTTCATAAATAAACATCTACAAATTACCACCATATAAATTGAAGATTCAAATGAAAACATTGATATTTTTGCATTTCTTTTAAAACTAGCATATGAATACATAGAATATCCAAAAGTGTTATTACATTTCTTGTTAGTGCAATTTCCCTCTCTTCAAGTTCTTTAACATGTAACTTAGTTTTTGCATCAAGGAGGAGACCCAACCCCTCACAAAAGGGCAACCATCCCAAAGGTTTCACATCTTGAGGAGAATGAGAAGATATAAAGCTAGGAAAACTTTTATTTAGAAATACCATCCACAATGCTATTTCAGTAGGTAATACCCAATACTGTGTGCCCATTACAAATCCCACTAGGAAAACATCACTACAAATATACAAGCAACCTCACTAATTCAACTTATCCTAAATTACAAATAGGAACCTATATAATATGAAGAGTTTGTTTCAAATGATGCTAGGAAACACCCAACCACAACTTCTAGTCTCCACATGGCTCCCTCACAAGCAATGCAAGCCCTAATATTTCCTTCAAGTATTCATTTAGGAAGACTTAAAGCATTCACCGCATCCCAATCTGAATCACAACCCCTAGAATGTGTAGTGTGGCCCTTTAATCCTTGAATGTGGAATCCAAAAACTAAACACAAGCCCTTAATATTGGAATACAGGTCTGCAGACTTAATCTCAGCCCCAAGAAAACACAAATTGCTGCCTTAGATATCAGTAAACAACCACTCCATTTCTAAAAAGTTGATTCATTAAGATGATCACCCCAAGCATAGAATAACTGTGTCCAATACAGAGGGAAATTGCTGCCCAATTGCAAACATGATAATGGCTCCAATAGAAGACACAATGTCTAAATTTATCGATTATAGATCACCCAAATATTAGAGAAAACCAATACCCCAAAGATCTCAGACTTGGGCATTCAAATGAAAATTAGGAGCTCCTTGATTGTAGATTAAATTGCAATTCAATCTCAGTCGAGTAAGTCTTCCTAGCAATAGCAAATACAGAAGGGAAGACACTATAGTTTAGATTTGTCAAAACTAAGTTTAACTCACTTTACTTTAGTAGTAGATTAATGGCACAACTCAGATTCCCAATCACCAAATTCCTCAAAAATCAATTGCTTCTCAGCCATAATAGGAGAAAGCACCAAAAGCTCACTCCAATTCCATTATACTTCAGTAATGGATTGAATTCACAAAATCAACACTAATCCTAACAAAAGATAATTAAAAAGCAATAGACAATTGGATATCAAATCCTCACAATTGGAGTCATATTTATTATTTATAATTGAATTGTGTAACTTGGCTTCCTCTTTATACTGCTCACTTAACAAGCTTCAACTTCACTACACCAAATTATAACCCAAAGTAACATGAAGTACTTTATAATAATCAAGCCTCATTAATAAACCTCATTTGTAACCTTGGGTAGGCTCTTAGCAACCTAGTTGCATTAAACCTTTGACGTAAAGGAGAAATAGACAAGCCCACAACCCTCTGGAAGGCTTTCTTAGATAAGAAGTTTCTGAGTAGACACAAATCCTCACTAATAATGCTACTACAATTTTCTTATTTAAATCCAAACAAAGTTGTATTATCTTGGGCAGAGTAGACTACTGTTGTTTGTGGTTAAGCATCCTTTAGGTCAATAGAATCACATGCATTATGGAATACAGTCTGCATAGAAAGAAGCAACAAATTAGTCTTAAAAGCTAAAAAGTACTCTAATAAATCCTTTTCTTCTATAACTATGCTAAAAACATCTAGGGCACATGCAATCTTGCATGCCCAAAGAGATTTCTTCAATCAATTTTGGGATTCAATTTTGCAGGTTCTTTGTGTGTTTGTTCTAATCTCTATCTGTTGAGCATAGCCAGTCTTCATAAAATAACTTGGGAGTTTTTATACTTGTCATGTTTACTTATCAAGCATGACATGGTTATCTCAGCAATCCCCTAGTGACATTATAATATATTCTATTTATTGATTAGTAGGATTAAAAAAATAACTACCTATAGCTAGGCCATTACCATGCTCTTGTCTACTATTGTAACATCACTATAGTTGATGGGGACATGACCCAAGCACAGAATGGACACAACAGGAAAAGGGAAATTGTATTAACTGTAAAAATAAGCTAGTACATTCAGTACAGAGATAATAGACTTCAAAACATGCCCTATGGGCTTACAATAGCATGAATCTGGAGATAATTTCTCCTTTCAATACCTCCTCTCAAACTCCACTCCGAACTGCCTTTCACAATGCCAAAAATGTCCTTAAATAGACCCTAGAGGGTTAAGGATTAGGAGTACATTCTAGAAAGTTCTAGTAGGCATCCATCGACCAAGTAGAAGGCTCCAGAAGCTGCGTTTGAAGTCGGTGCAAATCTAGAAGAATCCAAAATTGGTAACTGAACTTCCGAGAGGCATAACTTTTGAACTGTAGCTCTGATTGATGAACCATTTACATTTTCGAAAAGCTCTCAAAGTGCTCTATAGCCCTATGGACCAGCTTTTCTCACCCCCCATTTTTTGGCCCTTTTTCATGTAATGCCCCTAACCTGACTTTGAAGCATCCTTATGAGGTCTCCAAAAATTGAAAAACTGCGATAACTTTCAAACCGTGAGACCTTTTGACCTAGTTCTTTTTCTGGAATGCTCTAAATTGAAATTGCATTCATGTGGTCAATTTACACCTCCTAGTTCACCAAAATGATGGATCAATTACATACTCCTATTTTTTCAGCATTTACATGTATCCCAAGGTGTTCAAATACTCTATCCTAGAACATTGATAGTGGAACTATGAGAGTTGGAACCTTTATTTGACCCAAATGGGTATCTAGAAATGAAAACACATGAAATAGAAACTAAGTCTTAGTACATTTTTTTGGGTGAAACGGGATTGCCCTTATACCTCTAGATGCTCCTGCATCAAACACCCGTGGTAGATTGAAAACTGACCCTGTCACTTTATGAATAGTAGAGAAAATCCCAAATGGGAAACCTTAGCTACTGAAATCCAACTTGAGTCCTCTATCGGTCGTCCCTTCCACTTGACCAAATACTCTTCATACTGCTTATTTCTAGTACTCCTACCCACACGATGATCTAGAATGTCTTCTATCTCCTCCTTCTTAGAAGAAGGAATTGGACATGGCTCTAACATCAGTTCCTCATCTGCACCATCATCATGATACTCTATTAAGTCTTCAATGTTGAAAATAGGAGAAATGTGAATACCATTTGGAAACTCCACCACATATGCATTTCCTGAGTCATGTTTCTTCAGAATTTTGCAAGGGCCAAATTTCTTCATTTTCAGCTTGTTGTAAGTGCTGGCTGAAAATCTTTCTTTTCGTAAGTGTACCATGACTAGATCCCCTACTTGGAATTCCTTATGTCTTCTCCTTTGATCAGCCCTAGCTTTATACTCTTGATTCATCTTGGTAATGTGTGCTTGAACCTCCTCATGTAGATGCTTGATATGTTTAGCAAATTCTTCAGCTTCAGCACTTGTCCTCTCCCCTTGCTCTATCTTCCTCAATTCTGGTGTAGTCCTTGGGCTACTTCCATATACAATTTAGAATGGTGATCTACCAGTACTCCTATTTACAGAGTTATTGTAAGTAAAATCAGCTTGTGGTAGAATCAAATCCCACCCCTTGGGCTTATCCCCAACTAAACATCTTAGCAAATTGCCCAGACTTTTGTTTGGCCGTTAGTCTGTGGGTGATGTGTGGAATTGAATTTCAAGTCTGTTCTCAACTTTTTCCACAATGTTCTCCAGAAATACCCTGCAAATTTAGTCTCTGTATCAAAAACTATACTCCTTGGAAGATCATGTAGTCTTACCACCTCTATGAAAAAAAAGTCTACAATATGGACAACATCATGAGTTTTGTGGCATGGAATGAAATGTGCCATTTTGGAGAACCTATCAACCACCACGAATACTAAGTCACTACCCCTTTGTGTCCTTGGAAATCCAAGAGAAAAATCCATACTTATGTGCTCCCATAGCTTTGATGGAATAGGCAATGGCTAATATAGTCCAGTATTGTGGCTAAATCCCTTGGCAACTTGACAAACCTGGCAACTCTATACAAACTTCCTCACATCTTCTGAAATCTGAGGCCAAAAATAATGTTCTCTAAGAATGGCACTGGTCTTATCTCGACCAAAATGTCCTGCCATCCCTCCACTGTGTTTCTCTTTAATTAGATTTTCCCTCATGGAACTCCTTGGAATGCACAATTGGCTGCCCTTGAATAAAATACCATCCTAAATCAAATAGTCTAACCACTTAGTTCTATCTATAGCAATAGGCTCTTTACAAGCTTTCCATGCTTCAGCAAAATCAGGATCTTCAGGGTATAGACTCTTGAGTTCATCAAACCCAACTACTTCAACTTGCATTATTGTAAGCAACAACTGTCTCCTTCTTAGTGCATCTGCAACCCTGTTAGATTTTCCACTTCTATGTTTCAACACAAATGTATAGCTCTGCAAGAACTCTACCCACTTCATATGCCTCTGATTCAATTTACCTTGGCTATTTAGGTACTGTAATGCCTGATGATCAGTATAGAAAACAAATTCCTTTGGCAATAAATAATGCCTTCATTTCTTTAAGGCCTAAACTATTGCATAGAACTCTTGATCATAAACAAAATAATTCTTCTTTGCATCATTCAATTTTTCACTAAAATATACAATAGGCTTACCTTCTTGGCTTAATACAGCCCCAATAGCACTGCCACTAGCATCACAATCCACTTGGAACACCTTTCTAAAATCTCAAAGTTCCAACACAGGTTATTCTATCACCTTCTTCTTTAGCATTTCAAAACTTCTCGCAGCTATTGCAGTCCATTTGAACTCTTTTCTATCCCCTCTTATTGTGTTAGTTAGGGGTGCATATATGCCATTGAAATTCTTAATAAACTTCCTATAAAAACTAACTAGACCATGAAATGATCTTACCTCAGTAGCAGACCTTGGAGTAGGCGATTCCAAGATGGCTTTTACCTTCTCTGGATCCATTTTGAGACCTTCAGGTGATATAACAAACCCCAAATAGACTAACTCCTTTTTTGAAAAGATACACTTCTTCAAATTAATTAATAGTTTCTCTTCCCTTAACCTTTGAAGGACACTATGAATATGCAATAAATGTTCTTCCAAAGTCTTGCTAAAAATTAAAATATCATCCAAATAGACAATAACAAATTTTCCCAAGAACTTCTTAAGTACCTCATTCATAAGCCGCATGAAGGTGCTTGGGGCGTTCATCAATCCAAAGGGCATGACTAACCACTTATAAAGACCCTCCTTGGTCTTGAAGGCCATTTTCCACTCATCTCCTTCTCGAATCTATATCTGGTGATAACCACTCTTGAGATCTATCTTTGTAAAGTACTGAGCTCCACTCAAGAAGTCCATAAGATCATCCATTCTTGGCAAAGGAAACTGATATTTGATGGTTATCCTATTTATATCTTGAGAGTTGGTACACATCCTCCACTCTCCATCCTTCTTTGGTGCTAGTACTACAGGTACTGTACATGGACTCAGGCTCTCCCTAATCAAGCCCTTCCTCAATAGTTCCTGAACCTATCTATTTAGCTCCTCAGTTTCAGTAGGAGTCATCCTGTGAGTAGCCTTGTTAGGAAAACTAGGTCCTAGGATTAAATCTATCTAATGACTGATTTGCCTTACTAGTGGCAATCCTTCTCGAACATCCAAACTCACCTAGTAAATCTGAAACTTCAAGTGGTATTTCACTACTACCTTCTTTATCTTTCCTAGGAATCTAAGCATAGCGCATACGTTGATGTTTCATTCCATCTAAAAACTTTCTTCCATCAACAAGACAAATCCTACCACTGCTACATACCTTTTCACCTTCCTTTTTCATGGGCTTTAGTTTGTGGAAAACTCCATCTTTTGTTAGAGAGTATGTGTTTGCATGACCATCATGTACTGCATGCCTATCAAACTGCCACAGTCTACCCAACAATAGATGGAAAACATCCATTGGAATAACATCATAGAGAACTTCATCATGGTAACTCCCAATTTTGAATTTCACGAGACATTGTTCACTTACCAGGACCTTATGATCATCTTTCACCCAAGCAATCTGATAGGGCTGGGGATGTTTCTCCCTCTTGAGCTTCAGCTTAGAGACCATCTCCTTTGACGCCAAGTTGTCAGTGCTACCACCATCAATGATCACATCACAATATTTTTCCTCACATTTGCACGTAGTACGGAACAAATTCCTCCTTTGTCCTAGTTCAATCTCACCACTTAGTAGGACCCTTTCATTTACCAAGGTCTCTCCTCTTTCTACATCCTCTGAATGTGATGACTGTGCATCCTCATCCACATGAGCAACCCTAGCTTGACCCTCAGCTCTCCTATTTGTCCTTCCTTGTTGTTGAGGGCATTCAAAGGCACGATGACCTTCTTCATTGCAATGGAAATAGGTACCATAAAAGCCTCCTCTTCCTTGTCCACATCCTCTACCTCTTCCTCTCTAATTTCCAAAGTCTTGATCACAGGAGTAGTTGAAACCCTCATTCCTCTAGTTCCTGCTAGTACCCACATCTTCATTTTTCTTTTGGTTTTCATTTCAACCTCTAGATGACCTACCACTCCCCCTTCCTCCTTGACCACACCCTCTTTCTCTCCCTTCAAACCTCTTATTCAGCTTCTCTTCAACTCATAGGGCAAACTTGTATGCCTCTTCAACGCTGGTCATTCTTATCAAACTTAATTCCTCTTGGATGCTAGGTCACAACCCACTGATATAACGAGCAACCTTCTCCTTATTTGCTTTTGCATGCCCTGCTCTAATCAAAAGTCAATAAAACTCCTCTATATATTCTTGGAATGATCTTCCTACTTGCTTTAGCCCATGCATCTTCTTAAACAAATCAAGCTCGTAGTCCACAGGAATGAACTGCTTCTTCAATTTGTCCACCATGCGATCCCACCTTATGATATTCTCCTTTCCTCTTTTGTTTCTTTCCAATTGAACCTCTTGCCACCAAATTTTGGCATGGTATTTCAGTTTGGCCTTTGCAAACTTAATCCTATTTGGGTCCCTGATATACTCATACTCAAAGTATTCTTCCAGTTCATTGATCCAGTCAATCAACTCATCTGGTTTCAGATATCCTAAAAATACACCCACATCAATTGTAGGTCTTTTCCCAAACTTAGTAATGGCCTTAAAAAGCCTTTCCTCTACCTGATTCAGAACTTCCCCATCAAATTCCCCTTCTGGTCCAATTTCTTCTTCTTTATTGTCATCCTCACTGTCGTCACCTGCGGCAACATTTGTTCCTCTATGAAGCTCCTGCTGCAATGCTTGTACCTTCCTTTGGAGGGCTCTAACCTCCTCAAGATTAATAGCTCTAGCCCTTCCACCAAACTCTCTTCATGGAGGCATCTTCTTAACTTAAACCCACAACCACACAGTCCTGGTGCAAACTGCCTCACAGTTGGCGCTCTGTCTACACACTCAGGAAAACTAGCTCTGATACCACTTGATGGGGACACAACCCAAGCATAGAATCGACACAACAAGAAAAGGGAAATTTTACTAACTATGAAAATAAGCTAGTACATTTAGTACAGAGATAATAGACTTCAAAACATGCCCTATGGGCTTACAATAGCATAAATCTAGAGATAATATCTCCTTTCAGTACCTCCTCTCAAACTCCACTCTGAACTACCTTTTAAAATGCCAAAAATGTCCTTAAATAGACCTCGGAGGGTTAAGGATTAGGACAACATTCTAGAAAGTGCTAGTAGGCATCCATCGACCAAGTAGAAGGCTCCAAAAGCCGCGTTAGAAGTTGGTACAAATCTAGAAGAATCCAAAAACAATAACCAAACTTTTGGGAGGCATAACTTTTGAACCATAGCTCCGATTGACGAACCACTTATATTTTTGAAAAGCTCTCAAAGCGCTCTATAGCCCTATGGACCAGCTTCACTAATCCCCCATTTTTTGGCCCTTTTAAAGGTCATTTAATGCCCCTAACATGACTTTGAAGCATTCTTAGGAGGTCTCCAAAAATTGAAAAACTACGATAACTTTCAAACCGTGGGGCCTTTTGACCTGATTCTTTTTCTAGAATGCTCTAAATTGCAATTGCATTCATCTGGCCAATTTACACCTCCTACTTCACCAAAATGATGGCTCAATTACATACTCCTATTTTTTTGGCATTTATACGTATCCCAAGGTGTTCAAATACTCTATCCTAGAACACTGATAGTGGAACTGTGAGAGTTGGAACCTGTATTTGACCCAAATGGGTATCTAGAAATGAAAACACATGAAACAAAAACTAAGTCTAAGTACATTTTTTTGGGTGACACAGGATTGCCCTTATACCTTTGGATGCCCCTGCATCAATAGCAGTTGCTACTTTTAGATTTAATATTTACTATTTGAAGTATCTTTAAGTAGTCATTACTTTAACCATATAGGGTGACAAGGAATCTTGAGCTTTTGGAGCTCTTTTTAGTACTTTCTAGCAACTCCAATACATCTCATTAAAAAATCTTCTATAGATCCCTGCATGAGCTAGTACAATTATCTAACAATTCACATGCTTTGGGTTGATGAAACCACTACTTTGAGATCATGGGCAATAGTGGGCTATATCCAACCACTACTAGTATGTTGTATGGTAAATCCATATGTCTCTTGGAAATACTTCACCACAGATTTCATTGTTCCTTTATCATCCATAGGAAACCTATAAAAACAATATAATTAGCAACAAGATGTTGTGTACCATATATAGGTAACTTGTAGCCTCTTGTAGTAAGAATATTTCCATTTTCATATTACTAATATTAAGCATCTTAAAAATCTTATGTTAATTCCTGGGTAGGTTGAGAAGTCAACCCAAAAATATGATATTTCCTCTGCATATTCGATTGATGTGTGACCTCAACTTTTACACCTCTCAATGCCTTCTTAATCTGTCTCAGCAGAGATGTCATAATGACTATATTAGACTAAATTCATTATTTATATCCACATTTTAAAATTATCTTATATAATCCAATTTGGTGTTCGTGAAACCTTATACCTTGATACGATCAACATCAGACAATGGTCTACATCCCATGTCCCTATTTAAGAGCTAAGCCACAAAATCATTAACATTTAGTGGTTGAATGAAAGCAATCAATTACATATCTGCAACAAGGGAGATGGTTGTCAATTTTTATTTGTAGGTCACCATTCAAGTGTAAACTTAATAATTACACCTTCTTGATATAGAATATAATATAATGATATGTTAAACATTTTCTAATAGAGAAACAACAGTTATCCTAATTAGTAAAAGGTTAACAAATAATAGAGCAGAAAAAATAACAAGAAAAAATACTTCAACAAAGATTGGACTTCTATTCCTTCCTACCAATATTAAGTAACAATACCATTTGAGTTGGTCTTATGCTCTGGTAAAATCCATGCCAGCTTTCTAGGCACTTACCAAGCTATTGCCTCCATCCCAAATTAGGAGAGTAAAAAGATCTTTTGACAGGAGACTACCTACGATGCAAATCAAACTTAATAACTTCCCTTCTCATCCAACTATTCATCCTCTGTGAAAAAAAATTAAATTAAGTCACCTGTGTGTAGATAACTCACACAACACAATATCTAGGACCTACAGAGCTTCTTGAGGAGCATCTTCTTGCCTACCAGATAAGAATTGACCTAAATGATGAAGGTCTACATCAGCTACAAACTTTATCATCTCTCTAGATAATGATATCTCTTTTTGCAATAGTCCAGTATGTAGTTTCCTAGTTGTGAAAGTTAACATCTAAGCATATCTTATGTTTTTGTTAGCAGTTGAGAATAGGGACTTTCAGTTCTTATCCAAGGCAATAAAAGAAGTATACAATGATGTAGAATCTAAAGATGGTGAGCCTTTTGGTACTGTTGTGGTCTTTGGCAAGGAAGTTGTTGTGAGTTGTCATGACATGAGTCTGAAGCAAAATAGATCCAACTGCACATGTAGAGGTTGTGGCTGTAAGAGAGGTTAGTAGAAATAATATTGGGGAACTAGCCATTTCTATATTTGGGTATGAGTTTTTTTATTTGATTTTCTTTTTTTCTCAATCATTCCTTCCCAAAATTGAATTTTATTTTTACAATTGGATTAAACTATTATTTAACAGATTTCTTGCTATTCTAATAATATTATCATTTGGGGAATATGTGTTGTCTCACTTGGGAAGACAATAGTGAAGCATATTTTCATTTCAAAAATATTATTCTATTAAAAAGTAGCATCCTTGAGGTTGTAGCAGGAAAACTCCAACTTGGCAGAATTTTGCCACAATCAAAAACCTTGACATGGAAACATTAAAAAAATGCTGAAGTTTCTTTAAAAACTTGTACAGATCCTAACACATCATGTATACCAAGAGACATTAGAATAAGATACTTTAAAATGGTCTTTTTAGAGCTATTAGATTTCAACAATTCATCAATATTATTAGTTTGTTTGTTGAATTTGATTGTGTGAACATCTTCTATCATCAGCATTTTGGATCATCATCAAGATGTAAATGCAAAGGATTAGAAGAAATGTTGATGATGGATTAATTAGTATAATCTGACACACTAATAATAAAAATTATTCACATAATCAACTCCTAAAAAAAAAAATAATGGTCAGTTTGTTTAAATAAGCTTTGATAGAGTATAGTAGTTGCATTATTTCCAATTGATGGAACTTTCCATAAGATATAAATCCAAACTCCTTTTCAATTCACAAGTGAATGCATGTCAGTTTATTGTAGGTGAAGACTACTTAAGACTATGAAGATAAGAAAACATAAACAGATGAATTGCAACATTTTCTTTTTCATGAACATGTTAGACTCACCATCTACATGGCACACATAATTGTAGCCAATTGGAAAAAGAGTACCAATAATTTAATGTTTATACACAACTGCACCTTATTCTTCTTAACAACCAATCATTTTGGTAAGCCTTCAGTCAGTTATAATATGAGTTAAGAAGTTAAGCTGGACATAATTTTTGGGAGTTAGATTTGTATTGGGATGGGTGACATCCTAGTCTTGATCCAGTCTACAGTTGGTGAAGACTACTCAAATTAACTCTTTGGAATTAAAAGGCTGCAATGAAGATGCAGCAATTTTCCTTTTCAAGAACATGCTAAGTCCCTATCTACAACTCACTTCATTTTAACAAGTTGAAAAATGGTGCCACAACAACTATACAACCATTAGAATACACTCAACAACCATTGGAATACACTCAAGTACTAGATCCTTTTCCCTATTACTTTGCTGAAATATAGAATCATAAATTCAACTTAAATACCACTCATTTGAATCCAAATGATATCATAATGAAACAAAATAATGCACTGCAACACTATTCCTATCTAAGATATGACTACGGTGAAAGTAGAGCATTAAAGCTTTTACCTTGACATCTCTATCATTTTCTAAGTGAATAGAGAGAGCATTTTAAATGTACATAAATGTCTCATCCAAAATCATTATGATACTTCATAGTCAATTCCATTTTAATGTTACAAATGGCTTTGCACTATCTATATCTCTAACATGTGAGGCCTTTTAAAACTAGTAAATTGTAGTCATTCATTGATGCTCTGAAGATTGGAATAGTAATTCTTATCCATACCACATAAATGCAAATTAAATGCAAGCCCCCAAAAATCAAAAGCCCGGGACTTTTAAAGTGAAACAACTACCATCCTAATAGATTGAGAGTATTAGATCAAAAACTTGGAAAATTACACAACATCATCAAGTCGATCAAAATCATGATAGTTTACATCAATAACACCACTAACAACCATCAATGAAATAACATGAAGTAGGGTTAGGGTTTGAAGATCTTACCATAATGGAGCCAATACCACTCCTAATCAAAAGATCTATATACTGAGGAATGCTATAGTTCATAGCACAGTTACTGTTAGCATTTCCTATATTGAAGAAATAACTAACACCCTAATCAGCATTCCCTATAGCCAAGTAGTAAAGCACATTGCTTACAATACTTGAAGCATAATCTGCCCCAACAATGGTTTCTATTCAAGATGTATATTCCCTAAAATATTGCACTTTCTTCCACAATGCTATCACATTCTGCACAACCCCCTCAAAATATAAAAGCTCTCAACCCAAACAATAAATTACCCACATTACATGCACTAGTAATGTAACCATTTTAATTCTTAAATGAAAATTCTTTTAAAAGAATTATTTATGGCTACCCTACTCTCTATAGTAAAATTATTATAGCTAGAGCTAGTTGAAGTGAAGCTTACTCCTGTAAGAAAATCATCCGAGGTGAGACTATCATCCATATATGTTGGAACTGCTTCTTTGATGCCTAGTGCAGATGCTGTAGAAAAAACTCCACATGATCAATACTACAAGAAAAGAAAATATATCATTTCAAGTAGGAATACAAACTTGTTTGATGACATGAAAACAGAAAATATTTCAGCCACTACAGCTAGTTTTTGAATTTAAATACAAGGATTAGATTTTTAAAACAAACCATCTAAAAAAAACTAAAGGTGGTGGTTTTGCTATGGATATGAACACTAGATATTGACATCTGTATTAGTGACAAGTTAAATCATTTCAAGTAGACTATATAAATCATTTGAGGACTTGAAAATATATATTCTTTCAGCCATTGTCATTTGCTGAACATATATGGAGAACAAAAGAATTTGGAGTGTCATGCAAATAGTACATATTACAAACTTTACATAGATAAGACTTTGAAAATAGATAATGTGAAAAAAAATTAAAGGATGTCGACTATTAAATGATCTATAGATTTGAACACTGAAATTTGATATATTTGCTAGTAGTGAGCTAAATCATTTCAGGCTAATCTAAAAAGATAAACCCAAGCAGAATTAAAAAATCATTGTAGTGTCATGAAAAAATAATCTTTTAGGCATAACATATGTTGAGAATATGTAGAGGCCAAAACATTTGGAGGCATTATCATATACATATTACAAAGTCTTCAAAGATTGGACTTGTAAAGAACTTCATGTGCAAGAAATAAAGATTGAGCTTTTTACAACAGTTAATGTGCAAGAAATAAAGATTGGAGTTTTAAGATAGTTGATATGCATTAAATAAACATCTATTTTTTCACATAGTTCATGTACAATATATAAAGATCATTTATTTTTCAAACATGAATACAGTTTATGATCTAGAAAACTAAAATCCAATATTTTTACTACTGATAAGCGAAGAATACCAAGATAGTTTGACGTGAGTTTTCCATTAGTGGATCTAATAGTGGGAACCCAACCAAGAAAATCTCTACCATAAGGTGGGAAGTTGGCCTTACCAGGGGCGTTGATATTGTTGTTGTAAAATGTGGAAACTCGGCTTTAAATAGAAAAATTCAAAAAAGACCCAAGCTAGAGGATAAGGCCTTATTTTTTTCTATATTCATCATATCAGCATATAGCATTTATGCTACTAAAAGTAAAAATCAATTATGATTGTCAGAAGATCGAATAATAATTATATCACAAGGTATTTTGGAAGCAAGCTAGATCATGATAAGAGAAAATATTTGCTCAAACAAAGATCTAGTTATAGGTTTGTCTAGTCCAAGATAAGCATCTATGAATTAACTAGAGGCATAGTAGAAATGCAGTTATATATGCTTGTTACATAATTAAGACTATTAATATATGTGTTATTTTAAAGGTCCTATGGTAGTTGATAGCTCTTTAAAGCACTATTTGAATCAAACCAAACTTAAAAAATATTACTTTACCTTGAGATAGTTATATCAGTACTTTGGCATGTGATATCAATAAGTCCATCATCATAATCACTAAGGTTGTAGCGATCTATCCATTTATGCCATGAATTTGGCTTTATTTGAATTCCATCAACATCAGGCCCTCGGCCACCTTCGAATTCTAAATTGTTTATAATGATATGTTCACACTCTTTTAACTGTAACTCCTTTCCCACTAGCTTTATTCGATGCCGACATCCATCAATTGTCTTGTATGAGGAAACTCTCAAATAAGACAAAAGATTAATCATTCCTGACACTTCAAAAACAATCCATAGAGGTTCCTTCTATTTATAACCTTCACGACAGGTTCTAGGGTCATTATCTATCCAGCGAACAAGCATTTTGTCAAACATATATTATAGCCTCAATATTTTATTTCTATATGCAATAAACTATTGATGTTGTAATGTTCAAAAGACTTCACTTACAATCACTGGGCACATGTAAAATCAAGCTAGTTGACTAAAATTGGTGAAAACATTTTGAGGCTATATTTACACTTACGCCAAAGCAATCTTTGCTAATCTATGAATTTATCATATACAAACCAATGAATCATAAAATAGAAATTCACAATTTTTTTTTTTCTAGCACATTGGACCATCAAACTATTGGACTTTCAGAAAATGACAAAATCTTTCATGTATAGATGCTAAAAAATTCATGTTTTATCTATTTAATAATGAGTGAAATAGGATGAATAGAAATATGTGGAGATGTTGGAACCTAAGAATTGGCAATTTAAAAAATTTAAGACATGCATTACTTATACTAGTTTATGTTGAAACATCTTGTCATCAAGAAAATATTTGTTGATAAAAATACACAAACTTCCTTCATATTTGCAGGCTGAAATTGTTTTTAGCATGCAATTTTTACAGCTAAAAAGTAAAATAAAGATCTAAAAGCTACTAAAAATTCTACAAGGATTTATATTATTCCAAAAAAGATATATCACCAAATGTCCAAAATAGATCCATAAACTTAGCACATCTTAACCCTCCTTACCATTAAGGCCCACTTATTTGGCACTCCAACTACCTCATCTCCTAAAATATTCTCAATACAAAAAACTAACATGGCTCAATCTTTCTCAATAAAAAGGTTATAGTGTTGTTAGGAGTGTGGACTAATAAAGGGTTGCAAGTCAATCTAGTCCAAAACTGTTCATTTCTCCCATAATAGGGTTAGAGCCTAGATTTGAGTATTTTCTGATACAAAGGCTCTAGTTCAATCTAGCAAAATGGATAGGCTTTCTTGAAAAAAAGAATGCACCTCAGGTTAATCCAATAATATAATTAGAGTTCAAATTAAACCAAAAGAAGAGCACAACCCACTAATAGAGCTAAATCTCAGCTTAATAACAACACCTATCTTGAGGAAAAAAGCATCAATGGCTCAAAGATGAAAATATTAAGATCCAACTTCAAGATATAGTAAGGTAGTAGAAGAATATAGTAGTAATTAAAAATACTAAGGTGTTTGTGCAAGTTGAATACCCTTTAATAACAATCAACAACATTAAATAAGTGAGAGCTCAATTTTTGTAGCCATAAAAAAAAAAAAAAAAAAAAAAAAAACCAAGCATTTATTCCAATCCATTAAGCATTTTTTGCATTCAATAGTGTGCAAGAACAATTAAATGGCATACTCTTCAATCAGATCAAGTAGATAGATGGACATAAATTAGAATCTTAGTTTGCTGATATCATTGTCTCATTAGCTAGCATCTAAAGTTATCTCAAATGGAATGTCTTTTGTTCTCACATCACATCTAGAGCTTTAGTTATACAAAGTTATTCTTTCATATTTGATGTTGGTCTTAAAGTAGTTAGAATGTTAATTGCTTCATACTAGGATACAACAAAGAAAAAAGTGGGAGCAATTTTATGAGAGGCAAGGACATAATTGTTAAATTTTATGAACCAAAATAGCATTAACAAATAATAGATATATCAAAAACACCATAACACCAGAGATATATAGTAGCAAACCATTTACAAATTACTTGAAATAATTTAAGAATACATGTTGTAAATGAAATCTAAATTATTTGCAACTTAATCAAAATGATGACAAGAAATCAATTGGAAATACCATTAGGTAAAATAAAAATAATAATTAGAACTCATTTATACATTCTTGAAATAGATGGCCAAGGGTATACAGTAGCAAACCATTTACAAATTAGTTTAAATAATTTAAGAACACATGCTGTAACTAAAATCTAAATCATTTACAACTTAATCAAAATGAAGACAAGAAGTCAATTGGAAATACCTTTAAGTAAAGAAAAAAAATAAAAACAATGAAAAGACAAAAGACATTATGCAACTGAAAGATATATTCCTAAATGATATGCATGAAATGAATATGATGATCACTTGTGAAACTTACCTGCATTGATAATTCCCTTGTTGGGGACAAAATAAGCGCAAGGGGAAATGAGCTCCTTCTTGCATGTCGCGTTGGAGGAACATTATATATATGTTGATCCTGCTAAATGGCCTCCCATGAAACTAACAACACCTTGTCCATCTAATAAATATTTTTTACTTTGGGACTATGTCATGTTGCTGCTACTGTAGTTGTTAATAAGCCTGTGTGTATTAATGTCCATTCCTTAGGCCAAGAGTTTCTTTTTAATACATGAATTCCAATTTTTTTTTACTTCATTGTCTATTTACCTAGGCAAATGCTTCGCTATTTGTGTCCATTTACATAGAGATCAATGTTTGAGTTTATAGGATAAAGCTATTATCCCTCAAATAGATAGAACCAAATGATTTGATATAAGTAAGAGTATGGCTCCCAAAGTGCTGATTATTAAAATAGAGGATTTGAATGGGTTCTTTAGCCCATTGTAAGTAGGCATCTCATGCAAAATTTTAACCATCATAGAAAGAATTGGGGTATAATAAAACATCTACCTTGAATTAAATCTCAATAAGTAGTCTGATGTAGATATGGGTATGTGCAGGATCATGGTGTGCCAAAAAAGTGGCAATTTGAAAAATCTGTAATTCTAAAATAACTCAAACCATTTCAAAATCTATTCCAACTTTTTTCCCACCCCCCCTGATACTAAATGAAAAAAAATTAATATCTTTATAAGGTCTACTCTATCTTTTGATATGAAACCTATATGGTCGACTTAAAAAAAATCCTTAAAATGTGCTTTTGGCCTATTTTTATGTGATTTTTACTTCAAACATGTAGCTAACAACTTTTTTTTGACCAAAATTTGATAAAATGAAAAGGTCTTCTTAAGAATTTTCTTATCTTTCCATAAATGTAAGGTTTGTCAAATTATGAGTTTAGTAAGTAATTATTACTTATTTTCTAATGGAGTTATGTATAAAGTGATGACTAACACACTACTTGAAAAATAACTATAGCTTTCAAATGGTACAACATTTTTTAAATCCAAAAGATGCATCACATTCTATGTTTCTTCTACCATAAGGGAAAAAAATGAAAAATTGAATTTTGTAGAGTTTTGAATTAGTTAAGGTGGTCAGACATGAGATTTTTTTTATTCCAAAAATACTAAAGTCAAAAATTAATTATTAATCATTTATTTAGAATAAAAAAACCCAAAAATATGTGTCAAATCCAGGCATGAGTCTACTACTTATATCTAGAATATTATTAAAAAATATTATTGTTTAATTTTGATTAAGGTGGTTAGAAATACATCTACTTCTTATTTTTGTTCTAAAATTTTTGTAATGTTGCATTAAAATTCAAAATTTTGACCAATCAATTTTTTTTTTTTTTTTTGTGATAAGTCCTAGTAGTGTAGAAACTAGATTCTATTTGCTAGAGATTTTTTTTCTCAACTTTTTGATATAAAGTTAATGACAAGTAGAAATTTGTATGTCAAGTTGACATAACCCTAAATTTCTAATTTTCTATTGCCACTTAAGAGCATAGTTTAGTTGACCATGATCCTACATAGACCCATATAAAATCCAATTATACCACACTATTATCTCTTGCTTCTTTCTTATATGCTACATGTAATATACAAACTATCTACTTAATGAGTGTTGCAAGTGTAGTTGTTCTTGTATCAAAAGAAAGATCTACCATTGCTTGATACAATTATTAGACTTATTGAACATAAGAGACAATCTCACAAATTTCAAAAGAAAATGTTGATAAATAATCCAACAATAAGATGCTACTCTAACTAAGTGCAAAGAAAAGAAGGTTATTCATGATACTCAAAGAATGATTTTGATGTGAAAGACAAGTGTAGATATACAAATATGAAGAACATAGAATAAATCATACAGGCCTCTAGCAATGCAAGAAATAATACAATGCACAATTAATATTTTATATCTTCTATACATGTTAGGCTAAAATCCTTTTCCTTTATGGAATTATTTATTGTTTCTACATGTCTTAAAATTATGTTTACCTATTTCTGAGGATTCTATGAAGCTCAATAATGAGCCTTTCTTCCTGTAGAGAGAAGCAATCCTGCTTGACATTTGGTCTAAGATAGTTGATCCATCTTAGCCTGCAACTCTTTCCACATCGCTGTAGACCTGCATGAATGTACATATATATATATATATATATATATATATATATATATATATATATACATATATATATATACATATATATATATATATGTATGTATATATATATATGTATGTATATACATGTATGTATATACATATATATATATATATATATACATACATACATACATATATATATATATATATGTATGTATGTATGTATATATATATATATATATGTATATACATACATGTATATACATACATATATATATATATATGTATATATATACATATATATAGATATATATATATATATATGTATATATATACATATATAGATACATATACATATATATATGTATATATATATGTATATATATATGTATATAAATACATATATATGTGTATATATATACATATATAGATATATATATGTATCTATGCATGTATATATATATATATATATATATATGTATACATATGTATATATATATATATATGTATACATATGTATATATATACATATATATATATACATATACATACACACACACACACACAGATATATATATATATATATATATATATATATGTTCTTAAGTTATTTTCCCCAAACATTGATATCAAACATTCACTATTAAGTTGATCAAAGAGCTTCCAAACATGCATTGTTAAGTTGATCAAACACTTAGTAGCTATTTGAAAAATGGATTGTTTTATCATGAACATCTACTGCATTGAAAAAAAGTCACACCCAAATTGATGGTAAAGTAACCACAAAATACCAGTCATTCAAATGATCTACCATGTAGGAGCTCATGCCTTTAATGTTTTCAAAATGAATTACTCTATCAACAAGGATGAAAAAATAAAGGAATCTATAAACTAACCTGCAATTACCTAAGGATCTTTAAGGAGTTCAAGAATAATGCTCTAATGCCTATAGCATGTTTCCTTTGAAATGATAACTTGTGATGTATTTGGTGTGTGTGTTTGAAAAATACATAAGAAACAATTGTCATGTTCTAGCATACTCATACTTAAAACACATTAAAAATTCTTTATTTTAGCAAGGCATTCCATACTCCTCAAACTTCTCCAATTTGCCCAACACTATATGTTCAATGACACCATCCTTGTTAGCAAAAATGTTATTACATGGTGGCCATTACTCAAGGTGGGAACCATATATTTATTTTAAAGTTATAAGAAAAGATCCAAAAATTAATATTGTGCAAAATGTAAAACCTGCTTGCTTGGGAACTAAGCTCCAATAGCCATGACCAGGGGTGGTAACATATTTAACCAATTTTTCATCTTCTTTAGGAGACCACAATCCCCTTCTCACTTTCTATTTGCTGCAGCAAGAATAGTGTCCCATTAATCCCTCTTTCAAAATCCACACTCCCTCTGGCTTTTCAGAGAAAACCAATAAGCCCAAAACAACCAACAACCTATATAAAATATTCTAGTTACTATTAAGCAATATTATTAAAGTAGTACAAGTGCCAGATATTAATGAGGGTCATGTACCCTAAGCACTCTGTACCTTTAATTATCTCCAACTACTAATAATGATTTTCCCCTCTTTTGGAATAAATTCTAGTCATAAACATAAGTAGGTAGAATAACAAGAATTCCTACTGGTAACATATCATCCAATCATCTTCCTCATAGCCTAGGAATGCTCAGAATCCCTCTACAAGAAACCACTATATTTATTTATGCCCTTAGATAGAGACCTTGTAGACAATGTACCACCAAACCACTCTCACCTTGTACAAGGACTATGAAAGAAACACACATAAGAGAGGCTTTAAATTTATATACTAAAGTTAGGCCCACTTCATGATGGAAGAAATGATTGGAAAATAGAAGGCAGTTATTTTACCCGATCCAGTCTGAGCACAACCCATCAAATCCCTGTCGACCAATGAGATTGGTATTGCATACCTCTATACAAGAGTGCACTTGACATAGTTGTAGCACTTTATATTGAGATTCAGTGCCTTTCCTAGATCAATTTGTGCAAAAGTACTTACTAGGGGAGGCACATTTTCCCCACTGGTTTTGACAGGAATGTCTTCATATGCCTCAAAATTAATCCCCATGTTTTCTTGGTCAAACAATGTGTTGGTAATGTCAAGCTTCACAAGAATGGCCGCAAAATGATTTGGTTCAGAAGTAGGTGAGGTTCTTAGCCTGTTAGGGTTTCCCCATGCAAGAGGATTTGGATGAGGGTTAGCATTAGCCACTCCAACTGAAGGACTTCTCACTCTCTATAGCCCATGAGCCTGTCCTCCAAATGGACCAACTATAGTTCCACTCGTGACCCATTCAAGATAAAACATTTTTTATTTTAACATAATAAGCCTATGTTGGTTAAAATTTTGACCAACATGAGCTTGTTATGTTAAAATCAAAAAATTCAAGCCCATGTTGGTCAAAATTTCAACCAACACGAGCATGGATTTTTAAAAGAAGACATTTTTCCTTGTCTATTCTGACCAATTTGACCCCATTTTAATAGATGGTCAAAAAGTTTGGTCTAAAAATGGGGTCAAATGTACTAGTGTCTTTAGACTTAGTCTTCTTTACTTGGTCATGTTCTATATAGTGGAGATTTTTCATATTAGTAGTTTAGCAATGTTTACAACTTTATGCCTCAGTGGTGTTCTTCATTATCATCCTTTTGTTCCTATCTTTTGGAACATTCATTCCATCTCTTTTGGCGTCGGTTTTTTCCCATGTGATTTTCTCTATTTCTCCTCTTTTTAGAGATTTGGTTGTTCTTGGGTACCTCATTAGACCTTTGTTGTCAAGACCTAATTCTTCTTTCTGTAGTAGTTTTTAAATTTGTAACTAATCTAATAATTTTATCTTAAGGGGTAGTTTTAAGAGTAATAAAGTATTTCCTTATTAATTAAATCATTTTGATTTAATTATGAAGTCTCTTATTATCTCTAGTTTACTTAACTTTTTGCATATAATAATTATTTATTTTATTAACTATTATCATGCAATCTAGGTTAGTTACCTATTGGGGTTTTGATCTCCTTTTATAAGGATTCATCTCTTTTTAATTATTTAATTGAATTTTGATTATAGTAACTTCTCTTTTTACTCATCAAGAATGTCTCATCTATGAATATTGAAATTCTAGCCACCATAGCTTTTTCTTCTCTCTTTCTGTGATAGGTATTTGTGTGTAGGTGATTTTGGGAGTTGTGTGGTTGATATTTTATCAATTTAAACATATCTATCTCAACATCTATGGTTTGAATAAAGTCTATAATTCCTTCCATTGTAATTTAAGGTGAGCTACCTAATGTGGGGGTTGTGTCTTAGGCCTAATATCATTAATATCTTGCATGAGGTTTTGTAAGTTGCACCTCACACTCCCTCTCAAATCATTAGGAGTTGATAGTGGAGGAGGATGTAGGGGTGGTGGTGGAGAGGGTGAGGGTGGATCCTCACTAAATATGTCTAGCCCACCTCACAATAGGTGTATCATAGTCATGGTCTAGGCTATGCTTAGGAATAATCTATTCAAACTAAGGACTATTGCTCCCACTATGAGGTGCATTTAATCTTGTTAACCCAGGGAAGTATACTTGAAATGGTCAGCACAGTATGTGCACTAGGTTTCTTAATGAGTCACCAAGCTTATGCTGCAAGAAATTAAAATGAAAGAAAAAGAACTTACACTATTGCTACAGGAAACTAACACACTTAACTCTATGAATACTAGAAATACAATGAAAGGATAACAAATATTCCAACTTGGTTCATCCACTATAACTGTTCTCACATATGCTATAGGAACATTCAAAAAGTGTGATGCTACAAGAAGGAACTTACAATACTAAGAATTCTTGGAAATAAATCTATTCTATCCTAATCTAATCCACCTTCCAAGTGGGCCCCCTTGGTCAGCTTCACTAAACTACTAACACAAGATAGAAGCCAAAAACTAATTCATTAGATCTTAGAAACTCATTACATAATACAGAACTGTAAAAACACAACTGTAAAAGTCAACAGTCTATTCTCATAAACTATTTCTTCTAAGTGGCTAAAAACTAACACACTTAGGTTGATCCCTATATACATAGGAGATCAACACTTATTCCATAACAAAAAAGTAAATTCCCTAGGTTTAAATCCACAGGAGAGAAAGAAGGAAATAAGAACTCAAAGGCGAGAAGAAGAAGATAATGGCTCAAGGTAGGAGCAATAAGAGTTTGAACATCCACTTGCCATGGAATAAATGTGGAGAAGGCAATAAGTCTTTATAGCTCATCCTTAATCATTGTTGTGTCTTCTAGAACTATTACAACTTTCCTCCATTGTAGTTGCTCCTTATCATTCTCTTCTCCTTGAATGCTATTGGTGCTCAATTTTTGAATTCCTCCAATCATCTTTCAGTCTTCATTAATAGGTTAGTTACAACATAGAGACATGTTTGCAAATAAACATTTATCAAATTAAATTCAAATATAAGAATACACATTTTTTATAATTATATGAAATATTGCACACTATTTATAATACTAGAAAAAAAGTGTCATAGTTTCTACCCATAGGTTTATCATAGGTTCGGTAAACATAGGTCCACAAATGTTTTGACAAAGATAAAATACAGTATCAAAAAAGTATCTTTAGGCTATTATAAAATAAGGGCAATAGTTGGTCTCATCATCTGCCCCCTGCTGAACTAATGCTTGTCGTCAAGCATTGCTCTTCCTAGTTAGTGACCTAAATTTTCCAATCCCTATCCTTCCTTTCCTATTGCTCTTGAAAGTGTAGTAAAATCCTCTAGTTCTTTCCCACAATTTCCTTTTGTGATCTTCCTATAGCTTTTCAAGTCTATTAGCATCAATGTAATATAATGGCCACAAAAGCATTGGAGGGTACATGATTAGGGGACACCAAAATTTTTGTTTGGTATGCTTTGCTAACTCTAAATATTTTAGAACCCTATGAAGTGCTACCTCCATGATGCGGACAGAACCCAAGCACAGAATAGACACAACAGGAAAAGGGAAATTGTATTAACTATGAAAATAAGCTAGTACATTCAGTATAGAGAAAATAGACTTCATAACATGCCTTATGGGCTTACAATAGCATAAATCTAGAGATAATTTATCCTTTTAGTACCTCCTCTCAAACTCCACTCCGAACTGCCTTTTACAATTCCAGAAATGTCCTTAAATAGACCTCAAAGGGTTAAGGACTAGGAATACATTCTAGAAAGTGCTAGTCGGCATCCACTAACCAAGTAGAAGGCTCCAGAAGCCGCGTTAGAAGTTGATGCAAATCTAGAAGAATCCAAAAATGGTAATCAAACTTTCGGGAGGCATAACTTTTGAACCGTAGCTCCAATTGACGAACCGTTTACATTTCTGAAAGGCTCTCGAAGCGCTCTATAGCCCTATGAACCAGCTTTGCTCATCCCCCATTTTTTGACCCTTTTTGAGGTCATTTAATTCCCCTAACCTGACTTTGAAGCATTCTTATGAGGTCTCCAAAACCCAAAAAACTGCGATAACTTTCAAACCGTGGGGCCTTTTGACTTGATTCTTTTTTTGGAATACTGTAAATTACAATTACATTCATTTGGCCAATTTACACCTCCTAGTTCACCAAAATTATGGCTCAATTACATACTCCTATTTTTTTGGCATTTACACGTATCCCAAGGTGTTCAAATACTCTATCCTAGAACACTGATAGTGGAAATGTGAGAGTTGGAACCTTTATTTGACCCAAATGGGTATCTAGAAATGAAAACACATGAAACAAAAACTAAGTCTAAGTACTTTTTTTTGGGTGACACAAGATTTCCCTTATACCTCTAGATGCTCCTGCATCACTCCAAGTTAATGAGACTATGTGGTTCTGACTTTTTAAGAGATTTAGGCAATCTGGCCCATATATTCTGGGCACTAGTCATAGCTCTCTAAAAAGGAAAGTAGGGAAGATTTTCATAATTAGCAAAAACTTTAGCTCTAGTAGCAACCATCCTATCCTTTATTTTTGGATTCTTCTTTCCATAAGTTAATGTGAACCAATTCCTAAGAACTTCATCTGGCTTGCTACTCTCTACTCTTAAAGGCATAGGTTCTATCATTTCCTCATCCCTGTAATTATTCAGTTGCCTATCATAGTTTGCTTCATTGGACATTGAGGACATGAGGGCTCTTAAGTGTATATCCACTATGTAAAGAAAGGGATTACCATTGAGTCTCTAAAGTGATAACAAAATTATGAAAATATAATTCACAAAGTAAATTTTGCTGCTAGGGTGGCAGAGTCTAATATAGTCCATAAAATTCTCATTCTGATTTGAACTCTACATTAACATTCTTAAGAGTTAACATTAATTGAAAGAAAATAAATTTCTCTTTCAAATAGAAAGCATAAACTCTTGGTGGTGGTATACAAGCAAGGACCTAATCAGCTAACTTGAGGGCATGGTCCATTTGTTTCTTTTGGCTTGCTAACTATTCCTTTAAATTTCCAATTTCTTCACCTTGAGATACTATAATCTTATTCATTATTTTCTTCTCTTCTTTCCAAAAGTATTTAGCAAATAGATGCTATCCATACAACTGAAAAAGGAGTTTCTATGGTGTAACAAAACTGTTGTCTTCTTCATGATTTCTTTTCCTCTTCCTTTGTTCCTTCCATAAATGTTCTACAATACTAGTAATCCATGTTGATTTATGGGGAACAAGGGTAGTGTTTGGATCATCATATTCAGGAATTATTTCATCCCTATAGCTAGAAGTACCTTGTAGGTCTACTAGGGTATCATCTAGATTTTCTTCAATTTCATCCTTGCATTCCTCAGTAGAATTTTCAGGAATGCTTTTAATCATAGGATGGGGAGGAGAGTGATCTGAAACAATTTGCACAGGAGATTGTCTAGTAGATGTTTTAGACAAATTAGAGTCCTTGGAAACTTTCCTTCTCATCCTAGGGCTTCTTCTTACGGGGGTTTCTTCTTGCATCACAGTATTTTGCCTACTTTTCACTTTGGGTGTCCCTATTGTAGGAGTGGTTGCTACAAGACTTTTTTTTGTTCTTCTTTGTCTTACAATTGTAGGGTTTGGCACTTCCTTTTCTTGAATAGAGATTTCTTCATATAGTTTGCATTTCCTCTTGGCTCTGCTAGAAGTAGGTTTTGGGGTCTCTAGCATAGGTGAAGGCACATTTTTTGGGGTCTTTTTAGCTTCACCCTCTTGAGTATCTTGTTTATTAGGCTCATTGGTAGGGACATTTTTCTCACTAGGATGTTCACTAGGGGCAGCTTGGGGTTGCAGAGTTTTGGCTTGCACAAATTCATCCCATGTCATGGAAGACACATCCCTAATTGACCTCTCTATTAGTAACTTAATTAAAGCATGATGAGTAACATAATTATCTTTTGCTTTCTGAGACTCTTCTATACTAATGCAGAGCATATTATACAAGAAATTTGGAATATTTACTACAAGATTATTCCTTACACAACTAAGTAATTTGAAATGATGTGCATGTAAGTATGAGAATCTGCCTTCACATGTAAAATACCTAATTTTGTTCATGGATAATTCATTGTATGGTGGTGGCAGTGACATTCTCTTGTAACCTTACTTTGTAATGTCCATTTGAGGATTAGGCAACCTAGTAAATTTATTTCTTGCTAACCTCACATCATCTATGTTGGGGTAATGTTCTCCAACTACAAGCAAGCTAGCCACTTTAGCAATACATTCCTCTATTGTAATCACTATTAAACCTGAAATGAAAGCTTCACCCTCATCAAATGTCCTTGTAAATTCCGTCACTACCTCCTCATCAAATATAGTCAAACTTAGAAAATACCCTAGTCATTCACATGCATTAAACCTTCTTACAACTTCTACGTCTGAGAGTAACAACTTGTTTTCCATTGGTTCTCTCCTCCAAAATTGTCCACCCATTCTCTTAACACTTTCTTTGTTTACTTTTTTTTCCCCCTTTTAAATTCTATAGACTCAACTAACACTTCTTTGTTTTAATAGGAAATTAATGTCATAACAAATTGTTATGCACAATAATATGACTTTTAATGAAGGAAAATCATGAATATGTGTGAGAATCATCCTAAAATAGGGTTTGGATCACAAAAAATTTAAAAATAAGTCACATCATAGCTTGACATAGAAAATCATTCAAAAATAGACAGTATGACATGTCACTTGTGTACTTCTAGCAATTAATTTTCATTAATAAAGGGAATGCAAAGATTTGGAAAAATATTTAGAGATAAATAGAAATGCCATTGAATATTAGTGACCTTCCCTACCCCCTGCTAAATTTGGACAAGTTTCCACACTTATCAAACCTAGTATGGGTAAGGGACTGGCATAATCTTGCCATCATATAAATTATCCAATATTAAATATAATTAATGAAATTTGCGGACCATAAGTGAATAATAATTTGAAAATTTTATATCTATCATTCTAATTATCACACATACCAAAAAAATGTGGCATAAGTGATATGAGCATTAGTAGCATCTGTTAGCATCTCACAAGGTTTATTGAAAATATGAAAAATTGATGACATGGAAAGTGGGTGGATGGAAGATAAAGAAACGAGATGAGGTGGATGGGTGGAAGGTAAAGAGATGAGATGGAAGGAGAAAGTGAATGGAAATGTGAATTTTATGTGAACATAAAGTCTTTATTATGAGCATGCACAAAGAAACTAATGTTGAAGAGTGGCAATTGAAAGGTTGACACCTTCAGTTATAGGAAGAGTTACTTGATTTGTTTTTGAATCTGGCTATTGAAACCACTATGGTAAGTCTACTTTTGTTTGGGGCCATTTGTATAATTTAAATTAGTGACCATTGACTAATATTTTGAAAGGTACTAGATCAATCATAGTTAGTTGAACAACTCCATTATCAAAGACATGACTAATTTCATATGCTCCCAACCATCTTGTCTGCAGCTTTCCTGTCATATCTTTAAATCTAGAATCATATAGTAGTGCTCAATCACCAACTTAAAATTTTTTACTCATAATATGAGAATCATGCTATTGTTTCCTTTATTTTTGTATCAGTTCAGTATGTTCCAAAGAAGCTTTGCGCATCTCATCTAGAGAATTGAGATGTAGAAGATGTTCTCTTTGTGCTATAGGAAGTTCAATATCCAATGCCAATTTTGTCCTTAGAGTTTTATGTTCAAATTAAATTGGAAGGATTTCTACCTTACCATATAAGAGCTCAAATGGTGTGAATCCTGTAGTAGTCTTCTAGGTTGTTCTGTAAGCCCAAACAACTTCTTTTAATCTACTCATCCAATCCCTACAATGTAGATGAACTATTTTTTTAGGATGTTTTCCAATTCATAGTTTGTGACCTGTAGTTGTCCATTAGCTTGACGGTGATAAGCACTGTATTTCTGATGCCTAATGTTATACTATTGTATCAACTCTGAGATCATATTAGAGGTAAATTGTGCACCTTGGTCAATGACTAGCTCTTTGGGTACACCATAGCAAGTAAAGATCTCTTCATCCAAAAATTCAGCTACCTTTTCATCATAAGCATGCTTCATAGTCTTAACTTCAATCCATTTTGTCAAGTAATTACTACACACAAGAATATAAGATTTCCCATTAGATGGAGGAATAATTGGACCAATGAAGTCCATGCCCCATTTGTCAAAGGGTGCTAATGCCATTTGAGGATTAAGAGGCATTTCATCTATTCTTGTTGGCCAACCCATCCTATGACACTTGTCACACTTCCTTGTATAGTTGACTGCATCCTTGTGAAGTGTAGGCCAATAATAACTAGTTGTCAAGATTTTGAAAGCTATTTGTTTTGTTGCAAAGTGTCCTCTACATAGTTCATTATGACATGCATGTAGAATGTCATATGTCTCATCTTCTCTCACACATCTTCTCATAACTTGATCAGGTCTAGTGTAGAACAAGAGATTATCTATCCAAGAGGAGTGGAAACTTTTCACTACTACAAACTTCTTTTCCTTGTAAGAAAAATGTTTTGGTATTTTATTGGCTACAATGTAGTTAGCAATGTCTACATACCATGGAGTTCGAACAGTAATATGAAATAAATGCTCATCCAGAAATGCATCATCTACCAAAGTAGTGTCAGTATCATCATGATGGATTCTTGATAAATAATTGGCTACAACATTGGCTTTTCCAAGCTTATCAACAATAGTTATATCAAATTCTTGCAACAATAATAACCATCTTGCTAACCTACCTATTATAGTAGGTTTGCTCATGAGATATTTAATTGCTACATGATCAGTATGAACAAATATGGAATAGCCAATTATGTAATGCCAAATGTTTTTCAGGGGATAAACTACTTCTAGCAATTCTTTTTCAGTCATACTCTAGTTTAGCTCTCATCCATGAAGGCTTTTACTGATATAATAGATTGCATTTTCAAGATTTTGGGACTGCTATGCTAGGACTGCACCTATGGCATAATTAGAGGCATTTGTATATTTGTGAAATGGTAAATTCCAATTAGGGCCTTGTAAGATTGGGGCTATAATCAAAATTTTCTTAAGCTATAGGAAGGCTTCATCACATTCGAGTGTCCAACTAAATTCTGCTTCTTTTGTGAGTAACTTATACTAGGGACTATCTATTTTGCTGAGATCTTTTATGAAACATCTGTAATATGTAGCATGACCTAGAAAAGATCTTACATCTTTTGACTTTGTAGGTATGGTCAATGTTTGAATTAGCTCTATCTTAATTGGATCCACTTGTATTCCTATAGCTGAGATGAAATGACCAAGTACTACACCTTCTTGCATGAGCATGAAACACTTTTCACTATTAAGTGCCAAATTATGTTCTTGACATCTTACCAAAACCTTTTCAAGATTCACCATGGCTTCTTCAAAAGTGACTCCAAATGTTGTGAAGTCATCCATGTATATTTGCATACAATCATGTGATATATCAGAAAAGATGCTAATAACTACTCTTTGGAATGTTGCAAGAGCATTACATAGACCAAATTGTAAAACATAGTATGGAAAAGTGCCTTGTGGACATGTAAATGTGGTTTTATCTTGATCTTCAAGAGCAATACTGATTTGATTATAACCACTATACCAATCTAGAAAAGAGAAATATTTCTTTCTGGCTAGTGTGTCTAAAACTTGGTCTATGAATGGTAAAGGAAATTGATCCTTTTTGGCATCCTTGTTCAATTCTCTATAATCTACACAAATTCTCCATTTTCCTCCCTTTTTAGGCACTATGACCAAGGGTGACACCCATCTACTAGTAGATATAAGATAAATAAAACTAGCATCAAGCAATTTTTGTAATTCAATTTTAATTGTTTCTCTAAGGCTTGGATTTATCATTTTCTGGGGTTGACAAAGTGGTAGACAACCTTCATTGATGTATATCCTATGGGTGCATAGTGTAGGACTCAACCCTTTCATATCACTAAACCCTTTCATATCACTATAGCTCCATGCAAAGACATTTTCATGCCTTTGAAGCATTTCTTTTAACCGTTCCACCTATGTGGTTGTTAATTTGGGATTAACATGGAGATTATGACCTTTAGTCAATTCAACAGTAGTGGTGGACTATATCACAGAAGCTTTAGAAATTCAACTTGCTTCTAATTCACAAGGTAAAAGTGGATAAATAATTTTAAGTTCTTTGAGCAAAGTATAGTTCTTATCACATTCCTTATATGTAATTAATTCCAACATGGAACTTTCAAATACATATTTTTCTACCACACAACAATTAGCGAGGATACTTTGAAGTACTGAATCTTCCTCTTGAAATTTTAGAAAAGACTATCTATGCAACATCATGAGCTATACTATAGAATTTAACTCTTCTTCATCCTCTGAATTTGGCCAAACAAATGTGCTTAAATCTAGTAATGGTTGGGGCTAGAGGATATAAATCAAATTTCCTTATTGCTTGGCCATATGATATGGTCATATTCCCTGATCTATAACTTATATTTGCATCAGTTGTGGCTAACCATGGTCTACCTAGGATGACAAGGTAACCAGATTAATTAACTTTGGGGGATAAAATCATGAAGTCTGTAAGATATTCTAGAGAATCTAAGGTTACAACTATGTTTTCTATCATTCCATCAGGGGTAATAGTAGAACTATTTACAAGTTGCAAAATTGTTGGTGTAGCCCTTAGTCCTTCTATTTGCAACTTCTTCATAGTATCCTTGGTCATAACATTTATAGCAGCTCCAAGATCTATTAAAGTCTTTTTAACAAATTGACCACTTATACTGACATTTACTACTAGACTTCCTGGATTAGAATATTTGGGTGTGATCAATTTCCCTAGCATGATATCAGCCAATTGTCCCATAACGTGGGCTATGGCAGTGTCCTTTCTCTTCCTTCCAAGCTTCTTCAAGTAGGCTTCCCTAATAGCTTTTCTATAGACTAGAACATCTTTAATGGGTTGAAATAGGGGTATCTGGACATGTATGTTTTTCAGCTGATCAACAATATTAAAAGCTTGTTCTTCTATTTGTTCAAGTTTCTTTTGTATCGACTTTTCTAGACAAGAAGGTTCCACTACTAGTTAAGCTAGGGTTGACAGTGTAACATTGGTTGAGTCAATAGTTTCAGCAACTAAGGGTTCTTATGTTGCAGGCGGGTTTGGTATTTCAGTTATAAGAGGTGGTTTAGGTTCTAGTAAAGTCATATCAGATCTAAGGTGTATATCTGCAACACCCAAAGCATAAGTAGGACACTCCTAAGCATCAACACTATACATGGGCTATTGTGGCTGTTGGCTATTTGGATTTGGCTAAGCTTGTGTAGGTAACTGTGTTTTCTTTTGAGGTCCAAGATTTGTAGTTGCCAGCATTAGAGTAGGTTGTTGAACTAGAGGTGGTAATTGTGGAGCACTAGTATTTTGGTTAGGCCATTGTTGGGATCCCCTCCATTGGTTTGTAGATTGCCAATTCCCTTGGGGTGGTTGCCATTGGTTCTATTGGTTTTGCCAATAGTTCTATTGGATTTTCTAGTGGTTACTCTATTGTTTAGGCCAAGGTGGTTGGGAATTATGAGGCCATTGGGATTGTTGTGGGTTGTTTTTCCTAGCATTGTTCCAATTGGGTTGATTTTGTGGAGGTTCTTGGGTATTACAGTTTTGCCATTGATTACCATATGAATTTTAATTTTGCAAGGGATCCTAAGGCATACCTTGACATTGAGCCCATGGTCAGTGTTGAGCAACAAAGAATACTTGGTCATCATTTCCATCTATCTTGACGTATTCAGTTGGAAGAT